>CM031088.1:8910938-9329882 GCA_018257905.1 Gillenia trifoliata | reverse complement strand
GAACCTTGATCACAGCTGCCCACAATAGGATCGTCAAGTCATCAAGCGTCGGATTTTTGCATACACACAATCCAACGGTTCAAATCTTCAAAGTAATTCCAAATTGTATAACGTTTACAGTGGAGGCGAATTTGTTGCTCTCGGTAAAGGCAGTAGCGCATTCAAAAGGCGTCAGAGGTGGAAGACTCCCGTTTATAAACAGTGGCAATTGGGGGTAAAATATGACAACAACGAACCTACTTAGACGTCTATGTGGCAGCTAGGTTTATGAGGTTGGACCGCACTTTTTAATTTGTTGTGTTGTAGTTGGGACTAGACCCTATGTAGGGTTAAACAAATGGACCGATTATGTATGAAAATCCCCTTTAATTCCGGCGGAATGAACTGTATCGTAAGAAAGAGGGACAGAGCCACCTTAGAGTAATGGTTCGATCACCAGGGACTGAACCTAATGATCGACGTAATTAGCTAACTATATGTATGCTATATTGAGATATATATGAGGAGGATTCATGAATCTATATCTGAATACGCTGTAACTGAATTATATATGAAGAGGATTATTCATGAATATGTGAAAGTGAATGTGATCTCCTCTCGCAGCCGAAAATATGTTTCCTTGATTCCCTGAATTTCTAATAAGTTGAATCAACATTTTTTAGGGCTAAGATCAACATTTAGATTACACCAACAGCAGATGATTAATTTGACTCAGGTCATGCATCATCATACCCAATTAGATAAGTAGCACATCAACAATTGATGATCAAAACGGAAATAGTCAGCCTTAATTACTTGAATCTAATTAACTCAAATTTGCCGGCAAAGTCATAAGCACACTACAACATGCATGCACTAATTAACCATTCTAAGTTCTGAGCTGTGAAAAATAATATTTTATATATCAACTGAACCCTAATAAACAAGAAGAACTTATATATATGGAACATGTTTCAAAACGCCCCATAATACTATGTCATATATAACTTATTTCTTGCTATATGACATTACATTAATAGACTAGGATGTTACGGTGGCAATGAACATATTCCATATAAATTTCTCTCCTAAAAAACAATTCCTTCCTTCCTAAGTAAGAGCGCTAATGAACGGATAAGTTGTGCTTTTGAAGCTGTTACACTCATCACATATAACATCAAAACAGGTTGAATTTTGAGAACAGTTCATCTCCTTAAATTGCTGATGACTTTTGTTGGTTATTGATGGGGAGGGCTTTATTAATTGATTTCCCATTATCATTAAACACCATGTGAGAGACATAGAAGAAGAAAAGAGGTATAGATGGAGGGAAAACCATTACAATTAGATCCATTGTGGTCTCTTTTTTCTCCAAACGAAATAAATTTTTAAAATAAGAAAACATAACGAACTGATCACTGATCAGTATGAAACAAAATTACAATTTTACTTGATTGGATTAACCATGGGAGAATTTTTATTGAGCCACAATGAAGGGAGCACAGCAGTCCAGAAGGAAGATGAAACTAGTAGAAAAAATAGGTTGCGCGACAAAACTTTAGGCGACGGAGGAAATTTCGTCAGGCAAGAAGACTTTAGGCGACGAAAATCCTGTTTCGTCGCTTAAAAATGAAATGGGCGAGGATAAATACATTCGTCGCGCAAAAGATGGAAAAAGTGGTGCCAAAAGGAGAATTTGGTGCCAAATTCTGCGCGACAAATAATTTTGTCACCTAAAATATCTTGCGTGTCGAATGCTTCGTCGCACAAAACAAAAAACAATGGTGACTTTAGGCGACGAATATGTCCGTCGCGCAAAATCAAGCTGATTTAATCCCCTTCCTTAGACCCGAGAGGCAGTTTTTGCAGAAAACTGCAAACAACTGCCTCTCAATCTCAATCTCTCCCTCTCGGATCTCTCCCTCCAAATTTGTCCCTCCAAATCTCTCTCCCTGTCTCCCTCATGTCCATCTTTCTCTCCCTATCTCATTCATCTCCCTCTCCCCCTCTCAGTCTCTCTCCCTCTAGATCTCTCTCTCTCCCCCTAGCCAACTACCATCTCCTCCTCCACCACCACCACCGGGCCCGGTAATTGTTAACGGTAATTTTGATTTTTTAGTATTATTTTATTATTTTTGAATTACAATTAACATAAATTAATTAATTTTTTATAGGTTTGTTGCATAGGATTGTTGTTGGAGGACCAATTTGAAGGTATTTTCTTGATCATTTTATGTTGTTGATGTATGAATTTATTTTATATGGTTTTGTATGCAAATAATTTGTATATCTTGAATGACTTTATGTTGCGTTGTACATACGAAGTTAATAGTAATTAACTTTGTACGAATGTATTTTGTGTTGTACGTACGAACGTATGCATTTTTTTAACAAAAACTTAGTTTCCCGTTTGAGAATTAATTGGATTTCGTGCATGGATGTGAAAGCATGACTGCGATCCAATTGATTCTGAATTGTCCCATTTTTGGACAGTTTGGGAGTGCACATTTGTGTATCCTAGTTTGCGGTTCACGGATTAGGTTTCAATCGTGGGTTTTTGGTAACATCTTCTTACGTTCTTCGAGTGCATAATAGGTATTTGATATCTACGTCGTGCACTTGGAGAACTGTAGGTATTTGGTTCTTTTTTGAAAACTTGATATTTTATTGAATGCAATAAGATGAACTGTTCGGATCGTTAATAGAATGCCCCCATATTTACAGTTTATGGAAAATTATGATGATGTTATAAAGTTTTTATAAACTTGATAACATCCTACACAAATTTCGCAAAACTCTAAATTTCAGGACATAATATAAATGATCTGAACCGTTCATCATTTTCCATTCAGTAAAAGATCATGTTTTCAAAAAAGAACCGGGATGAAAAAACAAATTACGGCTATAATAACGTAGCGTAAACATAAACGTTAATCGACGGTTAAAAAATAATATAGCTTTCATGGTTTCTAGTGTTCAATTTTGGAGACGACCCCTTAACAAAAGTCGTAGACCTTCTCGTTACGAGCATTTGCATATTTTTTACAAATTTTTCCCACTGCTCAATTACTTATTATGAATTTCCCACTGTAAGTTAACTTTTTGTACTACTGTTAATTTGTAAACACACATAGATATTTATTTCTTTAAATCTGAACCGTTGAATATGTAGTCCTCTTCTTCAAGATCATTGTGTACAAAAGTTACTTCATTCAGAAATGAATACGTCATTATTTAGGAGATCAGAAGAACAACGGCGGGGAATAAATTTCTTAGGTTTAGGCGACGAACAACTAATTTGTTGCCTCATGTTGTTATGCACGACGAATTATTTCGTTGCCTAAAATCTATACATTTTGCGCGACAAATCTCATTTCGTTGCCTAAAACCTATAAAATTTGCGCTACGAATCACATTTTGTGGCCTAAAACCTTAAAATTTGCCACCAACAGCCGCCAAAAATTTTGTTCTCGATTTAAAATTTTTAATAAAATGTTGCGCGACGAAATGAGGACTTTTACCGACGATACTAATTCGTCGCGCAATGGTCTTTGGGTTACTTTCAGCCCGTGCCTTTTCTTTTTTCTTTCATCTTGCTTCTTCCTCCATCTGCAAACTTCTCCCTTTGGAACCAACCCCAGCTCCTCCCTCTCGAACCAACCCCCTCCGTTCTTCCGTTTCTCTTTCCGTTCCTCCCTCCCTCCGTTCCCAACCCCTTCCGTTCCTCCCTCTCTCTATCCGTTCCTCCCTCCGTCCGTCCCAACCCCCTTCGTTCCTCCCTCTCTCTCTGTGTTCCAGTCGAATCTGGGTACGTCGTGGGTCGAGTTCACCACCAATCGATTTCTATTGAACTCAGGTACATACTACAACAATAGATCTATTCGAAATTTTGAATTCTTTTGGGTATTTGGCAGATTTTGGGACTGATTTTTTGTCTGGGTTTTATTTGTTTACTGGGTTTCAATGATTTTTTGGCTCATTTAGGTTTCTGGGTGTTCCTTTGCTTGCTGGGTTTAATTCGATTCGATGCTAAAACACACACATTCAACCCTCTGCCATTTGCAAACTCTCTACCATTTGTGTAAGTTGCTAAAATAATTGACAAGTAGAACACACCTGCACGTGGTATTTTGTGTCAGCAGATTTCCCATTTGTTTGGGTGTTAGTTGAATGTCGGTCGAAACATTCTGGTTCGGCAGATTTGGATGATACTATGAGGAGAGCGGTGATTCCAAAGTTGTAATGTTAATGCTATAACGGAAGGTTTTATTAAGTTGATAAGTTGAGTAGATATGGTAGTGCTTTGAGTGAGTTTGAACGGTTGGATAGTTGCGAACAATTGCATTTTACGTCTGATTTACTGGAACATACAGATTTTTAAATTAGAGTTTGGATTCGGAGTGGAGGTTCCGAGTAAGATTTTGGTCATTTAGAATCGTCGGGCAAACTGTTGCTAGGGCTCTCCTAGTAATCGTGAGGCTGTTACTGGTTCTTATAAGAATGTCAGCATAATCTCGTTAGTAGAAAATTAGAAATTACATATGTTTCTTGGGAAAGTTCTTGCGCATCAATAATTCGTTCTAGGATTGAATTAAGGACTACCACAATTGGTTGAATCGTGGAAATGTCAAATGGCAGAGGTTCATTTAGTTTTGTTGACAAAACAATGTTTGCTCCGAAAAGGAGATGAAGGTGAGGCGTTCTATTCGAACGAACTTATGATCCCATGTACATTTCTGCAAAGGTGGGAAATAGAGGACAATCTTGGGAGGAATTTTGTGCTCCTGCAGCTAAAAGTCCCATGCTTAGTGATGTAATCTTGTTTGAATCCACCATAAGGTTTATTTTCGAAGAATTTGAAAGGAATTAATTACCGGGAAGGTCCAGAGTGAATTGTAAATCTGATAACTTGAGAGCAGAGAGAAACTTTCAATAATGCAGTCATTGACATTATTGAGATCTTTAAAATAGATACCTGGAATAAATTTTTCTCTATCTAGCAGAGAGTTTCATTGTGTATAAGAAATGTTAAGTTTGTCTATTAACTTGTTTGATTATAGTTGGATGACTAAATGTCGACTGATTTGGCTATTTCTTTTTTTGCATCAGAGTGATATTTGACTGATGATTTAAAACATGAACCATTTGGACTACGAGATGATGTTGTGGAGTGGCTCCAAATAAGTGATTAGTGTTGTATTAACTTACTAGCCGGTCACCATTTCAACATTTGAGTATATATATACATATTTTTATTAGTATAAAAAAGATTAGAAGGAAGGGAAGCAATAACGGCAACATCAGAATTTTTTTTGGTGAATGGGAAGTTGAAGTTAAAAAAATGGTCTGCCTCCAATTAGAAAGTCTTATTAATGCGTCTCACATGGAGATTATGACTCTAATACCATATTAACAAATAAAGAATTTGCTTTTCTTTTATTTGTTTCCTGGAATAGGGGAATATTAACAATTTAGTCAACCAAAACGTTACCGTCTTACATGGAAATTTCCGGTGCTGCGTTCCTGTTTTTTATTTGTTTTCTCCTTTTGTTTCCCCTCATTCTTTTTGATAAATGTGATTTACCCAAAAAAACAAAAGCAATTTGCTTTGGACAATTTAAAGCAATTTGCATCCCTGTTTTAGACATGCCTTTTATTTTTATACACCTGATTACATTTTAAATATTTATGTTGCCACATTTCTGCTGCATAAGATAACCAAAAGGGTTTATGAAACAAAACTACTTTTCATCTTTCTCTTGTGCAAGAAACTAGAGTTTATATAGTTTTTAGCAAGTTAGTGGATCATTTATGGTTGATATAGTTTTCCACAATTAGTGAGGTTGCATTCCTTGGTTAAGTGGTAGATGTGGATTTGGGATTTTAAAAAAAATACAAAACTCTTCGATGGCGTTTGGAAAGTGTCATAAAAATTATATTCATCGCAGAAGGGAAACGTCATAATTTATTTATTTAACTAATTTGGAACTGGGTCAATTTATAGATGTCGGGTTTGATTTCTACACGCCGCCGCTTTAGTCCTAGTTCAGCTCCATCACGGTCGGTTAATGCTGCAGAGCCCGCGTCGACCACTCCGGATGTCTCTGAGAAGAGCAATGCTCTTCTCGAAGAAGTGACATCGTAGCTTCCCCCCAAGACCCCTATCGAGGAGGTGACTCCAACTGAGGATGCTGGTCTTCATATACTAATGGAGACGCTAGACCAAACCCTTGGTCGTAGGCCTGGTAGAGTTTACCGGGGGATGGGGAAGGCCTGACTCCGTGACACGAGTGCCTCCTTTTCTCAAAATAATTCACACCGGGTCAACACATTGGAGCAGAAAGTGCATAACCTGTAGAGGCAGCTTGCAGTTCAAAGCAACTAGATGAGCCACATCTTACATGCTCTTCAATTATCTGGCATTTCACTAAATGTCCCATCATCTAATTTCTAGCCACCGGGTTCCCAGCCCCTTCCTTAACCATATTTTTCGCCGGCATCTTAATAGCCATTTCGTTTTAGGATTCTAATTTATTTACAATTTTTATTTTGTACGTACATTTCTTTATATAATATAATTTGTTTTTTTACATTGTCTGTTATATTTTATTGTCTTTTAAATACCAATTAATTCATTAAATTAATTAATTAATTAAAATAAATTGATTTTTTTTAAATAATTCAATTAATTGAATTTAAATTATTAAATATTTTGCGCGACGAAACAAACACCGTCGCCTAAACTTGTAATATTTTGCGCGACGATAAAATTATTGAATATTTCGTTGCTGAAAGCTTTGGGCAACGAAGGACTTTCGTCGCCTAAAGGTTTGTCCGACAAAATTTGTTTGTCGCCTGATTCTTTTGCGACACATCTTTTCGTCTCCAAAAGTAGTCGCGCAAACGTGCATGAGCAACGAATGTTTTTTCTTCGTCACACAAATGCTCGCTCCACAGGCTTTGCACGACGAATTAATAGTCGCGCAAATGTTTAGGCGATGAAAAGGGGTCTTGCGCGACGATATCTGTTTTGTCGCCCAAGTACTTTTTTCTACTAGTGGTGAAGACATTAGGCAATAAAATGGATGGACAAGCCGCCGGCAAATAATAAACCTCAATTCGGAATAATTTTTTAAATTTTTAAAAAAAACTAAATTAATTGTAGTTGATGTGTCATGTTTTAAATTGTGAGATTGATTTAATGGCCCAAATATAACGAAGTATGGGTAAATGCTCCAAGCCTAAATGTAAAGACTATACAGCCTTGTCCAAATACATAATTTAGCTCAGTTGTGGAACGGTTATTTATTTTTTTCTTGTTAGTAGAATAATTATTTGCTTCCCCTCATGTTGTTTGCCGGACACTGTGATTCATCATTCATTTTGAATAAGATTTGGCATAATCGCATTCATTGACAAAGATGAACCTGCAAACACGATTGAATATGGTCACTAAAAGACTAGAATTGTTTGTATAATCTCAGCTCGATAATCTACGAGTGAGTTGGTTCTTCTATTTATATAATATGTGGTTGCATCAGATAAAGATCATATTTACAATACAAAATATACAAGAGATAAATCAAATCACATGATAACAACAAACTCTTATCAAAATTGATCAAGAAACATTTGAGTTGGACTTGGACTGTGATGCAGCAGCAACAGTAGAAGAGAAAACGTTTGACTTAGAATGTGCTTTAGACAACTATTTATCACCTCCCCGCAAGCCACGAAGCGGGATCGAACTGGCAGCTTAGACAATAGAAGGAGAAAACATGAAGCAGATAAACCTTTGGTCATCAAGTTAGCAAGTTGATCAACAGATGCGACATTGCCAACAGTGACTTCTTTGTGAGTGACTTTTTCTCGAATATAATGATAATCAACCTCCACATGACGCATTCGTTCTTTAAAAACTGGATTGGATGCAACGGAAATAGCCGAGATATTATCACACCATAATTGAGGAGAAACAAGAGGTAGTCGAAGCTCCCTAAACATAGTACGATACCATGATATAACAGCAGCAATGTAGGCTAATTGGTTGTATTCCACTTCAGTACTTGATCTGGAAACACCTCGTTGTTTCTTGGAACTCCAAACAATTAAATTTGGACCTAGAAAAACACAATACCCGCCTGTGGAACAACAATCATCTGGATCTCCAGCATAGTCAGCATCTACAAAGCATTTAAACATAGGGAATCGGGACGATAAGTGACGCCATGGTGCAAAGTAGCTTTGAGATATCTAAGAATACGTTTGACAACAACCCAATGAACAATGGTGGGTTTGTGCATAAATTGGCAAACCTGATTTACTGCGAAAGCAATGTCAGAACGAGTGAAGAGGAATATTGAAGAGTGTCGACAACACTTCAAAACTCAGTAATATCCGTCAGTGGGTCACTCCCATGGCATGGAGACTTAAACGCCTCCCACTATTTATATAACATGTGGTTACATCAGATAAAGATCATATTTACAATACAAAATATACAAGAGATAAATCAAATCACATGACAACAACAAACTCTTATCAAAACTGATCAAGAAACATTTGAGTTGGACTTGGACTGTGATGCAGCAACAGCAGTAGAAGAGATAACGTTCGACTTGGAATGTGCTTCAGACAACTGTTTATCAGTCACATGTTTGGAATGGCTATGAAGTTGAATATATTTTGTGGTTGGCTTTCATCAGTAAGTGCTTTTTTCCTCTTTTGTTTTCATAGGCAGGCACAATCTTGAATCCTTTCAAGTGCTAAGGCAGCTAAATCCCTAATTGGCCGAACTTTGGCCAACTCCATCTCTAGTGGCAATCTAGTGCTAGCCTCATCTCTACCAAAGAGTGCGCGTCGCCTGATTGAGGTTCACTTGTCTTGGAAAATAGAAATGATTTCCGCACTCATTTTCTCCTTCTGCACTCTTCTTATTTTTGTCTCTTAATTTTCCTTTGATTTATTCAAATCAAAGAGTTGTATTCACTTGCAAATTTGTATTAGGAGGAACCAACTGGAAACACCTGCAGAGAAAAATTTAGAAGAGAAAACACCTGTACATAATGAAGATGAAGAAAAAATTGCTTTTTCAAAATCCACTGAAACAAGTGATGAACATAGGCTCTTAATGTAAAGTCAGTAGAATGTAGATACAAACTGAAAGAATGATCGATCTGGGCAATTTTTGAAATTGTATAGAGTTGGAACTTATAAGTCTGCCTTGTACATATTCTACTCTTTTAGTAATGAAGAAAACTATTTTGGATGTTTCCCGTTATAGATTTACTCCTAATTAAGCCTTGTACATATCCTAATTAAGCCTTCTCAAACAATATATATATGTTATGAAGCTACCTTTTGTAACTTAAACCTACTAAACAATATGTTATAAACAATAGTATCATCTTAAACGGTCTTATATATAACCAGTATCCCCGCACGGGCAATTTTACTAGTTTACATTGTAAGGGTTAAAACAAGTTTTTAAGGTTATGCTTGGATAAGGAATTTCCAATTCTTTTTGGTTGCTGTGAGGATTTATTTATTTATGGGTAAATAGTTTGAACCATTTTTTTATTATTATTTAGATGACACATCCTTGCGAAGGGGCTACACGATTCATATTGTCACATAAATTTTGATCGAACATGGATATATAAGGAACCCACCGAAAATTTTGATTTTATATCATTTCAGCCCAAAAACTCTCAAAATTGATATCAATCGGAGTTAAGGAGAACAAAACCATTAACCATTTCCCTGAAGATATTGTCATATAAATCTTGACTGAGGATGATATCGGTGTCATCCGCGAATCTCTGTCTTCCTCGTGCGAGGTTAATCATTTCTGAAACTTTTACTATAAATTTTACTGCATTCTGTAGTTTCAAATTGTGATTTTGCATGTGTATCGAATACTCGAATAATCGAATTGCAATGATCAACTGTAGGATGGATTCTATGACTATCTTAGAGGAGTTGATTGTTCAGGAGTTGAAGTGCATGCCATTCCTGAGGGTACAGTAGTTTTTCCAACGGTTCCCCTGTCGAAGGGCCAATTGCTGTGAGAACTATTAATTTACTTTTGTTTTCGTTTTAAAAAAAAAACAAAGAAAAAAACTGCTGTTGTTAATTATTATGCTTTATGTTTTAATTTACATTTATTTTATTGTTGCAGGTGGTTCAATTGCTCGAAACTCCGTTTTTGAATCTTGTTAATTATGCATCTTTAGTTGCTACGAATGCTGCAAGGCATCGTTTTGCTGCTGGAGAATCGAAGAATCTACTTGAGTTTGGGCTTCGACGGGCTCAGGTATATGGAACATGCTTGGGCTGTGACAAGCTCAGGTTTTTCATGTTTTGAACTCTTTTTTTGAAATTCATTGATCCTGACACTGGAATTGAGCATCTAAATACCAGCTGAGTGAAACATTGTTTTATTCAAGTTTTTACTTAAAAAACCAGTAACCAAAATTCCACTTAAAAATTAATCAAGGAAATAGTAATTCATTGGTTTTGTTGTTCATGCTCTTATATCAATCATGATTTTGAATACAAATACTTTAAACCAAACATGATTTAGCTAGATCAAGCATTAACAAAGCCAACATGATTATTCTATGAGAACCCAATAGCATCAAAAGGCAAACTATCCTTATTTGGCTGCAAATGGTGCAATAAAATGGAGATAACCAACGAATCAAAGTTAAATACAACTAACACTAAATGGGTAACTCAAAAGACTGATAAAACATGAAGGGATTATAATAATAAGACGCACAAAGTAACTAAAAGCAATCGCACAGAAAGCAATTAAAATCTACAAACACAGATAAAAAAAGCTCACTCCAGCTCCTCCAGTTCCAGCAACACGACTGTCTGAAATTCTTCCTTCTGATCCATCTCTGATTCTACGATTGCTCCTTCCCCATCCTAAAACCCCAAAAATCAATCAAACACAACGGAAAAAAAAACACAAAACACATGGATTGAAGATTAGAAAGCTACATACATCTGGCGAGTTGGTGGTGGCGGTGGTTCCGCTGCGATTGAAGCGATTGAAACGATCTGGTTTATGGGTTTGGTTTGGTTTATGGGTTTTGTCGGTGAAGGTGAAACGATATCAGAGAATTTAGGTTTGTCGTTGAAGTCGGTAAGTCGGTGGTGAAATTGATTTGGCTCAGCAGGTTTTGTTTGAATTCGAAGTGGAAGAGATAAACAAAGCCACTCAATTATGGATTCTACCAAGAAGAGTTAATGTTTAGTGAAATGAAAGGAAAAGCTCTTCACTTTTATAATTAACTCTTCTCAAACACTATACACCCTAAGTAAGCTATTTCAGTTGTTTACTTAAGAAGTAAAAACATAATGCAACATGCTCATAAGTTGTTAAACAACTCTTACGGAAAAAAAGTAGAAATATTGTGTACCCTAAATCTGCTCAACTATTAAGTAAGGAATAATGATTCGAAACACAACAAACACCTACAAATATTGATTCCAAACACAACAAACACCTCCAAAAGAACTGGGGGGCGCTGTGTGTGTGTGTTGGGGAGATAGGAGGAGAAAAACATTAGTGACCTACGAAGTTAGTATTCAATTTTTAACATAACATTCAATCACTGATTGATATTGAACATTACTAATTTTATTGCACTGAAAAATAAATACTGGAAAACTGAATGACCAAATGAAGTGGTAAACGAGGCAAAAATGTATTCATCTGTTAAAATCATAGCTTCAATAACTGCATCCCAGTTTGAAAATCATCTGTTAACATTTTGATTTGCAGTGAAAATAAAACACTCTAGCCTATAATTTGTGATATGTTAGAAAACATCACATGCCACCAAATAAGAGTAACTCAAATCTACAAATAAACTGACTAAATGTATACATCTTATCTCAAATTCAAGACATCACAGATTGATAAATGTTCAAATGTAAAGACTACATAAAAGTTTAAAAAACATCACATATTGAAAAGATGCAGAAAAATGCATAAATTACAGGTTTGAAGCCATTAGATCCAACACATAAGTTCAAAATTCATCACATATCGAAGATGTAGAAAATACAGGGTACAGGTTTTTGAGCTCTTAAATATGAAAGCAACTACTTTAAGGAGGGAGGAAAAATTATATCAAGTACAAATATATCAAACCTTTTTTTATGCATGCAGAAACTTCATAACTTGTAAATGTTTTTACTACTAACACCTATTAAATCAAGTGTCATCTCAATTAGGATTAAATATTACATATAAACATTCCATTCCATAATTTACAAAAAATATAATACACAAAAGATACAAATTCAGAATATATAAAAGGCAGTAGGAAACAAACATTTGCAAGCTCAAGAATAAACAAATTGTCCTCCTCCTCTCATCCCTCTTATTCTCCCTTCAAAAACTGTGCAAACTTCTAATTGTAAAATGCTGGCCATCACTCTTGAAGAAGAGAAATATGGACAACCTTTGAAGAAAAATAAGAGGGATAAATAGAAAAGGAAGTGACTGAATCCTTTCCAACTCATTCTTCACTGTACATTCTCAGAGTTACAGAACACTCACACTAACTTTAGGTAACCAAATGTCTGTCAAACTTTAAATAATTAGCTCAGAAATTGATAGAAGCTAATCCAATGGTGTAACTAAATTTAGCCAAGCATTTAACACAAAAATGCCTTAATTATATAACTCTCTGTGCAGCTAAGGCAAAATTTAAAGGAAAACTGCACACTATACACTATACACTATCCACTTAGGCCATGTAAAGGTACATATATATATAACTACTGATGCAATTGAAAGTAAACCCCAATAGTAAAAATTTACAAAATCCATCCAAAATTGGGAAAAAGCAAAATCATTAAGCCAAATTATCAACAAACAAACAAACACAACAGAAAACCCAAAATTACCCAACTGGAATAATGACAGCAATTGCAAAACAAGAAAAGAAGCAGATCTGATTGAACTCCCTAGAGTACATTTTTGGAACACAAAAACCGAATACGTTCAGCCAATAAAGAAAAAGAATATCCACTCTTATAGAAACACAAAAACAATAATTCCTAATGGTATTCGTTTGATACATTAGTTAATTAGCAAACCCCAAAACATAAAACACCAAAAACTGGCACACAGATTCATCAAACTGCACAAACAAGGAAACAAAAAAAACTCAGAAACTAAAACCAACAACGCAGAAAACCCAGATCAAAACAAATTATACTTCAAAACATAAAACACCAAAAACTGGCACACAGATTCATCAAACTGCACAAACAAAACAGAAAAAACTCAAACTAAAACCAACAACGCAGAAAACTCAGATCAAAACAAATTATATTTTCCGCCTATTTACTACGGCGGCCAGAAGAATCAAATTATCACTATATTTACTCACCGCCCAGCACTCGGATCTCCCTAGGCTTTGGGTTTAAGATGGGATTTTGAAATTCAAGTTCACTGCTTCAAGTTCACCTGGGGTATTCTCCGCACCAGAACATTTTACAAACGGCAATTCAAGCACCAGAATGATGACCCAGCCTCCTGAGCCACCCTCTTGGCTGCCAAAATGTCCACGAAACCAACCCCAAAAATATTTTGTAAAACCAAGTTTCCTGCGATATCTTCATACTTCTCCTTATTAACCTTATCTAGAAAACATCGTTTGAGAACTCCTAACAACGAAGTGGGAAATGAGTTATCAAAACCATCACATAATACACTTTCTTCAATTGAATTTCAGTCAGTTGGAGCCTGACCCAAATTCCTACTCGCCTATACTTTAGCTGCCCTTACGAATACAGGCATTCAACATCAAAATTTGACATTAATATCAATCAAACAAAAATTCTCACAAATTTTGAATTATAATAATAATGAGCATTCTAGTCTACATTAGCACATCAAGAGAAAAATCATACATCTTAAGAAAGTGAAAAAAACAGTATCAAATGATAATAAAGATCACATACCCTGACTAAAAAGAGATTCTTCTTATTGTGATTTTGGAAAAGGGCGAGATGGAGCTCTTCCTGTTCAAAAGCATCAAATTATAAATGCAGTAGATTAATATGAACTCCATAACTTCAATGTTAGAACCCACTTTGATACCGTTGCTAGAAAACGCCATTATCCTAAATTGTCACAATCCAAGCATCATTTCACTAACCCATAACTAAAATTACACGAATTTAACTTAGTAAAAAAGTAAAATCGAAGAGTCAGAGGTTAAAGGAGTTTAAAATCGAACAGCAAGGCCTAATTGAAAATGAATCAAAATTTTGTTAGAAAAATCAATTGGCCTCAAAAACTTATGTTCTGCGTTAGTCAAATATCATGCATGAAAGAGTGATTGATAGCGGAAATCTGAAATCAAACACAACATGCATGAGGTCTACAAGAGTTTCAGAGCTTACCCAAGGAAAGGGACGGCGTCGGAAGCGGGCAGAGGGGAGCGGTGGAATTGCAGTTCACGGTGAAGAGAGGAAAGCGGCGTATCTGGTAGCGAGAGGGACAATGTCGGAAGCAGGGAAAGTGGAGGTTCTAGATTTCAGATTTCTCGTTCAGAGACAAGGGAATAGAGGACTAAATAAAAAAAAAAAGGAAGTTGATAGCACCCACCTCGTCTTGTATTGAATAATTGAAGAGGCTAAGGTCTCTGTGAGTTACGAATTAGTAGCTAGGGCTTTACTGATGGATGAGTCGGAGAAGAAAAAGAGAAAGTTTGAAAGAAAATGGATTGGTGGTAGGTGAAATGCTGGTGGCGATGGTCAAGAGGGTTCTCGTAAGGTTTTCTTCCAGAGAACTAAAAGAAGCAGCTCACAACAAAGCCGAGCGACTCGTCTCACAATTCGAAGGACGGCTTGACTGCTTGGCAAATGTCCAGCAAGCGGGCAGTAACTTCCTAACAGGCTTTAGTTTAGATATAATTTATCACCTCCATGACCACGAAGCGGGATCGAACTGGCAACTTAGACAATAGAAGGAGAAAACATGGAAGCAGATTAAACCTTTGGTCATCAAGTTAGCAAGTTGATCAACAGATGAGACATTGCCAACAGTGACTTCTTTTATGAGTGACTTTTTCTCGAATATAATGATAATCAACCTCCACATGGCGCATTCGTTCTTTAAAAACTGGATTGGATGCAACGGAAATAAGCCCAGAGATATTATCGCGCCATAGTGAGGAGAAGCAAAGAGGTAGTCGAAGCTCCCTAAACATGGTACGATACCATGATATAATTAGCAGCAATGTAGGCTAATTGGTTGTATTCCACTTCGGTACTTGATGAGCACCTCGTTGTTTCTTGGAACTCCAAACAATTAATTTGGACCTAGAAAACACAATACCAGCCTGTGGAACAACAATCATACGGATCTATCGGCATAGTCGGCACATCTACAAAACATTTAAACATAGAGAATCGGGACGATAAGTGACGCCATGGTGCAAAGTAGCTTTGAGATATCTAAGAATACGTTTGACAACAACCCAACGAACCATGGTGGGTTTGTGCATAAGTGGCAAGCGATTTCACTGCGAAAGCAATGTCGAGCAGTGAAGAGTGTCGACAACACTTCAAAACTTCGGTAATATCCGTCGGTGGGTCACTCCCATGGCATGGAGACTTAAACGCCTCCCTCTTCTCTCTGTACAGTTACATGGATAAAGATCATATTTACAATACAAAATATACAAGAGATAAATCAAATCACATGACAACAACAAACTCTTATCAAAGCGATCAAGAAACATTTGAGTTGGACTTGAATGTGATGCGGCAGCAGCAGTAGAAAGAGATAACGTTCGACTTGGAATGTGCTTCGGACAGCGCATTTATCGGTCACATGTTTGGAATAGTATGAAGTTGAATATATTTTTGTGGTTGGCTTTCATCGATAAGTGCTTTTTTCCTCTTTTGTTTTCATAGGCAAGCACAATCTTGAATCCTTTCAAGTGCTAAAGACGACTAAATCCTAATTGGCCGGGCACCACCATGCTCCATCTCTAGTGGCAATCTAGTGCTAGCCTCATCTCTACCAAAGAGTGCGCGTCGTGATTGAGGTTCACTGTCTTGGAAAAATAGAAATGATTTCGCACTCATTTTCTCCTTGCACTCTTCTTATTTTTGTCTCTTAATTTCTTCAGTTTATTCAAATCAAAGAGTTGTAATCACTTGCAAATTTGTATTAGGAGGAACCAATGGAGCACTGCCCAGAGAAAAATTTAGAAGAGAAAACACTGTACATAATGAAGATGAAGAAAAAATTGCTTTTCAAAATCCACTTAAACAAGTGATGAACATAGGCTCTTAATGTAAAGTCGATCAGAATGTAGATACAAGCGAAGAATGATCGATACGGGCAATTTTGAAATTGTATAGAGTTGGAACTTATAAGTGTTGCCTTGTACATATTCTCTTTTAGTAATAGAAGAAAACTATTTTGGATGTTTCCATTATAATTTACTCTAATTAAGCCTTGTACATATCCTAATTAAGCCTTCTCAAGCATTATATATGTTATGAAGCTGCTTTGTAACTTAAACCTACTAAACAATATGTTATAAACAATAGTATCATCTTAAACGGTCTTATAACCGGTATCACTTGCAGACATTTTACTAGTTTACATTGTAAGGGTTAAAACAAGTTTTTAAGGTTATGCTTGGATAAGAATTTCAATTCTTTTTGGTTGCTGTGAGGATTTATTTATTTATGGGTAAATAGTTTGAACCATTTTTTTATTATTATTTAGATGACACATCCTTGCGAAGGGGCTACACGATTCATATTGTCACATAAATTTTGATCGAACATGGATATATAAGGAACCCACCGAAAATTTTGATTTTATATCATTTCAGCCCAAAAACTCTCAAAATTGATATCAATCGGAATTGGGGAGAACAAAACCATTAACCATTTCCCTGAAGATATTGTCATATAAATCTTGACTGAGGATGATATCCGGTTTCATCCGCGAATCTCTGTCTTCCTCGTGCGAGGTTAATCTCTGAAACTTACACTATAAATTTTACTGCATTCTGTAGTTTCAAATTGTGATTTGCATGTGTATCGAATACTCGAATAATCGAATTGCAATGATCAACTGTAGGATGGATTCTATGACTATCTTAGAGTTGATTGTTCAGGTTGAAGTGCATGCAATTCCTGAGGTACAGTTGTTTTCCAACGGTTCCCTGATTAGAGTCGAAGGGCCAATTGCGGTGAGAAGTATTAATTTACTTTTGTTTTCGTTTAAATAAAAAAAAAAAACTGCTGTTGTTAATTATTATGCTTTATGTTTTAATTTACATTTATTTTATTGTTGCAGGTAGTTCATTGCTCGAAACTCCGTTTTTTGAATCTTGTTAATTATGCATCTTTAGTTGCTACGAATGCTGCAAGGCATCGTTTTGCTGCTGGAGAATCGAAGAATCTACTTGAGTTTGGGCTTCGACGGGCTCAGGTATATGGAACATGCTTGGGCTGTGACAAGCTCAGGTTTTCATGTTTTGAACTCTTTTTTCTGAAGTTCAGGCGCGGATTATCTTCGTAACAAAGTTGTCTTTGTTTTGATATACAGGGACCTGATGGGGGAATAGGGGCATCGAGGTACTGCTACATGGGCGGATTTCATGCAACAAGGTAACGCCTATCGAAAACTCAGCTGCGGCATATTAGTATTGTGATTTTCTCTTTTCACAACTCTTTGTTTTTTCCTTTCCTAAAGCATTTTACTTCTCTGTGTAAATCATATAATCATATATATTCACACATTTCTGATATTGGACAATTAGACGAATTTCACTGACTTAGAACCAGCCACCTTTTTATTTATTGTTAGTTATTAGTAAAATCTCAGATAACTGTCTTTATCTCTTTGTTATATATGACAGTAATGTTGCAGCTGGGAAGTTATTCGGGATACCACTTCGTGGAACCATTCTCATGCTTTTGTCAGCTCGTTGTGGTACGAAACTCTTTCATCCTTATTGGGAAGTTAGAGAACAACTTAAAATCACAAAGACTTGGGATCGTTCTGTGACATTGGTACACTAAGCTACTGTTTGTCTAATTTATTTAATCATTTACAGAGCCCCGACGAGATTATTGATAAATCACTTCGTAGCAGTGACGGCCAGAGTACTTGTGAGGATTTTGTTAGCCTGGTTCAGACTTGGTTAAGCAAGATTCAGGTGTTTGATTTTGTTCTTCAGATAAAATTCATATGCTTTTGTTTATTTCCATGTTTCTCAATTCTGCCTTCTTTCCATTCTACTTAGGTTCTAATTTATTTTCCTAATTAAGTTATAGAAATTTATGCATTATGGCGTATATGTTCATAGCCATTAAATTTTAGTTGGACTCCTAAACCCTTTCAGTTTTAGGGTATGTTCATATCCGCTTTTGCCTTCGTCAGCTGTTTTACACATTTAATCTCAAATTTTTGTTTTGCATCTAAGATCGGTTCACTCAGATCTTGACTACACTTACCGTGCGTGCTTTGCAGTGTTCAAAATCATTAAATGGTGCTTTTGGCGAGACCAATCAGAGTGAGCTAGCAGCATTCACATCATATGCATTGGCATTCCCTAATAACTTTCTAGCTCTTGTAGACACATATGATGTAAGTAAACAATATGCAGCTTACTTCGTAATGTTTAATGATGTGGTTTCGGCACACTTAATACTGTATTGTCTTTTTAAGTTAAGTGAATCTTTAACACCATGCCTTTCATTCATTTAATTACCAGGTTATGAGGAGTGGAATCCCTAACTATTGTGCTGTTGCTTTAGCACTCAATGATTTAGGGTATGTTCAAAAGGTTTTCGTGCATCAAATTTTGCCATTCAATACTGTACGTAATGTTATCCATTGATGAGTTCGATGATGCTATGTCCAGGCACAAAGCAGGCGGAATTAGGTTGGATTCAGGTGACCTAGCATATTTGTCTTGCGAGGCTCGGAAGATTTTCAGAACCATTGAGAAAGAATTTGGAGTACCTGGATTTGGAAAGACCAATATTATAGCTAGTAATGACCTGAACGAGAAAACTTTGGATGCTTTAAACAAACAGGTAATGGTTCTGAACTTATGGGGATTTAAATGAATTACACTATGGCTAAAGAACTGTACAAAGGCATTTTATATGTCAACCTTCAAGTTGTTTATCTTTTAATTTTGGGATTTATTACTACAGGACTAAATACATTTTCTTGTACCCTAATTTCTTAATTATATAAGTCTACTTCTTGTGTAGGGTCATGAGATTGACTCATTTGGAATTGGAACCTACGTAGTTACTTCAAGCCGCTTTAGGGTGTGTTTTCAAGCTTGTCGAGATAAATAATCAGCCTCGAATTAAACTTTCTGAAGATGTTACGAAGGTTTGATCATACTTCTAAAAAATTTCCTTACCACTCTCATTTAGATTCTAATTTTTTTCAATCCTCATTTTAGGTCTCCATTCCTTGTAAAAAGCGGAGTTACTGATTGTATGGGGAAAAAGGTTATCCCTTGGTAGATATAATGACGGGGGAAAATGAACCACCTCCAAAGGTACGTACCTTGTTAAGTTGGCCTCTGCATCCATTACACCACATATGTTCTCAGGTCGTTTTGTAAATGTCATCTTTCTCATTCATTTATCCGAGTTCATACTGACGTGTACATATGCAAACGGAAACATTTTTCATAATTTGGCTTGACGGAGTATTTTTTTTGTTATCATGTCAATCTACGTCAGAAAGCAGAGTGATGTACTGAAAATGTGGTCTCTCTTTTATTGTTAATGGAGTGCATTAAACTCGTCATGCTACATATTATGAGTTCCACACCCGCGAGTAGGAGCGTCAGTGGCTCAAGTCCTTCCTGGGATCACATATTGTTTATGATTCAGGGGAAAGGGCCGTTTGGGGGGATGGAAAGCCGTTCAGGTGACTAAATCCAGAGAAAAACACACACAAAGATAAATGGAAGAGAGTAATACTGTAGAATATCTAATAAGACGTATATATTTTAACTCTTCATAACCCCAGTGGCTTATAGTTTTAATGTACATCTTTTGCTTGTTCCTTTGGATTATATACAAGAGTTCACTCCATGTGATGATCGCTAGAGGGATGAAGCAGAAAAGTTTCGTTTTATTTATATTTCAACTTGCAGGTGAATGAAAAAATTCTGTGCTGTCACCCTTTTGATGAATTAAAGAGAGCATACACGGAGCCACAGCGTGTTGAAGAACTTATGAAATGTTTCTGGCCTGGGAGCCCAGGTAGACTTTCATGATTTATGAAAATAGAACAGCATTTGAACATATAGCCACTACAAGAAAATCTATTTCTGCCGACAAATTTTGAGCCAACAAAATTTATTTTGTCGGGAAAAGAACTTTAACCCGACGAATATTTCGCTTTGTCGGCTAAACGCGCGCGCCAAAGGTAAGGTTTTGGCGCGAACTTTTCCTGACGACTTAGTGTTATAGCCGACGAAATATTTTGTCGGCAAAGAAGTTCTTAGCCGACAAACTTGGTTTCGTTGGGTAAGGATTTGGTGGGGTTTTTCCCGCCTTCTTGAAATTTATTTTTTTCAAGGTCGCGCTTTTTTTTTAACTAAGCCGACGTTTGAAAAGGCAACAAAAAATATTTTGTCGCCCAAAAAATAAAATTTAATATTAAATCTAATTAAAGTTTTTTTTTTGTCGGCTAGGACTCTTCAAATTAAACTAATTAATTAAATAAAATAAAATTAGGGTTCCTATCTCTCACTTTGCTCCTTTGCTCTGTCTATCACGCTGCTCTCTCTCTCGTTTCTCACATATCTCTTGCTGCCTCACATCTGCGCTCACATATTTCGTTGGTGGACTCACATCTGCGCTCTCTTTCATTCGAAAAGGTATGTGGTTTGATCAATTGGTCTTTCTCATCTTTCTCACTTTCTCATCTCTGTGGCTTATCTCTTTCAACTTTTGATTCTTGACCTCGGATTGGATATTGAATTAAATGGTTTGTTTTTTCTCTGTTGGCCTTTGTGCTGGTATTGCCTAAACCCTAAAATTGAAGGGGTAAAGTTGAAGGTGTGAGTTATTTGGAGATTAATTAACTAATGTCACATACACCTTCGTCGACGTCGCACAGCGCCTAGTTCTAGAAGGTCAGGAAAGAAGGGCTGAACTGGGTTCCACCCGAGAAGACTGGAAGTGTCTTCTTGAAGAATTACAACATCCAGGAGAGAGCGACGTCTATGCTCGGGTTTTAAAGGAACTTGGTTGAAACAGGGGAGCGAATGGGCTAATATGGGTTCGATGTTGAGCAATAGACATGATATATTGGCTCACTCTTTTTAGCCTCTTACACACCCCTGTTCAATCTTGACCGTTGATTTCTTTTGATTTCTTCAATCCGATGGCTATAAATAAAGATGGGTGTGTGAGAAGCTAAAAAATGTGTTATTGGACTGATGAGCACATACAATTCCCTAAACAATTCAATTCGTTGGTGTATATAATGTCTAACCCCAGACTTTTGTTGATTGTAGGTGGATTAAGAGAAGATCTGCCACCATTAAAGGACATTAGGGAGCGCTGCATTACACAACTCAAGAAAATGCGGTCCGACCACATGAGGAGACTAAACGCAACGCCGTACAAGGTACGAATGAACTGAATCAACTGGTACTGATACGTCTTTGCTGAAATTATTCTCATTTTTCAGTGACTGGATCTTTAACTATAATAATTTCTACGCTAAGCAGGTTAGCGTGAGTGAAAAATTGTACGACTTCATTCATTTCCTGTGGCTCAATGAAGCACCTGTTGGGGAGTTGCAGTGAGTGTAATAGCAAAGGGTTTACATGAAGTGGTATACATCTTTCAGCGCAAGCGATGATTAAGTTAAAGTAGTTCCCTTAAGTAATCAAAAGCATATACAACCTTGACCATATACATAATTTAGAGTTGTGGAACGGTAATTTATTTTTTTCTTGTTAATAGAATAACTGTTTGCTTCCCCTCGTGTTGTTTGCTCGACACTGCGATTCATCATTCATTTTGAATAAGATTTGGCAGAATCGCATTCACTGACAAAGACTGAACCTGCAAACACGCTCAAATATGGCCACATGTTTGGAATGGCTATGAAGTTGAATATATTTCGTGGTTGGCTTTCATCAGTATGTGTTTTTTTCCTCTTTTGTTTTCATAGGCAGGCACAATGGTCTCGAATCCTTTCAAGTGTTGAGGCAGCCAAATCCCTGATTGGCCGAACATTGGCCAACTCCTTCTCTAGTGGCAGTCTAGTGCTAGCCTCATCTGTACCAAAGAGTGCGCCTCGCCTGATTGAGATTCTACTTGTCTTGAAAAAGGGAAATGATTTCCGCACTCCTTTTCTCCTTCTACACTCTCCTTGTTTTTGTCTCTTGATTCTCCTTTGATTTATTCAATTCAAAGCGCTGTATCCACTTGCAAATTTGTATGATAGGAGGTAGGACTAGTTACAAGAGATCGAATTATGTCCAAAATTGTTGAGGAGCTTTGATATAGTGCTTGTGTATCAAAGTTTACGAGGGGGGATTCTTGTGACTTCATGCCCGAAATGATACAGTGTTTTCTCCTTCTTGTGAGTTATTGTGGTTTCTCTCTGGTGTATGTGGATCGGTATCAATGTGTATCTGGATCGGTATCAGTCGAACATGTTCGGCATATAAGTAGATGAGTCCATTTCTGAAATTGTCTATCATTTTGGCTAGACATGAAAACTCGTCCTGGTTCGACAAAGCACTGCACATTCTGAAACTACGTTTATGATTTTGGTTGAATTATGTGGAGGATTTGAAATGTACGGCTGCGAGAGCAAGTTTATGCAATTCATGATCTTGCTATCAAGAAACATTTTCTGTTCCGGCACTATTCACTGATCGGGTTTCTGGGTCTACTTCCGCAGCTGCTCTTCAAATGCCTTCACTTGTGCCTGTGAAAGAGGAAGACATGCATGCTACCATTGTGAGCAAGTCTAAAGCCCTGTTTGGTATTGCTTTTTTTCACTAAAAACTACTTCACTTTAAAGTTAAGCAGATAAAAAGTGTTTAGTAAAAATGAAATATACTGCTTATTTTAAAAGTTATAGCATTAAAACATCAACTTTTAAAAGCAGCATGGATGTTGCTTTTAAAAGCTGCTTTTATAAGCAGTTTTTTTTTAAAACACAGCAACCCCAAACTGACCCTAATGATGAAGAAGATTTAGAAAATGATTCTGTCAATAACTCCGAAGAAGGTCCAGAAGAAGCTGATCCAACTGAAACTTAAACCCTGCAGCATCAACCTTGTTTTTGTGCTTTGTGTTACATTTTACTTTACACCAACGTGATTGCGTGCTAATGGTCATCAAACGGACCTTAGCTTTTTACCATACGAGCACTTGAGGTTTCTAATCTCTTGCAGACTCAAGATGATGACATTCATGGCAAGACAAAAACATGGGTTGCCTCATGAGATGTCTCTGTTTTAATTTCAAGTTCCCAACTGGAACAACTTTCCTCAACATACCACCAGAGGAGCAGGAAATGGAAACTTACTAGCATGGAGGTCCAGTGTTGGTCTATGGGGGTCTGGGCCTATGAACATATTTCAGGGTTACTTGTCTAGCGAACATATACTAGTGTCCCCCTGTCAGCAATCCAGAGTGTATATTAAGGGACTTCAATCAAGCATATTCACATTAGCCCAAAGTTTTTTGTTTTAAACTCTTTTTTCTAGAAGGAAAGACTTACTAGATAAACTTAGGGCACCACCGTCTCCAAAACGATCAAAATTAAACCTAAAAAAAAACAGGCCACTAGCACTATGTTATGTGGTTCTCTTCTCCGCTTGTAAGTAAGAGATCTTAAGTTCAACACCCAAGTATATGGCGAGTTCGATATCACATTATTGTAGTTGACCCATTGTGTGACTTAGCCTAAATTTCTGACTCTTTCAATATAAACTATTGTTGTATCAAAAAGTTGAAACTACCGCAAGCAAAAGCCAGTAGCTCCAAAGTTTGATTCAACTCCGTTCCATGAAATTAACTTCTTTTAACACATGTCGAAATTACAGAGTAATAGCTAGCTAGATATATAATGTCAAATTTTTTGTTCTTATTCAGCAGTTCTTGTTCATGAGATTTAAATTCGGTGCTTCATCTAACTAGGGAGGAGAACATTCAGTAGTCTAATTTCAAAGTCAGAGAAATTAAAACAACGGATATACACGTACTATCTAGCCACGCTACCAAAACAGTGAAGTAATGGATAAAAACAAAGCAAGCAACTCTCACTCTCAAAGCTTGGCTGGAAGAGTCCCCATCTGAAATGCAATAAGGAGAAAACTGCATGCATTACTCGGCTGGGCCGCTGGGACTACTGTTGATTTGGATGCTTTGGATTCCTGCAGCTATGTAGCAAATAATTACAAAAACTTGTCATAATATGTGACACTTTGATGTGGAATTGAGGCACACTCCATGCTTGACTGCTACCTTCAGTGACCCACTTGGCCAATTACAAGACAAAACTTGACCTGGTCTGAAAGAACCATGTACGACTAAGACTATATAGCATAAATGAAATGGTCCTCCGTTCATAAATCATAAGTTGCTTCTTGTTAGATATAGGCTATAGCTAGTGGGGGTGTGACTTCGAACAACTTGACATGTATATATATATGATTCAATTATATATCAAGGATGAAGGATGACACCTTATTACTTTGTTTTTGTCAACCGTGTATATATATATAGGTTGCTTTCGGGGTCACAATTATAGTTGAAATCCATCGACATGTCAATTATGATAAATAAGTCAATATTGACATAGTGGAATACATATGATTGAGATTAACAAGAATACTATTTATCTAGTTTTGTTATTTTTTAGCTAAGATGGCCAATATTATAACTCTATCCCTCACTCATGACAGTCGTTATGTGTGAGCTAAATACCTAGCATTGAAGCCATAACTTTAAAGTTTTTGTTAATACCATAACTCTATGTTAACACACCTTTAAAGTGGCAAAAGTGTATATTGAATTTATAAAATCTTAAGGCCTCCTTTGGTATATAGAGGATTGTATTAGAATAGATAATTCACTAGTTTTAAGGTATGTAAAAGGTAGAAATTAAAAAGTTATGGCCAATTTGGAGGTAGGAGATGAATTATTCTAGAAGAAAACTTATTTATTCCAATCCTTACTAAAATGGGAGGATTAGAATGGAGAAAGTATGAAAATCATTATTTTCTACTTTTAATAAATCTTGAATTTAGAAAGCTATATATACATTCTGGTCCAATCCTCTATATCAAACTAGGCTTAATTGATTTCCTTATTTTTCAGTTCTTTCTTCTTTGCTTTCATGTAATTAATCCTTTTCTTTTTTTTTTCACATCTCTTTAATCCGAGTAAAGTATTAAAAAGGGTAAATTACATTTTGCATCCTCAAGTTTGGGTCCAATTGCAACTCCATACATCATCTTTAAAACATTGCAATCTCATACACCAACTTGTGTTTTAGTTGAAATTTCATATATCCGTAAGTTAAACCGTCAATTTGACCGTTGAATGATGGTGTGGCAATTGCGAATCCCACTATTTTGCTAATGTGGCTGTCACAAATATAGACATAGGAAAAAAATTAAAAATAAAATTCTTTTACAAATGTTAATTTAAGGAAAAAATAAACTTTTTTATTTTTTATTTTTTCTCGTAGTTGCCACATCATCATTTAACGGTCAAATTGATGGATTGACTAACGGATGTATAAAATTGCAACTAAAACATAAGTTTGTGTATGACACTACAATGTTTTAAAGATGATGTATAGAGTTCCAATTGGATCCAAATTTGAGGGTGCAAAATGTAATTTACCCTATTAAAAATTATTCACAAATTTCTTATTCAAAAATGATTTTTGGAATACCCATTAATTATTTTGTACACTCCTATTTATTTAGAGCAACTCCAGCGTTGCCCACCTCCCCCCAGGCAATCACTATTCAATCCACCCCAATGAACAGTAATTGCCCTAATGAACAGTGTATTCCCCTGTCAATTGCTTTTTACATCTTCACCCCTACAATTAAATTGCCCTGGCAATTGGTAATAAAATATTAGTATTTTTTATATTTATAAAATAATACATAATAATTTTATTTGTAATTTCGGATAAGATTTTTAATCGTTCTCGTTGCGCCACGTGTCATTATTCGAAAAACCAATAACAATAAAATATTTGTACTTTTTTATTTATTTATAAAATAATTCAAAATAATTTTATTTGTTATATCAGATACAATTTTTAATCGTTCTCGTTGCGCCACGTGTCATAATCTGAAAAGACAAATATTGGTGATGGATTTCCGATAAGATTTTTAACGAATCACGTTGTGCCACGTGTCACAACCCGATTACACTCATTGATGACAGATTTCCACCAGATTTTTAACGAATGACGGCATGCCACGTGGCATTATCAACAATCTAATCCTTTCTGAATCCTCCATATAATCCACCATCCATCCTCAGAAATCTCACACCACCATTCATAGTTTCTACTTCCTTCTTCACCAAAATCCCTATCATTATTCATAGTTTCTGCTTCCTTCTTTTACAATGTCTTCTTCTTCTTCTTCAAAGATGATGTGGGAAATCGATTAAGAAGAGGAAGAATTGTTTAACCAATCAGAAGCAACGTTCAATGGCGGGGATTGGGCCGAAAATCAGATGGAAGATGATGACGAGCGTAGATGGAGAGATGACGAATCAAGAATGGCAAGAGCCTCTCATTCCCGTCGAGTCATCCAAGCTGTGGCTCACACCTCCAGGCCCAACCGTGCTATCAACATTGATAAAAACAGGCAACGACGAGGTCAGAAGCTGTTGGACGATTATTTCGTCCGTAACAGTGCATTCCCTGATACGTACTTTCGACGTCGTTTTAGAATGGAACGACATTTGTTCAACAAAATCATGGGCGCTGTTTGCAACCATGATTCTTACTTTGTGCAAAAGGCAAATGCTTTTGGTGTTATGGGTCTCCTGCCTGAGCAAAAAATTAATGTTGCCTTGCGGATGCTTGTATATGGAGCATCTGCAGACCAAGTGGACGAGATAACGAGGATGGGAAAATCAACCATTCTTTTGATACATGGATCTGGCGTTTATGGGGACAGAAAAGAATAAAAAAGTATCATTTTGGAGGCAGTGGCATCTTTTGATACATGGATCTGGCACTCATTTTTCGGAGTTCCTGGTGCTCAAAATGATCTCAATGTCCTTGCCCAATCCCCAGTGTTCAACGACGTCCTGCAAGGAAAGGCACCGAAAGTCACATACTGGGTCAACGGATGTCAGTACGACGGAGCATACTATCTAGCAGACGGCATTTACCCAAGGTGGGGATCGTTTGTCAAAACAGTGCCACGTCCACGATCTACAAAGGAAAAATACTTTGCAAGATGTCAAGAAGGATGTGGAGCGTTGTTTTGGTATACTCCAAGCTCGCTGGGCTATTGTTAGGGGTGCTGCAAGAATGTTTGATGTAGCGTCGCTTCGATCCATCATGATGACGTGCATCATTCTTCACAACATGATTGTGGAAGATGAGTACGATTATGATGCCGTTGATGAATATGAGCCAGACCCGATAAACAATTCTAGAACACAAATATATTGTGCTCATGACGCTACCGAAGAACCTGTGCAACACAACCCATTACAAAGGGATGGACGTTACAATGATATGATCATTCAACGATATACTGCACTTCAACGGCCATATATGCACAATGCCCGCCAACTTGACTTGATAGAGCACCAATGGGCGCACATGGGTGTTGAAGATGCTTAAGTTCATTGCTTTTTTTTTTATTTGGTGTGTTGAAGTATTTTTTTTTTGGTGTGTTGATATAATTTTTATTTGGTGTGTTGATGTAATTTTTATTTGGTGTGTTGATGTAATTTTTATTTGGTGTGTTTAAGTATTTTTGTTTGGTGTGTTGATGTAATTTTTATTTGGTGTTTTGAATAAAAATGTGTTTTGAATAAAAATTCTCCACCTTTAAATAAATATACTCTTACTTTAAATTATGGGCTACAATCAATAAATTGGAAACAACATAAAGCACTCTATTAAATGAATAAAAATTAGGGCCCAAATTGATTGGAAAATTATGGGCTCCGGTTACAACAAAGTGAATGGCTACTCTCCACCTAACCAATCTGTGTTGCTAGGATGATCTTGTGTTGTGGTGCTAGGACCATCTCCTCTTACTCTCGCTTCTCTTTCACGCCTCCTTCGCACCACGTCCGCTTTCTCTGACTGCCAAAAATATTTAGAGTTGGGAGACTGCCCTTCTAAAGGCTCCTTCATAATCTCACGATCCCGTTGAGCCATTCTTTCTTGTCTGCTATGTTCTCTTTCTTGCCGAAGTAGTTCTCTTTCTCTCTGATCAGCTTCAAATTTTTGCATAATCATTGCAGACCTTGCGTCCTCTCTAGCCTTATCAGCCTCAAATTTAGCCAATTCCCGGGCCAAAGACAATTCACCTTGAAGGGCAATGTCTTCCATATACTTTGCAAAATCACTCTTGGAAGCATTACCTTTTCTCTTTGAAGCTTTCTTACCTTGAGGCCTAATTGGAAAACGGGTCGACCCCGAAGCTTGTTCAACGGGGGGCATTTCTGGCACGTCTTCTGCATCATCTTCATCTTCATCAGGTGTAAAGTGTAGAGGGGTGCTGTTCATGACAACTTTTGGACCTACAGACACAACTCTGAATTTTGGACAATCTTTGACAACATTCCAACATTCATGTCAGGTGAATGTTTTATTTTTGCTTTTGGTTTGAGCACCATACCAAGCTTGTGCTTGAAGTTCCTATACAATGTGGGAGAATAAATAAATATATTGAAAGTAGGTAACAAATAAATAATACAAACAAATAATTATAATGAAAATAGGTAACAATTAATTATAATGAAAGTACCTAACAATTAAATAATACAAAGAAATAAATAAATATATTAAAAATAGGTAACAAATAAATAAACAAATAATTATAATGAAAATAGGTAGCAATTAAATAATACAAAGAAAGAAATAAATATAGTATTACCTGATTTGCTAAATTTTCTCCACTTCAAAGATTAGCACTAGCTTGTGTCAAGGCGTCTCTCCACGTACTAAACGATTGGCTAAGTAATTTCCAACGACTAGACAATGAATCTTTGGTTCTTTGCCCACCCATTTTCTCAAGGTATGCGGAATCAATAAGACTCCACATTTCTCGCAACTGCATCTCATTACCCGAAATTGAATCATGAGTGATTTGAACCCAGCTAGCACACAACACAACATCTTTAAGAAGCGTCCAATTTGTACCTGCATCAGTAGTCATTTTGTTTGAAAAAAATGGATTGAAACTTTGAGAGAAAGATAGGAGAAAGCTTGAAAGATATTGAGAAAATATGGAATTGTGGTGTAAGGTAGATGATATTGCCAAGGTATTTATAGAAAAGTAAAAAAAAAATTTACAAATTTTTTTAAAAAAATTTCCCGATTTTTACAAATTTTTTACATTTAAAAATTTTTTTTTATTCATCTAATTAATCTCTGCCATTGGATTTTAAAAAAATTGAATTTCAACGCTCCAGATTGTGACACGTGTCACAACAGTAACTTTTCAGAATTTTAAAACTTTTTTTTTTAATTTATAAAGGAATTAATATCAACCGTTGATCTGAGATCCAACGGTTGATATTAAATCCTTCTTTTTTTAAATTACCGTTGCAGATCCAACGGCTCAAATTAAAGAGCCTTTGAGATCGAACGGTTCAGGGGAAGCCACGTGGCTTCCCCAACGGTAATTTTTGAGTGGCCGACATGCGGGCCCCACCCGCTGAATTCCTGTCGGGCGACGCGCCTCATGCAAAAAAATTTTAAATGCTTGGCTGACGCCAGCCACCTCGGTGGCTCGGTGGGTCAAAAATTGACAAGTCTCTTGCTCGGGCTCCCCCCTTCCCCCGAGCAGCCCACCTCTCCACCCCATCCCTCTAGCTCCCTCTGGCAATTTGGGCCACTCCCCTCCAACAATTGCTTGGGCTGGAGTTGCTCTTATAGCCTTTGAATTGAATAAATCAAAGAAGAAAGAACGTGAATAAACGTGAATAATCATCTGGCTGAACATGATTATCCTCAAGATGGTAAAACTTGGTAGTTCAATATGCATTCAGTAATTGTGAACATATATATATGTGGTTGAGGTTCTACCATATATAGGTTGACATGCAGATGAAGAGAATGAGGATCATGCATGAAAATGGGGCAGCAAAATATAGCGACACATGTACCATAATTAATTGTCTTGTCGCATTCTATATGTCAAATTGCATGCACATGCAAGGGAAGAGTATGAACACGTACGTCCCTGCATGGGAGGAGAGAACCATATATATGTATAACTAAATTTAAATCCGACCGACGTAATTAGCTAACTATATGTACGTATGTTATAATTGAGATATATATGAAGAGGATTCATGAATCTATATCTGAATATGCTGTAACTGAGATATATATATGAAGATGATTATTCATGACGTGTGAAAGTGAATGTGATCTCCTCTCGCAGCCGAAAATACGTTTCCTTGATTCCCTGAATTTCTAATAAGTTGAATCAACATTTTTTAGGGCTAGATTATAACAACAGCAGATGATTAATTTGACTCAGGTCATGCATACATCATACCCAATTAGATAAGTAGCACATCAACAATTGATGATCAAAACGGAAATAGTCAGCCTTAATTACTTGAATCTAATTAACTAAAATTTACCGGCAAAGTCATCCGTACACTACAACATGCATGCACTAATTAACCATTCTAAGTTCTCAGTTGTGAAAAATAATATTTTATATATAACTTTCTTTCTACATAACATTACATTATTATACTAAGATGTTACGATGACAGTGAACATACTCCATAAAATTTATCACCTATAAAACAATTCCTTCCTTCCCAAGTATGAGCGCTAATGAACGGATAAGTCGTGCTTTTGAAGCTGTTACACTCATCACACATAACATCAAAACAGGTTGAATTTTGAGAACATGCAGTTCATCTTCTTCAATTGCTGATGACTTTGGTTAAAGTCAATGGTCCCAAAAGCAAGAAAACTTGATCACTTTTTTTTTCTTTCCTTTTCTGATTTGTGGAGAAGACTTGGGCAATTCAGTTTACCTCCCTCTACTTAATTTACGCACGCATTAGGGTTGAATTACGTATATTCTGCTTCTTGTAGTCAAATGGCCCGTATGCGTAGCTTTCGTTGACCTTCAAATGGTTAATATTATAAAACTATAACATATAATAAAATGGATGCATATATATACAAACAAATTGGATTGGAGTGTAACTGATCAATACACAGACATGTTCTAGTCACCCACCGTTTGATCGGTAGCTAGGTGACCATTCAACTTTTTTGTTACACTCCTCTCTTTTATGGTTAGGTTAATATCGAACGGTGAGTGACTACTATTTTTTTTAACCGACTCTAAGAGAACGGAACTCCTAATCAATAGATGAATTGGGAATTATGAATTAATTAAGGGACCTACGTAATTGAAGAAAAGGGGGCAAATGGTCCATGTCAATGTCTCCTGGGAATGGTCTAACGTGAGCATCATGTTAGTTGTCAGCATGGACTAGGTCTCTCATGGTCCCCCAACTCTTAATGTATTTTTTGCTTATAGAAAGCTCGCTGTGGTGGGGGGCACTTAAACGAGGGTTTCACATGCCCTAATAACCCCCTCTCTACTACAAACCACGTGGCTCCTATCATTCTTTAATTAATTCCCTCTTCATTATATTCTATCTGCGTTCAAGTTTAACAATAATAGTCCTTCCCATCATGCATTTTTGCTAGCTAGCCAGCTATGGCTAATACGAGATTAGTGTAAATTGATTTGGTCGTTTAAAACACTAATAGTTGATTAGATTATTTGGGAAATGAAGTATCTATATGTCTTACTTGTCGTCCCATAACCATGCTTCAATCCAGCAAAGTGGCCCAACCCTAGTTTTCACATATTTGCATCAATCAGATCATTCTAGCCAAATGAGAGACCGGACTTCAGGTATGGTTTTAAATGCAAGGGACTCTAATGAAAAAAATAAATAAATCTCACCACATTAATTGTTATTAGTAGAATCCGGCAAAGTTTGTTAAGATATGTAAAATTTAAACTTTGTATAAAAAAAGAACGAGCTTGAGTGAAAGACTGTAGTAGTCAAATCTTAACATCCATTATGCCTAGATATTCATCGTCTGTGAAAGGTGAATGCATGGAGGAGTGTGATGACCTTATAAGGGTTCCTCAAATAAGTTGATATGAGGGATTCTCTTTATGCCCTCTGCAATGTACTTTCCAGTTCTCGAACTGTTTAGTAATTTTTTGGTCTTCCCTTAATTAACAATATTGAAATTTTCTTCTCAAGTTCGAAACCTCTCAGTTTAATTGTTGTTTGTTTTTTTATATTCCATGTTCGTCTATTTTTTTTGGCTATAAGCCTATAACTGGTTTAACAGTTTCAATTTGACTTTTTTTTCTTACAAGAATGATATTTGAATAAAGAATAACAATATATATACAGTTGGGTTTATTAAAATAAAATCTGAATTGGATCCCACAATATATTTTCTTATATATAAGAATCAAAGTCGATCTGCAATTCTTCATGTGATTGAAATGGTTTTTTTGTTTTCTTTTATAGTGAAAGGGAGTGGAACCTTATTCTAATCTAATTATAAGTTATAACATATTTCTCCAACTAGATCTTCACCCCGTTGGGAATATCTCTAATGAAAATATGCAAAGTTGAGAAGTAAAAAAGACTTATTTCTTTCATTTTCAAGAGATGTAAGTATAATTTTTGGTCTACATGATGAGATGAAAATTTATATGTATAAATTTTACATTTTTTTACATCTTTCCATCTAGATGGTTATTTTACATCCTTTAAACTTGTTCATTGAAAACCAGCAAAAAGGAAATATATATATATATATGCTATACATATACAACCAAGACTAGAAATGCTTTTAAGGGTGTTAAACCTTGGTTTCGAATTACCAACTACATCTTCATATATAATAGACTCATAATTGTTGTTTTCTTTGATAGTGACTGACCCACCTACTCTTCCATAGCAAGACATCAACGCCAGAGAGGATCAATGCAGCTATATGCCACAGTGAGGTGTCACTAACTTCTTTTGATTCAAATCTGTCAAAAACTAACAAGCAAATAAAATTGGATAATACTTACATTCCCGTATTGGGGAATGGACTCATTTTCCCACTTACAAATAATTTATTTTTGCTGTAAAAATTTTATAATCGGAACCGTCCAATTTCTTAATCTTCATTTGAAGATCACTCTGACAAAAAATCATTCGAATCAGAGATTGTTTAGTTATCCAAATATATCAAATAAATCAACGGTGTAGGTACCAAGTAACATATTCATGATAAACCGTCCATTTATTTCATATATTTGGATGAGTAAACGATTTCCAATTTGAATGCTTTTTTGTAAGGATAATCTTCAAATGAGGATTAAAAAATTGAACGTTCGGATTATAAACTTTTCAAAGTGAAGAAACGTTATGTGCAAGCGGAGGAATGACTCATTTCTCAGGAGAAATGCAAGTATTATTCAATAACATTTAGGAAAAATCTTGAATGGTACCGGTCATTCAATGGTACGCCCATTGAATGGTCTCAGATAATTTGTGGTGGGCTTCAAATGAATCTTGAACCATTCAATGATAGGGTTATTAAATGATACGTACCACCCAAGTTTGACCCTAAAATTTATGCCAAAAACAGCGAAGGAAATCTGGGAGCCAGTGAGTGAAGCGGCCCATTACCATCACCTACTTACTCAGCTTTGTTACTAATTAACTGCTTCAATTAAATACAAATTAAAAAAAAAAGAGATCAACTGTCTCTCTTAATCACTTTTATTAACCCAAGAAATGCATTTGTTAAGTGTGATTTTTAACTTTTGACTTCCCTTAAAAGCGGCAACTATAGGACTAATAATCTATGTGAATTACAATGGGAAAGCTTAGAAATCAGGTAGCAGAAACAAAGGGCGGACTATGGGTTACAAGTTGTTACGAATAATAATTGTTGTTTGCTTTAATAGCTTCCTAATCCAACCATCACTTGCATATTTTCAACCTAATTTTTTTTGTTGTCAAAGATAGGAAATATCATTAATTTAGAATTAAATTGTTTCATCAGTTTCTTTATGTTATAGCTTTATATTTATTTTTTACTTTTTATGTTATAGCTTTTATCAATGCATTGCAAAGTTTGAATAGCAAACCCGAGTCACCGCCGTCCAAAATGCAAGACATTATCATGAAAATACGACTTTTGTCAAAGATAGAAAATTTTATTAATTTGTTTACATCAGTTTCTTTATGTTATAACTTTATATTTATTTTTTAGTGCAATTTTGCTCACTCTTAAGTGAGAGTGATGCTCACGTTTTTATTAATTGCCTTTAAATTAGTTTAAATTTTAAAATTTACATCTTAAATCAATTAAACCATAACCAATAAAGAAGTGAACATCACCCTTTACTTTAGGGGCAAGCAAAGTTGCACTCTTTATTTTATTTTTTTTTATGTTATAGCAAAGTTGGAATAGCAAACCCGAGTCACCGCCGTCTAAAAGGCAAGGCATTATCATGAAAATACGACTACCAAAGATTTGCTACTCAAGTTTGGTAGTCCAATTAGGATGCCCCGCTCATGAATTAAAAAATATTGATCAATTTTCGGTTGTTCAATCACAATTTGCAGCTCAACTTTTGGAAGTCCAACCAATGGGCCATGTAGTAGAATAAAAACTAAAATATTCATTTGACAAGGATTTGAAAGACGGTTTAGATTTTGGCAATAATACTAAGTTTTTTTATGCAAACAATAATACTAAGTTAGTTGGAATAACAGAAAAGAAAACCAGATTTAAGGTATTTGGTAATAAAATCATTTATAAACAACACACTATTTTGATTTTGATTCATTATATATTGAGCTCGTTAAATAAAATATTTGATTTCTAAAATAAAAATGGACCCCCTAAATAAAGTATTTGACTTCTTGTTATTATATTTTCTTCAATATAATTATGAGTTGGGTGATGGAGATTAGTTATTTTGTTTTTAGGGTATGGAGATTAGTTGTTCAATTTGTATATAATTGTTCTTCAATTGTTTTTGTTTAATGCATTTTTATTTTTGCAAATAATTATTAGTAATCGGTATCTCTGGATTTTACTAACTAGTTTGTGTGCTTTCTTTATAATGCTAATTGCTTGAAAAATTTATAGTTGCATGCATATTCTAGTTTTTAAGTAAGATATGAAACTAGTATTTTAGATGCAATGAGTAAGTTGGTGACATAATTGAGCAACTTTTTAGGCTCCCTAATTAATAGTTATTTGTCTCATGGCAAGTCCAAATTCTCCTCTAAATGAAGGAAAAATAAAACAAGTTTATAACAAATGATTCTAGTGTTTTCCTTGTTTGTGTACCTAATTATAAAGGAGATGAGAGTGATGATGTTAAATGAAGAAGAAAAAGAGATGCCCTTTTTGTTCCTACCGGATTTTCGAGGTTGACTCAAATCGAAACATTGTTTGGCCATTAGGGTAATGAACTGAGCAGACACAAAAACTTGTACGAACTTAAAGGTTAAAAATATAAGAAAAAAAAAAACAGAGGAGAAAATGGCCGACAAAATTAGTTGTGGCTACTAGAGTCAAGAAGCATATGGACCAGGGGGCACAGTCGTAGATCCAAATTTACATGGACCTTGTGGGTCACTCTAGCCATTTTCTATGATACTTGCTGTCGGTAAGGTTTTCTAAACAAAACTAGACCCGAGTCTTAATTCTTGTTTCTTTGTTTTTTCAATTACAATCTGATTAATGCTTCTTTGTACACTTGTAATCCCCACGCAGTTTGTAGGTGGTGCAACACACTTGACAGTCCCAGCAAATAGTGAGAAAAATTAATTAATTAATCTTGATTAGTAAACGCTAAAACTTCATTGGTTTTGGGATTTGGGAGTGTGAAGGTCCTGCTTGATCAATGTCTTTGCTTTGGACGGTGGAGAAAAGCGCGTAGAATTATCATGTTGTCTTTGGAATTTTATTGGATGAAAATTCATGAATCATATTAGGAAAATGTTAGGGAGACTATATTTTTAGATTATATTTTGTAGGTCACATGACGTGATGGTTAATGGTTGGATTTTTTTAATAATTTAAAAAATGAGTTCAACCACCAACCGCCACATTATGTGGTCTACAAAATATGATTCAAGTAATGGTCTCCCAAACATTACCTATTATAATATTAAGCATAAGAATAAACCTTGTTGGAAAATGTTAGAGATACCATCTTTTTAGACTATATTTTGTAAACTACATGATGTGACAGTTGATTGTTAGATTTCATTCTTAATGATTAAAAAAAAAATTCAACCATGAACCGATACATCATACGGTCTACAAAATATAGTCTAAAAATATGGTATCTCTAGCATCACCCAACTTTGTTTGTCTTTCTTTGGCTACTCCGTGTGACGTGGCATTCCTTTGTTAGACAAAATCATTTCTATATTTTGCTATATATAGATCCCCCTACTCCAACAACATCCAATATCCCACTTCAAACTTGTAATCCGAAACCAAAACCAAAACCAAAACCTCAAACTCTCTCTTTCTCTCTCTTTTGCTTTATCTTCCTTTCCACACTTTTGTGTTATAGCTTGTATCAAAATGCGCATGTTATCCAGAAACGCTACGTTCAACTCTCACGGCCAAGACTCCTCCTACTTCTTAGGCTGGCAAGAGTATGAGAAGAACCCCTATCATGAGGTTCAGAACACAAACGGGATTATTCAGATGGGTCTTGCAGAAAATCAAGTAATTAGTTATTATAATTTACTAGCTTAATTAAATTTACTACCATGCATGAATATTGCTGCATATAGTAACATTTAGCATATAAAATTTGTACTCATTATTTGAATTTTTTTTTTCCAGCTCTGCTTTGATCTTCTGGAGTCATGGCTTGCTAAGAATCCAGACGCAGCTGCATTTAAGAAAAATGGAGAATCCATATTTGCAGAGCTTGCACTCTTCCAAGATTATCACGGCCTTCCCGCATTCAAAAAGGTAAACTTATATATATATAATGCTCACTTTTCGTTAATGCAATTCAAAGCTACTACTCCAACAAGTAACTTCTAGCCAGTTGCATGTCTGAGTCTGACTCAGCTTTTGATTATTTTTCTAACAGGCATTGGTAGATTTCATGGCGGAAATCCGAGGGAACAAAGTGACCTTTGATCCCAACCACTTAGTCCTCACCGCCGGTGCAACTTCAGCCAATGAGACCCTTATTTTCTGCCTCGCTGACCCCGGCGAAGCTGTTCTTATTCCTACACCATACTACCCAGGGTACGTATCTTAATATTCACTTCATTCTCCTTTTTCATTTTTTTGTTTTTTTTTTACAAACGATTTGAACTTGAGACCTACCATTTTTTCAGGATTCTGACGTGGCTCATGAACTTCATTTCATTGATAAGAAGTAACTAAACATTAATTCATCCCTAATAATATTTTCTTACGTTTCTTACAGATTTGATAGAGACCTCAAGTGGCGAACTGGAGTCGAGATTGTACCCATCCACTGCACAAGCTCCAATGGCTTCCAAATTACTGAAACCGCTCTACAAGAAGCCTACCAAGAAGCCGAAAAACGCAATCTCAGAGTCAAAGGCGTCTTGGTCACGAACCCGTCAAACCCATTGGGCACCACGATGACCAGAAACGAACTCAACCTCCTCCTTTCCTTCGTTGAAGACAAAGGCATCCACCTCATTAGCGACGAAATTTACTCTGGCACGGCTTTTAGCTCCCCATCCTTTATAAGCGTCATGGAAGTTCTCAAAGATAGAAAATGCGATGAGAATTCCGAAGTTTGGCAGGGAGTTCACGTTGTCTATAGCCTCTCTAAGGATCTTGGCCTTCCGGGTTTTCGAGTTGGCGCGATTTACTCCAACGACGACATGGTTGTGGCCGCCGCTACAAAAATGTCAAGCTTTGGACTTGTCTCTTCTCAAACTCAGCACCTTCTCTCCGCCATGCTATCTGACAAGAAACTTACTAAGAACTACATAGCCGAGAACCAAAAAAGACTCAAACAACGTCGGAAAAAGCTCGTCTCTGGCCTTCAGAAAGCCGGCATTAGCTGCCTGAAGGGCAATGCTGGCTTGTTCTGTTGGGTGGATATGAGGCACTTGCTTAGGTCCAACACCTTCGAAGCAGAAATAGAGCTTTGGAAAAAGATTGTATACGAAGTTCGCCTCAATATCTCTCCTGGATCGTCTTGTCATTGCACCGAACCTGGTTGGTTCCGTGTCTGCTTCGCCAACTTGTCCGAGGAAACTCTGGACTTGGCAATGCAGCGGTTGAAGGCCTTTGTAGGGGAATATTACAACGTCCCTGACGTCAATGCCCGCAGCCAAAGCAGCCATTTAAGCCACTCGAGAAGACGGTCGCTCACCAAGTGGGTTTTCCGGCTATCCTTCGACGACCGCAGTCCTATTCCGGGTCGATGAAAGGTAGCCTGGTCTGAGTACAAGAAACCGCCAAGGAAAATTACATTTTAGACCAAACATTTTTTTTTAGCCAAAAAGTTAATTGGTTGAATTTTTATTTTCGTTTTAGTTATTTTTATTTTTCGAATGTAGAGAAGTGCACTCGGTCCGTGTTGTGGATGTGAAGTGGCTTTAGCTTCATTTGTAAAACTAGTTTCAGTCATTGCGTGGCACCAAATTTCCTTAATGTCTTCGAAAACTATAATTAATCCATTGTGATCATGATGCATTATTAATTCAATACAATGTGATTAGTGTATCTTGTATATTCTATTCTAGTGTGAACTCCCATGCATAATCATATGTTCCTTGCCAATGCCATATTGCATACGTAATAGCGCCACCTTAGTTTGCGGCTTGAGAAGGTGACTGACTCATATCATATATACGCTGCCGACGTTGGCCGGCAGATCTCCACTAATGCTTGAATCCCCTCTACATTTTTAAAGCCGTGTCTGTAGGAAAGTCAAATTTTAATATATTTAAGCTTACAATCTGCTTCAATCAAAGTATTTGTGTGCGTTGGAGGCCATACTGTGAGAAAAGAAGGCCAAATATTGTGCTAGGGTTTCAAATAACTTTATTTTATTTTTATGTGGTTGGTCTTGACAGAGCCGGCCCAGACCCAAGGCGAGCAAGGCTCAAGCCTTGGGTCACATCTTTGAGTAAGGCCTCAAATTTTTATAAGTGTTTATATAGAATATAAAATAATTAAAAAAAATTGAATTGAGAATTTTCATGTGAGGCCTCTACTTCCTTGACTCTTAGGCGTCTTCACTCTGTCAAACATAATTATGTCTACTAGGAAATTCGAATATGGGTATGAAAAGCTTAAGGAAAAAAAAAAAGAATTGAAAAACTAATTCAGTCTCAAACAGAAGCTCTTGATAAATTTGTTATTAAGAATATAGAAAATAGGGTAGAAGAAGTTTTTCAAAATTGAAACTAATAGAATCTTATTTACGAACAACAACGTCACAAGAAAGGTTGAATGGATTAGCCATGCTATCTATTGAAAAACGTATGTTAGAAAAGCTTAAATACAAAGACATAATCGATAAATTTGCATCTCAAAAAGCAAGAAGATTGATTTTCCAGTGAGAACTAAAAAGAACTTAGTAATTGATATCTACATTTTAAATTAAGAGTTGGATGCATGTTAACAACCAACTTCTTGCTTAAAAGGGCTACGTTGGGGGCTTCATGGTAGCTCTACTGCTCTAGTTATTGCAACAAGAGTGATCTTTTTGCCATACATATCAGAATTTTTTTTTATTTGATAAAAGAAATTATAATAAGACCTCATTTTTTATTTTTGCCTTAAGACTCAATCTCTATTGGGCCGGCTCTGGGTCTTGAAGATCTGGAAATGGTTCTTGTAATTGCCTAGAGCTTTTATTTTTTATGTTTTATTTTAATTGTTCTTCTTTCACGCAAAAAAAAATGTCTCACGCGTCTGATATGGAGCAGTAGTGTCATTTGAGAATTATGTGGGCCCCACTTTTTTATACTCACGGATCCTAAAAATTGTGTGAGAAAGCCAGTGGAGATGGTTTTCAATCACACGGATAAGGCATTCGTGTGTGCACTGTAGCTATTGACGAGTTCCCACTTATATCCGTGTGTGTTAGACCAATACACACAAATCCTATCTATGCGGATAGGCTGTTTGTCTAGTAGTATGAGGTTGTAGCTAGCCCATATGCCGTCAAGAAGAGAAACTTTTATGTGTACTCGGAAACTTGTTAAGTGGTATACCATTTCACGTATTATAATATGGGTAGGTGATGAAATGGTTGAATATTCTACTTGTAGGCTATATTAATAAAAACAAAAACACACACTAGTAGAAAAAAGTACTTGCGTGACAAAACATAATTCGACGCGCAAGGATAAATTTCGTTGCTTATATATTTGTGCGACAAAATATTCGTCGCCCCTCTATAGTGGCCAAAAGTTTGAGAAGTAAGCATTTGGGCGATGAAGAAAATTTTGTTGTTGCGCAATATGCTTTGCGTGACGAATTTTGGGTCTGAAAAACGACGAAATCATAAGTCTCTCTAAACTTATAGCGAAAAAACATTTCGTCTCAATAAACTACAAGCGACGAAGAATGTCCGTCGCACAAACATTAAGGCGACGAAAGTTCTTCATTACCCTAATGTTTAGGCGACGACTTGAATTCATTGCCCTAGAGTTTAGGCGACGAAAATTAACCTCGCACATTTGATTTTCTTTTTTTTTGTTTATTTTATTTATAAAAAAATTGTGGCCCTAACTTTGAGGTGACGAAAGTTGTATTAGCAGTAAGTTTTAGGTGACGATAGAAAATTTGTCTTGCAAAATATTTATTAATTTTTGACAATTAAATTTAATTAGTTAATTATTTTTTATTAAATTAAATATTTTAATTAATTTTATGAATTAGTATTTAAAACACAAAAAAAATATAATAAACAATGTACAAAAGCTAATTATATTATATATAGAAATGTACGTACAAATTAACAATAAAAAATATTATACAATCCTAATACAGAATGACTATTGAGTTGGCGGCTGGGAACCCGACAATTGGGAATCGGACGAAGACGTATTCAATGTAATGTCGGACAACTGAAGAGCGTGTAAGAACTAGCTCATCTAGTTACCTTGAGCCGCGAATTGCCGCCTCAAGTCCTGAACTTCTTGTTTCAACAAGGTAACCTCTCCCGAATTGTTTCTAAAAGATGATGCACCCATGTCACGGAGTCGCGCATTCCCCATTCCTCGGTAAACCCTACGAGGCCTACGACCAAGGGTCTGATCTAGCGTCTCCATCAATATCTGAAGACCAGCATCCTCGGTAGGAGTTACCTGCTCGATAAGGGTCTCGGGGGAAAGTTGCAATGCCACTTCTTCTAGAAGAGCATTGCTCTTCTCCACCATAGTGGCTTGTAATAAGAAAATAAATATTAATATTTTTAATAATTATAAATGAAAACAGCTAGTTAGAGAAACTTATATGGAGTTGCTGAGTTGTCTCATCACTGGAGCGAACATAAACTTCCGCGAACATGTCGATCTCTGGAAACTTTGTACCTTCCTAAAAAAAAGTTAAAGATTTATATTAAAATTTAAAATTAAAAAACTTAAATTTATATTAACATTTATATTAAAATTTAAAATATAATAAAGTTTTACCTCTCATCGCTTCTCCAATCTATAGGAGAAGGGCTTGAAACCGAAGTGTTGTAGAAGTTTCTTTTTGGACCTATTCAGCTTGTTGGCTTGAGATCGCTTTTGTTAAACCCAAAATTTATTAGTGAACATATTAATTTGGAATAAAATTATAAAAAAATTATTATACTTACCAAAAACTTAGCGTCATGAAGATGTTTACATAACCACTCCCAATCCTCAAGCCGCGTCACCAATTCTTGAAGGCATCATTTGGCTAGAGCAGTCTCTGTGTCCAGATATGACTCAAAATAGTAGTGGAGGTCGCTCTTTCACTCAGCGTACCGACGTGTGAAGAGCTCATCAATGTACATGGTCCGGTCGGCATCAAGGTTGTCAGTATGAAAGTTCACCTGCAAATATAAAAAAAATTATTATAATATTAATAATATTTGACTTAATTATAAAAAGTACTAGTAAATATTGAATACACTCATCGACAACACATGCCACATTTGCTTCTTCGTCTCCTTCGACACTTTTCTCCATATTACCCATTGCATAAGGCAATGGGCACTTAATATGGATCCTACGTTGTGGACCATGGTGTTGTGCTAGTCAGACGTAGTAGTAGCACGGTGTCGGGGATCATACGTGATGGTGATCCGGTCAGAAGACATGCGTGTAACCTTTGCAGACTTGAGCTATCTGCAATGCCTCTAAGTCTAGTAAACGGAAAAAAAAAAAAAAAAAAAAAAAAGAGTGGATAGAGAGGTTTATTACCTATTTGGAATCTCTTTCCCTCGATTGTGGATGTCGCGAGAGTCTGAGCTGCCTAGTCGTCTGCATATTGACACGGGTGAGTTTGATGAGCTGTCACTGGGGGATGCCTCACCGAAGAAGTGGACGAAGTAGGCGCCTCAGAAGTAACCAGCAGCTGACGCGGGCTCGGCTGTGCAGAAGCTGCACTAGGACATGAGTGACGGCGCATAGAAATCAAACTCAACATCTGTAAATTGACCCACAGTTAGAAATTAGTTAAATAAATAATTATTAAATAAATTGTAAGTAAACATTCAATTTACTTACAATTTTTTCTTCTTTCATGTATTTGTTCTACTTTTTCTTATTTTTATATTAGTTAAAAACAAATATTGAAAAATTAATTTCATAAAAATTATTTACACAAACTGGACCTAATAAACATAATGTAATAAACAAAATCCATAAAAATCTTCAAAACTTGGACCTAATCTAATCAAACAAACAAAAATTAAAACTTATTAATCTGCAATACCCAATCTACAAGCACCCTAATGTAATCAAACAAACCCCAATCTGTCAAACATCCTAATCTAATCAAAGAAACCCCAATCTGCAATTAATCCCCTAAACCCATATTAAACCTCAATCTATCAAAGACCGAGGGCAATTGACAAAATGAACGAAAAAAAAACCTTTAATTTGGGTGAGAAATTACCTTAATCAAAGTTAGAGAAGGTTAGAAAGGTTTGGGTTTTCCCGAGGTTTTGAGTCGGACAGAGAGAGGGAAGGAGAGTGAGAGAGACGGATGAAGGCAGACTGAGAGAGGGACAAGGATAGAGTGAGGGAGATGGGAATGGAGAGGGAGCGTTGCAGATTGATGTTTGAGAAGTTGCAGGTTTTTTGGGTTCGAGAGAAGAAGATAAAGAAGAAGAAAGAGAAAGAAAAGACTCGGGTCTGATTTAAGACATAGGACTTTGCACGACGGATGAGGTATTTCATCGAGCAAGGTGATTTTAAAATTTCAAACCTAGCACAAAATTTCATGGACCGCCACATTTTCTAAGTTTTGAGAGACGAAAGGCTTAAAATTTTTGTTGCGCAAAACCCAAAAGATTTAGGTAGCCCATGAAATTTTGCGCTGGCCGCCAAAATTTTATAGATTTTGGGCGACGAAAAGACAATTAAATTCATCGAACTAAGATACATTAGGCGACGAAGAGTGTGGTCGTCGCCTAAACATATGAAATTAATTCTAAGTCGTTCTTTTGAGCTGCTAAAGAAGAGCTCTACATATTGAACTGTTAAGATTTGTAAAATAATTCTCAGCTACGTGTGTTTACACGTTAACGTTTGTAGGAAAAATTAACTTGCAGTGGAAAATTCATAATAATTAATGCACAAGTGTGAGAAATGTAAAAAAAATATACAAACGCTCGCAACGAGAAGGTCTACAACTTGCGTTTAGAGGTAAACTCCAAAATCGGACACCAGAAACCAAGAGCCCTAGATTTTTTTTAATTTTCGATTAGGGTTTACATTTAAGCTCCGTTATTCTAACTAGATTTCATTTTTTCGGACAGGTCCTTTTTTGAAAACATCATCTTTTACTGGCTTCAAAAAGATGAACGGTTCAGATAGTTCATATCATGTCCCGATATTTACAGTTTGTGAAAATATAACTCAAACTATATAAAGTTTATAGAAACTATATAACATCGACACAATTTTCATGAAATTGTAAATATCGAGACATGATATCTACGATCTGAACCGTTCATCTTTTTGAATTTAATAAAAGATCATGTTTTCAAAAAAGAACCTGTCCGAAAAAATGAAATCCGGTTAGAATAACGGAGCATAAATGTAAAGCCTAATCGATGGTTAAAATAAAATCTAGGGTTCATGGTTTCTGGTGTCTGATTTTGGAGTTTACCCCTTCACGAAAGTTGTAGATCTTCTCGTTACGGGCGTTTTTTTATTTATTTTTTTTACATTTTTCACACTTGTGCATTAATTATTATGAATTTTCCACTGTAAGTTAATTTTTCCTACAAATGTTAATGTGTAAACACACGTAGTTGATAATTATTTTACAAATCTTAACCGTTCAATATGTAGAGCTCTTCTTCAATATCATCCTTTAAAAAAATTACTTCATTAAGAAAGGAATAAGTCAGTCTTTAACAGCTCAAAAGAAGAACAACTCATAATTAATTTCATATGTTTAGGTGACGACCACACTCTTTGTCACCTAAAGTCTCTTAGCATGACGAATTTAATTGTGTTTTCATAGCGCAAATATTTCTTGGGCGACGAAGACAGTTTCGTCACCCAACATTTTCGGCATTTATTTTTTGTATTAAAATTTATTAATTTAACTTTATTATTAAAATTGTAAAACAAATTACGCAAATAAATTATTTGAAGCACATACAATATTATTTTCATCCAGATACAAATTAAACAAATTCGTCATGCAAAACATTTAAAGTGTACATACAAACTAAATAAAATATTGTTACATTAATTCAGTTAATGAAGCAGCTACTGCGGTGGTGGTGCCTGGAAAACTTGATCATCGTAATGCTTTGTGTCCCGGTAACGCTTCATGAAGATGTTATCAATGTATTCCTTCGTGTTCGTATCGATGTCATCAACATCAATGTCCAGCTACAATTATCAAAATTATGAAAATATTAATAATAATAATAATATTAATATTAATTAAAAATTAATAATACTATTAATTTCTTCCACTCTTCTAGCACTTTTTTCTAGGACGACCACTCCATAGGGTAATGGGTCCGCACTATGGACCCTATGTTGTGTTCCAGCTTGGAGGGAGAGATCGAGAGTGAGAGAGGCAATTTACAGATTTTGCAAAAACTGCATCTCGGGGTTGAGGAAGGGGATTAAAACAAATAGATTTTGCGCAACGAAGATGTTTGTCGCCCAAAGTCCCTCAATTCATTGCGACTTTTTGGAGTTTTGAGCGACGAAGGATGAAACACATTCGTCGCGCAAGTTATCTTAGGCGACGAAACATGGCATCGCCCAATACACTGTTAAGCGATGAAATGATTCGTCGGATAAAGGTTCTAATTAAATGAAATTTTCGTCACCTAAATGCTTCTTGGGAGACGAAATTGGCTTTGTCGCCTAAAAATTTGTCGTGCAAATAGTTTTTTCTACTAGTGACATGTTCTTATTTGAGTGAGATAATAATATGAAGTGACGATATTTTGAATACACCAAAAAGTTTTTCGATCAAGAGCGAAGCCAAAAACTATCATAGGAATGGGTACTTGCATCCACCCATGAGAAAATGCACATATTAGTGGTATTCTAACGGGGCTAGTATGGTACTTGCATCCACCCATGAGAAAATGCATATATATTAGATAATTGAAGATCTTTAATATTCCATACCGAACAATGCTTGGCTACTTAAGGATGAGTAGGAACTTCTACTCAAAACTCTTCGTGTTTGAATAAAGAGCTTTGTGCTTATGATCAGAACCGCTTCATATTATGAATCACTTTGTAAAGATCATCTTTGCAAAAATGAACTAAAACTAAGGTCGTTTAGTCAATCTATTGTAGCAAATACATAAACAGTTCGTAGTTCTTTTACCAATTTCGTTCATCTGTTTTTATACAGTTTGATGACTAAACGATCTTAGTTTTCATTGATTTTTGGTAGAAGCAATCTTTATAAAGTGATTTATAATATGAACGACTTTTATCATAAATACGAAGTTCTATAAATTGGCAATGAACAGTTTTGAGTAGGAACTTCTACTCATCCTTTGAGTAGCCAAGTATTATTCTTCCCTACAATTATCTTGAAAAGGCTTTAAACTAATAAAAATTATTATTCTTCCCTACAATTATCTTGAAAAGGCTTTAAACTAATAAAAATTGCAAGATATTGACTAATTAGAGAAAGATGGGGTGGGGGAAGAAGGGGCACCTTAGAGCATGTCTAATGGTAAGTGAAAGGGTCATGGGCAAAAGACGAAATCTAGACCCCCAAATTGATACTATTTAAGAAATCTAACCTTCCAAATTTTCTGTTTTTCTAATTGTGAAAGAGGCTAGAGGCTACAAAATGTTAATAGGAATTGATTTCATTGGCTACCAGTTTTGCCATAAATTGTCCCCTTGAGAAGTTTTGGGCAAGAGTCGCGCCCAAACTGGCCCTTTGAAGAGCCTAAATTGGGCTATTTTAGCCTTTGCAAGATGTGTCTTATTAGAATTTGATTTTTGTCATTTGGTACAAAATATGCTCTTATAGTATCAAAATATGAAAGCGTAAAATTTTTTTCCATCATTTATCAAATGTCTATGATAAAATAATTGTTTTTGTTGGAGTTAGTCTTAAGTTGTAAATATTTTAAGAATCCTTATTTTAATAGGAGTAGATTTTGTATTTATTATTTCCTTGTAAGACAAGGCTTAAGAGCCTATATATTGTAAACCCTATTCACTTAATAAAGTTATCTAAGTATTTAGCCATATGTATTTCTACTTGGTATCATAGCTAGTTTTCAATCCAAAATTTTGGTCGTATCCTAAAACCCTAAAAAAAAAAATCTACGTTAACGTTGTATCTTACCGAAAACACTGTGCCTAGTATCTCTCCGCTACTGTTATATCTATGCGGTTGTTGCTATAACCCTCAAGTAGAAATACATATGGTGAAATACTTCGATAACTTTATTAACTGAATAGGGTTTACAATATATAGGATATTAAGCCTTATCTTACAAGGCAATAATAAATACAAAATCTACTCTTATTAAAACAAGGATTCCTAGAATATATACAACTTAAAACCCAGTCCACTCCCCCTTAAGTTGGTGCGAAGATATCACACATGCCCAACTTGACAAGTGAGTCACTAAACACTCGATTACACACCAGATGAGTGAGAACATCTGCGAGTTGCTCTTCTGAATTCACAAACGGAATAGACACAATCTTTCTTTCAAGATTCTCCTTGATAAAATGCCTATCAACCTCCACATGCTTCGTCCTATCATGCTACACATGATTATCAGCTATTTCTCTAACAGACTTGTTATCACAATGCAATTTCATCACTTCCTTTGATCTGAAACCAAGACATATCAAAAGCTTACGCAACCAAAGAAGCTCACATATCCCTTGTGCCATACCTCTATACTCAACTTCAGCAGAAGACCTTGACACCACTTTTTGTTTCTTACTATGCCATGTAACTAGATTGCCTCCAACGAACGTAAAATATCCAGATGTAGAGGGTTTTCTTTGTCAAACTATAAATAAAATGGTTTGGCATATGCCGCTTTATCGTAGTGGCGAAAACCAATCATGTCTATGCACCCGTGGTGTGGATTCGACCCCCACCGATTATTCCCTCTTCTTAAGAATTAAATACCTAACTTACTAACGTTATCACTTTATTGAAAAAAGGAAATATTTTGGTTCAGTAATCAATAATCATTTTAAAGCCATGGAGGCTCACGAACTTCTTTTTGTATGATAATGCATGTTGAACTGAAAAGGACAGCTAGAATGGAATAATGAACCTAAAGTTGGAACTGTTGCGGAAGTTCAAAGTGGATCGTCAGCAACTACGCACGCTGATGGGGAAGAGTTACTTGCAGGAAAGCTAAAAAAGTGTTGAACTTTCTGGGAGTGATGAGTGCTTACAAAGTTCGTGTCTTTGTTGATAGCTGACGCGGTTTCTCCCAGTAAGGACTCTGCTTTCAAATGTAATTCGCTTTATATATGGAGACAAAGTATAATGCAAAAGAGAATATTCGAGAAAAAAAAAAACTAAAAAAGATAACAAATGAAGATCTTAGGGCCTTCTTTATTGGGAAAAAAAACTGTTGATGTCTGCTCAATGATTAAAAATTTAAATGTAGACTAGGTAAACAAATTGATCAAACCCTAAATTTGGTTATCACTCTTTACGCCATATAATTTCTGAAAGAGTTAGTCTACGGTACACTTGAAAAACATCAATACATTTTAAATCAACGATATTTTTGTAGTGTAATCACGTTACACATAACATCCTATTTTGATAATGTAATATGATGTCCACAATCAACATTGTAGTGTAATAAACAATATTATTTTATAACTTCGCCATAATTATGTAACGTTGAACAATAACTATTATAATATAACTTTAGGCTCTGGAACTTAATCTCCCTTTTCCCCTTGAAGCTAAAATATCACCACTTTTGCACTCTGAAACTTAATCCCACTTTTCCCCTTGAAACTAAAATATCACTACTTTGCACTCTGGAACTCAACATTTGCTTCACTTTGGTAAGATTTCGTCAATTCCGTCAAAAGGCCGTCAAATGTGATGACGTGGAAGGGTAATGTAATCATTTCATCCTAAGTGGCATTTAAAAAACTATTTTTGTGCTTACTAGGTAATATGAGAAAAATAAAACAACTAAAGCAAAAGAAAAGAAAGAATCCCACCCCAAATCTACCTTCATTGCCGACAATACTGTGCCACTTTCCCTCATCACTAGCGTCAGTCCCGACTCCAGTGATTTATCGTCCCATATTCTTTCTTTCTTTCTCTCCTCCTCCTCCTCCGCCTCCACTTTTTCTCTTTCTCTTTCTCTTTCTCTCAGTCTTGACCTCACTTAAACTTAAGATCTTCTCCTTTTCTCTTTTTCGCGATGCGATGGAGAATTCGAAACTGCACCTGAAAGCTTAGTTCAATCAATTGAAGGTTATGGTGCACGAAAAAGAAAACCTTCCAGAACCACCGAAGAAAATTCTTGGCGGAGTTGGCCATGTTGAAAGATTAAAAAGTATTGAAATGATCTCATTTCCTTTAAATTATTGACACTTTCCTTCATATAAAATAGAAAACATTACAGACCCAAACCTAAAAAAGTTGAAAGATTAAAATTTCATCTTTGGTAATCAAAAACTTGAAAAAATTAGTGCTGGATATCACACCTTTGTTATTGGTGTCCTTGACTTCAACAGAGGCTGGCATCTTTTTTTTGTTGGTTGGGATAGCGACAAGGTTTTGTAGTGGAGGGATATATAAGATTGCATAACAATACGATGAAGCGGTGAAGGAGAAGAGAAGGTGGCTTTCAACGGTGAGGCTTGGTGGTGCAAGAAGATTTCTGGGTTTGCTGAGGTGTTCTTTCTTTCTCTTTTTAGTATGATAAGTGGCTTTATTTTATTGGATGATATCATAAGTCAACATTATATTTGTGCCACATCAGCCATAAGTGGCCCCACTTATGTCACATAAGCAAACTTAACATATATGTAACTGAATTGACAGAATCTTACTAAAATGAAACGAATATTGAGTTTCAGAGTGCAAAATGGTGATATCTTAATTTCAGAGGAAAAAGTGAGATTAAGATTCTAATGGGTCTAGCAAAAAAAAAAGGCTATAACTTTTCTTAAAACAGAAGGTACCAATACTTTTTTTCCTTAAAAATAAGGTATTGTAGCATTTCTCTTTTTCTTCTGAAAATATAGAACACACTGATACGCAACACATCAATCCAAGCGGCGACTCCCTAATTTGTGTTGTTTAATATGAATATCGGATTAATTCATAATTTAGATTAGGTTTCTTCATCTTATTATGCGATGTCCAAGTAACAGCCATTTCGATGCCATGTGACAAGAATAAAACGTTGCCACCCCTCGTTGACATGTATCAATTAGAAAGTGCATGAAATATTATCTTCAAATAAAGAAAAGGAAAATATTATCTAAAAAATTAAAAAAAAAATTTGGTTGGACATATTTCAATTTAAATAATTCACCTACCATCCATATTATAGTTTCAAATTAAATCAGATTTATGATGATTCTGTCTGGTTGTTGTTTGATTGTTGCAACAAATTTCTGATAAGTAAATAACCTCCCAAACGGCCCATGATCTTTGCATGTGATAGGATTTAATTGGTTAGCTCTCATTAGTAGTAAGTTATAATTAATATGTATCAACTAAAATATTTTTTCCTATCAATTATCAATTAAAATATGGAAGTCAGAATTTTGGTCGATTTCCATGTTCTTTGTTGACTCTGTGAATGTATTCCTCAATAAAACCTGGTTTTTGGTGTACAAATATTCTGGGTTTATAACTCATCAGTGTCTTAGTAAGACTGATGTGCATTAAAATTGAAGATCTTAGGTAGGTCTACCATACACCATAATTTAATTAGTCGAGCTTTCACACCATGAGCATTTTTAGCATATTTAACTATCTCAATTGCTTGTAATAAAGGATCAACGAGGACAGCAAATGAGATCCCAGGCGGCAGATGTAAATATATTTCCATTAAAACTTTGGAGTCCTAAAAATTATATATATTACTTAATCAAATCACTTAATTATAAAGAAACATACACTTTAATCTTGTCGCTCTGCATTAGTACTGTAGGTAATTAAGCAGAGATCCGTACGTTGTCTCTTCATTTTTTTTTTAAAACTTTCCTTCATATATGGATTGTTACAATATTACCAAAAAAGTCATTTGTCTCATCTCTCTTAGTATCGCACATGATCAGCTGAGATAGTCCAAATAGAAAATGGTTTTTCTCTTAGATTAATTTAGTAAGATCCAACAAGTTAGACTATTTAACCCCTGTATGATATGGAGAATGGGCTAAGTACTTCAGCGAAGCAGTGTCTATGTCAGGAAACTGCTATTTAATTAGCTTTTCACGCAGACAAGAAGAGAAAAAATTCAGACACGAAAAACTTTTGACAGATAACAAAGAAACAGACACCAAACATTTCCCATTACCATTAGACCTAAATTAACCCTACAATGTCTACTTTACAACTATCATCATCATATAGAGACATTGACACGAAAGATAAAAAATTAAGTAGTTCTTTCTAAAATGTTAATTAGAAGTAAATATATCCAAATTACCAATCATTCAAGGTAGTTTTACGGTTGGCGGCAGGACATGAAAATTTTGGTTACGTGGGTATGGGTAACATGTGGGTTTCACATGAGCAAGCCCTAGGGTATCACATGTGAGGGGAACATAAAACACCTGCATGTATATATCAATATTAATGAATTTTGCAGGCATATGTATGAATATTGAAGGGAGGGTAGGGTTTTAGGGGTTTTCTCTCGAACCTCAGTGAAAAAAGCAAACTGATATGCCCTCCCGTAGGTCATGAATACATGGGTGGAGACAAAGGAGGGCCACATCACATGAAAATAGCTCATTACTTGATATCACACTAGTGCCTTCCTAACCCACTTCCCATACCAAGAAATTGTATATGTATTCTACATTAGATCCTATAAGGCTCCACAGAAATATTAGTTTCTCTGTTGAAATTCTCGTGAGAATGATTGAGCAAATGAGAGAGGTTTGTCTTCATTACAGGCTATATGATGGAAATGTTTTGTTATTTCTCACTTTCTGGCTGTTTAATTTGGCTCTCTTGTTTAGCATGCATGTTTAGTTGTAGAAAGGCTTTGAAGCAGCTTACACTATCAATTAAAGTATTAATTAGAGGTTCGCAATTCTTAATACAGGAAAAAAAAAAACTTACGTGCACAAACTTTTATTACATGTATATATAAAGTTAGACGAGCTTTTTTGTAGTGAATCTTGAAGGAACAAGACCAACACGAATGAACTAAAGGATCGATATTTTAAGTTTCTACGTGCACACACTTTTTCTTCAAGAGCCTTTTTTTTCAACCAAGGATCAAATTGCAGGATATGTTCTTGACCAATGACTATTTCGTTTGAGAGTTCAGTGTAGGTCATTGTCATTAATGAATCAAACGGGACAGGATACCATCCCTTTTTTGTTTGGTTGCAGACATAATAGCTAGCATACCCATTTCTTCATGGTGAGTTTGTGTGGAAATGTCGTGTACGACGTAAAGGAAATTCGTTTACCAAACAACCTGACATGTTATTTTATAGAATATTCCTTACCACCATTGTTTTGATGAAGTTTAATTAAATGTATGATTCTAATTATAGACGTTTCACAACATAATGTTGTTCTATTCTGAAATCACAACAAGACATTAGAATCATAAATTCAATAAACTAAATTACAATAAACCAATTACAATTTAACTTATTTGTAGAAGATGAATCGGCACATGCTTAAGAATGTCTTCTACTCTCTTCATACTATATGTTCTTGCTATGAATAGGGTGTAGCACATATTAGAACGGGGATTGTGAGAGCAGGGACAATCTTATATATAGTGATTAAGGTTCCTCCAAAATCGCCTATTATAGTTAATGGAGAGATACTCCAAATCACAATTAAATCACATTGTTGTCTCACCATAATAAGTCTTACAAAATAGGAATTACGTAATTGGTTAATCAGATGTTAAGACTCTATTATTCTAGTCATATAGGGCCACAAGATCACTTTGAATATCAAGTCACTTAAATAATAAGTTATTCGAGAATTAAGTGATTTAATTGACAAGACATTGATAATCACAAATAATTCTTACAAATACATCAAATATCAGTTAAGGATTGATTTTTTGACAGTACAAATTAAGATCATATATCATGCATCCTTTATACAATAGATTTTGGGTTGTGCTATCCACACACCCTTTTTTACTTTTCACACACCATTTTCAGTTCTAGCCATCGAATCGAATGAATTAAAGAAGATTTAAGGCCAGAAATTGACAAGGAGTGTGGGAGAAGTAAAAAAAGATATGTGGATAGCACAATTCTAAATTTTAGCAATTAACTTTACTTCTTTCTTTTGATTTGTTTTTCTTTTCTCTGGTTGGGTTCGTAGAAAATTAATCTCTTGTTGTACTTAGAGGGTGTTGTTGCAATGGAATTTTAGATCAGTTGATATAGGAGCATTCACCACTGCAATTGAAGTCCGAGTTTGGTTCCCCCACTTTATTTCTTGTATCAACAAAGGTGTTGATTGTGTTTACACTCAAAATTGTCATGTTTACCCCTATTTTGGTCTAAAGCCAAATTATGGCATTATGTGGGAGTTATTGTGAAATTAGGCCAAACTTACACCAAGATATTTTGGGTATCTGCAAGTGGATAGTTAATTAATGTTATCTATTTTTGTGCAAGTGGAATTAGGTTGAGGTGCGTGCCTCAAGTTGGGTTGCTTTCACATTGGTTTTGCTATCTATATATTAGAAGCAAAGGCAGAGAGCTGGAGACACTCAATCAACCAAAATTCAGAACATACATGTTCTAAGGAAAGCCAACCTTTCAAACACCAAAGAGGAAAACCTCTCTCTTGAAAGCCAAGAAGTGGCATTCATCAGTTCATACAACCCAGCAACAAGCTTTCATAAGCCTACACAAGGCTTTAAGCAACCATTCACAAAGCTTTGACAACTTGTGTTAAAGCTTTTAAATCAGGAAACCCCTAATCTTAGAGTTAGCTCTGCCACTTCTCTCTGTGGTATCGATTAAGCCTGAGAAAGAATCTCCTTTAGGCTATTCTCTTCTTCCCAAAGAGTCGATGGGCATAAAAGCCAATTCGATGGCTTCGTCGATGGCTTTGTCTTCAATCCGATGGGCATAAAAGCCAATCCGATGGCTTTGTCGATGGCTTTGTCTCCAATCCGATGGGCATAAAAGCCAATCCAATGGCTTTGTCTCCAATCCGATGGGCATAAAAGCCAATTCGATGGCTTTATGAGCAATCCAACCACACTTTGGTTGATGTTTACAGCTTTGTTTACTTATTGTATTTACTTATTTGTAAACTTTCAATTCAGTTTATATATGTTTACTTTGATGCAAACTGTATTTTCTTTATTTACTCTGCTTACTGTCTTTACTACTAAAGCATTTGGATTGAATATAACCAGTTTATATCCAATCTATATTTCAAACATATAAGCCTTGTTATATATATCTACATAACAATTAAAGTCCTTAACAGGCAAGGCAAATAAAGAACCTAAATTGAGCCTCTCACTTAAAGGCACAATCTTTTGGTTATAAGTTAAATAGCACAATCTCAAATCACACACATACACTGTCTGCTAGCGGTATCTAGTAGTGGCACGCTCGCAATCTCCCAATCAGTGTTCATATAAATTACTAGGCCTACAACTAAGCGCCGTGTGAATTTATTTTCGAACAGATTGATTCCAATACAATGTCAAGGGCGGTGGATTCCTTTTTGTAACACATACAAATTTTAGCTTTCCGTATTGCCTCCCAAAGTGGCTGAGATATCCCTGATATCCCGCTCATGTAGTGGAGAACACACTTTTATTAGCAGGGTGACTTCTATGAAAGCTCATGCATGTCCAAAGTAAATAAATCTGGCCCTAAAAGTCTAATCTGCTTTCAATTTGGAGATAATTTTGGAGCATGCTCAAATTTAAAATAGGGCATGAAGTGGTGAGGGTCACAGCTGAAGTACGACGGTCTCCAATGGTCCTTACATAAGGTATCAACCTTCAAATTTTGTATTCAAAGGCCAAATATTGCAAGAGGACTGCGACTTCAGGATGGGACCGCTTGGAATATGGTGATCCAAAGAAGGTTAAAATTCAAAGAAAATGCTTAGTTGGCTGCTTATTTAGGATGAGTCATTCTTATTTACAAACAAATCATATCATGTAAGAACAAGTTTTTTTTTATTGTGCTTTCAACAATTTGTATATTTGCTAGACATATGAGGAATGATTAATAATTTCATTTTACTCTAGCAAATTGTTGTTGTCTTGCCCATCAAGATCGATCGACGCTGAATATTCGGAGCAAAGTGTTTGGTGTACTGCAATTTTCTTTTTTTCTATGAACGTACATGCTTAGTTGCTTTTAATTTGGTGGTACTTAATGGAACCTTTTGCTTCTTTTTCCTTTTCTTTTTGCCAATAACCTTTTGCTTACTTTGGTCAAACAAAGGGTTTAGGCAAAAGGTTCATGCAAAAGCTTACTTTAGTTTAAACTGGGTTTTTGTGTTCCTAACCGGTAAATCCCAAGGGCCCAAGATGTTGAATCGGACAAAACTCAATGGTGCCCTATGCTTAGCTTAATTTTAGACTTTAACAAAACCCAAGGCATAGCAGTAGACTCTGTTTTCATATTTCTCAAATATGTATTCAACTTAACTTAAGGCCTGCTCGGTCTTAAAATAGAAAGAAAATGTAAAATTTTAGAAGATGGACCAATGGTTAACTTTCAAAGAGACGAGCCACACTTGAAGCAAATTGCACATCGGACCAGTCAAGACAGGAACGTGATACTACGTATTTGGTATAGGCTTAGTAATGTGGGTCCGGTCAAAGTATTGATCCAGTATTCAGGCCAATTTAATAAACTCACTATGACACCGTGCCAAATTTCAAATTGACAGACATAGGGCCAAATATTGGGGACTGGCTACAGTGCTCGCAAGTATTGAATGCTCACACCAATCTCACCCTCCTTTCCCCCCCTCTCTCCTCTCTCCTCCCTCATTTTAATGGTGAGATTGGTGTAAGCATTTAATGTTTGCGAGCATTGTAGCCTACTCCTAAATATTGATATTGTCGGCAACTTAAACTTCTGCTAGTACAGGAAGATTGTCTGTTATCCTAATAAGTGCTATGTTATTGGGAATTGACTCATATATTATATAGGTTTTTTTATTAACACCTCGTATATTATTGAATACAATCTACATTAAAATTTAGTATTAAATAACCTATATACTCTAAGATGGAATGACTATTTAGGCCTCGTAAGGTTTTAAAAAAATAAAATAAAATTTTAAATACACCCAAAATTAACTTTAATGTGTATAGAGATTATTTCTCTTCTTCAAGCTCTTAAAGCCACTCTTACCTTCCATTGTAGAACAAAACTCTAATCAATAAAAGTACAAACACGTTGATTGAAATAAATTAAAATATGACTAACAGTAAGGTTGCCAATTGGTTGATATCTTGATAAAGGTGGGTTTTCATTCCCTTTATTTGCTTGATATAATTCTTAGAGTTTTGCTCACTAGCAGCTTCATATAGATACGCATGAATGATATCCCCTAAAAAAGTGTAGTTGATGACGCGGTACCATAAACCCTAAATAGCGTCATAATCCCTAACTTTTCTAAACCTTCATTCTTGCTCATCCCGGTTTGCATGTTTTGGGATTACACATAAGTAAAAATTTAAAAAAGAAAAAAGAAGATAAAATATGTATTTGAACCTAGGATGTGAAAAGTGTGGGGTGGATGTAGAAAATGTGGGGTGTATGTTGAGAGTGTAGGGTATTACGATAAATTTTAAGAGTATTATGGAAAAGTATGTTGAGAGTGTGGGGTGTATGTTAAGAGTATTATGGAAAAATATATGGCGTGTATTACGATAAATTTTAATTAAAAAGGCAAATGTGGAGTGTATTAAGTATGTGAGATGTATTCAACAATATATGGGATGTTAATAAAACAACCCATTATATATTGTAATTTGTTTTGTTAATTTCCTAATGTAGAATTTTTCAATATATCCCTTCATGTGTGACTACGTCTTTAGTGGGCCACACTTTAAGCGAATTTCATGTCAGGTTAGTCAAGGCACGAGAATACTGTGCATTTGGTATAGAGTAATTTGTGTTCAAACAAAGTAAAAACTCAATACACGGCCAGTCGATACACACACTTTGATACCCCTAACATTAGACTCTAAAGCATAAAAAAGGTTGTCCACCAATATTATAACATATAAATTAATGGGTAAATTACATTTTACCCCCTCAATTTTTCGTCCAATTTCAACTTCATATAACATCTTCCAAATTTTCAATTTTATAAAACAACTCCCTATTTTGTACCAATTTCATGCAACCGTTAAAAAATCTGTTAAGTTGACTGTTAAATGATGACGTGGCAAATATGCAGGGCCCACAATTGAACATTAAACATCCCCAAAAGATCTACAAATTCTTTTAAAGATATATAATATGATGGAACCAATATTGTGCACCTCCACAGTTGGGGGTCGTCTGCAAATCCAGTCACCAGTAAGAAAAGAGAAGAATCGTGATAATCTAAGGTACCGGCGGGGTACGGGCCAAAGGCTCTCCGACGGTCAAGTTAGTAAACAATATCAAGACTCAAACTGTGGGTAAGAGAATATGCAAAACACAAAGTATGCGTAGATTGCATTACCATATTTGCCCTAGATGAGGGTTTATATAATAGTTGAGAGAGAGACCTTTTAGGATACTGAATCCGTATTAAATAGGGAGAATCCTAGAGAATATCTAGCAATAGATATTATTTCCTCTTAGAAGTGTGATTACTTGCGGCGCATGCCAATTCCTAGATTGTAGGAATCTCTAAGAATAAGGAAACATATCAGATCCCCAACCGGATATGACTTCTGTATTTTGCGGAACAAGAATGGTCGATCTCGACGAAGTCTGCGGACTTCACCTACCTTTTCGGAGTACAACAAATGTAGTGGCATTGCTGGTCCGTTTGAGTAGCTTATCCCGCCATGCGGAGTTGTTGAATCCATGACTAGACTTCTTTGGTACTCGTATTCCGATTCGTCTTACTCTTGCCTAAGAAAATTTATGGTCCCACATAGTATATAATTATAATCAAAATAGTTATAAACAAATAAAAAGGTTAAACATTCATCTTCATCTTTAACCCTAAAACCCAGTCCAGTAACCACTTACACAGTCCATTCCACCCGCAACTCATTTCTTCCATTCTCCTCTCCCTCTCCTTCGCCCTCCCTTCCTAAGCTGTCCTCGATGCAGCCGAAATCCTTTTGGATTCCGGCTTCGTCTCCCAGTCCTTCGTTCTGTAGTCCACCGTATCCAAAACTCCACGGAGCCGAATTTCTAGGGTTTTAGAGATTTCGAAAACCTGATTTCGGCAATCGGTGTCGAGCTGTGGACTATCACAGAGAAGAACGGTTGAATGGAAACCCAATTCCAACAAGTACCTTTTCACCATTTGTGTCATATCCCGGACCGGCTCCGACGTAGCACGATATTGTCCACTTTAGGCCACGCACTCACGGTTTTATTTATGGGAACTCACAAGCAACTTTCCAATGAGTCACCCATCCTGGGATTGCTCTAGCCCAAACTCGCTTAACTTCGGAGTTCCGATGGAATCTGAAGCCAGTGAGCTCCCAAAAGGCCTCGCGCTAAATGGAGGTGGGCATGTACATATAAGACACATCACCCAATCTCTGTTAGTCAATGTGGGATGTCACAATCCACCCTCCTTAAGGAGAACCCGGCGTCCTCGCCTGCACATACATATTGAACGGCAAAGTGGCTCTGATACCATTCTGTCACATCCCGGACCGGCTCCGCCATAGCACGATATTGTCCCCTTCGGGCCACGCCCTCACGGTTTTGTTTCTGGAAACTCACGAGCAATCCCAGGATGGATGACCCACTAAGAAGTTGCTCGTGAGTTCCCAGAAACAAAACCGTGAGGACGTGGCCCAAAGCGGACAATATCGTGCTACGACAGAGCCGGTCTGGAATGTGACAATTTGCGTTTCGAAACAAATGTTAAACCATTTAATCTGCTTGGAGGAGCACATGTTCTTCGCGACATTGCTAAACCGGGTTCTGGTGATTCCCAGCCCCAATTTAGATTACCAGTTCATCAGTGTTACAACCTGTCCCAAATTTTTATGTAAAATTACCAAAATACCCCTAGTGGTCAATGTTGACTTTTTCGAGATGACTTGTGAAAATTACTTTCTTTACATATCCAAGTAGTACTCATCAATACGAACATGTGGACGCAAGCGGAACTCAATTTGGAGTTAAAACAAACGTTTTACGGAACTTTAAAGTGCATGGGTATTTTAGTAATTTTCACACCTGTTTGCTAATTAGGGTTTCTGGGTTGACCTAGCTGCTCTGCAGCCATTTCACTCACCCTCCACGATCTCTCTCTCTCTCTCTCTCTCTCTCTTCCCTTCTCGGCTAACATCACAAAAACTACAAACCGAAATCCTAGGTTTTGGACAAATCACAAAACCATCGAACCGCCGCACAAAATCATTACCATTACGATCGTCTCGTCATTATGGATGAGACTGTGAATTTAGAATCCCCAAACTCGAGCCCAACCGGCCAAATCGACGCCGGAACGAAAACGGCAAACTGCCAATCAAGTTTCTGTACAATCGCGACTTGGGTAAGCCTCGAAACCATTTCCATTGGTTTTATTACGTTGAGTAGGTTCCAATCGACATAAAGAACGTGGAATTTGGTGCAGTTTTGAAGGAGAATGGAATTAGGGTTTCCCGAAGCTTTCCGGCCAATTTCAGGCCATCTTTGGCCATTTTTCCTGCCCCAAATTGGCATGAAAATATTCTACTCGTCAATACCTTCATTTTGATATATGGCAGGTTAAATTTGGCCAAGGAATGAAGGAAGTTATGAATTTTTGAAGTTTTGGGATTAAATCGATGAATTTTCCAAAAATTCCGGCGAACCAGGCTGCGGAGAACAGCGGAGAACGGCGACCGGAAAAAGTTTGAAAGTGAAGGAATATTCCGTCACAGTAACGGAATATTCCTAACGGCGTCAGAATATTCTGTTAAACCTAACTGACGCCGTTAATTCTAAAGGTGCTGACGTCAGCTGCGCGTGGGGTGACGTCATCAGGCGCGTGCCGGTGCGTGGCCGGCGCGTGAGAGGTCCTCCCAGCGCGTGGCGGCGCGTACGGCAGCGCACGGCGGCACCGACGGTGGTCGACGGCGGTGGACGGCGTTGGCAAGGTTTTCGGGCCCCGAAAATCGTTTTTCGAGCCCGTTTTCGCTAAAATAGTATTATTTTTGGGTTCTTTTTATATAAGGGTTATAATTATTTATTAGGGGATGTTTTTAACATTTTTCCCTAATATTAAATAGGTAATTCTTCGACTTCACGCTTAAAGGAGGGCAACACCGAGGGAGATTACACTCCCGAGCACCAGTGAGTGGACTTTTGTTTTCTTAAATGGTTTATATGCTTGAAAATAATTATTGCTTTGATATAATTATAAGTTTAAATGTTTTTCAGGCATGTTTATATATATATATATATATATATTATGAAATGACTTTGAGATATGAATATTATATGGATATATTGATATTTAATCTATGGCTTCTAAGCATGAATATGTTCGATTACAAAAGGTTTGACTATTTGGGAAATTATGAAATGGATATTGTTCTTTATATCTAAACACATGATTATATATGTATGTTTTCAAACACACTTGGTATGCTTTCACTACGTTGTAGTACCGTCTCACGGTTGTAGGACAAGTCTCACATGTTTGGGTCACACGCACTGTACTCCAGGGGTATTGTCCGGTAAAAACCTTAGTGCAAGCTTGTCTTACGTTTATGTTTATTTTTGGGAAAAAGGCCCCACTACGTAAGGACTCGGGTGTGACACGCTATTGCGCAAGTGCTTACATGTGTGTGGTACTAGGAGTACAAATTGATTGATAACGTAAAGTGCTTGTACGGGGATTGAGAGGCTGTTCCTCAACACGTACATGGGTGATTGCACATATACCCTGTGTTGGTTTTCTCATTTATACTATTGATTTATATATGGCGAAATGATTTATGGAAATATGAATGATTATTTATAGAATCTATGTTGATATATGTTTCCAGTTAAACATTTAAAGTATGTTTTGACTCATATTACAGTAGTATAAATTTTACACTTATACTGGTTTTCAAACAGGGGGTTACTATGTTGAAAAGAGAAAGGTTTTTTTTTAGAAAACTTTATTTTTCGTCCACTCACACCTTTTGTTTTTGCACCCCCTTCAGGACCTAGTGATAGAGCATCTGGTGAAGTCGAGGCATACGAGTGGCAACTCTAATTGTTGTTGGAAATGTGCCCTAAAACCAATCATATGATGATACTTTACGGACATTTCAACTGTTAAACTAATTTAGTTTAATATAAAGGGCAAATGTTATTGTTTAAAGTAGTCTCATATAAATGTTATATGCTTAAACAATAAGTCCAAGGAATATGTGCTTAGTAGAATGTAATCTAAACAAGTTAGGTTCATGAGACCATTCTCATTCATGAGACATATCCTAAACGTTCCTGATCATAGGATTGCCAATTGGGCATTGACAGTCCGTTAAGATCAGTATGTGTTATATCTTCTCTCATGGAGAGTGACTAGTCTCGAGTCATTGGTGTAACTGACACCAAGATAAGCATGTAGGTGCTCAATATAGAATGAGTCCACTGAACACGATCAATGAGGAGTTCTCATACTCATGTCACATGAGAACTCATGGTTGGGATAATGCAAAGTAGTCCTTTGACCTGAGGCATCATAGTTGTCTTGTGGTTAGGTCCTTGATCTTTGACTGTGTCAAAGTCATCCCATCAGAGGGTGTCCACGGCATAGTTGGGGTTAAGCCACTTAGCCATGGAGGCAAGTGAATGCGCAACAAGGGATCTCTAACCTTCAAACCGTTTGAGGGAGAATACTCTATGATATGATTAAGAATCTCTGGCCAGAGTATGAATGAGATTTAGGAAATTGTTCCAAATCATATTCAATGTAATCATATAAGTAATGGAATCACATTGGATAGTAGACATGAATAAACTATCAAACCAAACAATGTGATCGAGAGTATTGTATTAGAGAAAGACCGTATTGCATTGCAATCCTAAACCGAATAGGTTCTCCACCTCTTCTGATTAGCTTGGGTAGCCATGACATACTGCTAGGTGTCACTCATGGTTTGTGGAAGCCCTAAAAGTGTATGATCACTAAAAGGGAGAATTGAAAGTATGTTTCAATTCACAATTGATTTGAAAGAGTTCTAATCCTCCACTGCCTCGCTAAAAGGAACCTAATGGATCGTACACCGTGTAAGGTAGAGATTGATGAAATAATGGAGATGAGTAAGGATAATTAAATGGTTTAATTATTTATGGCAAGGATTAATTAATATGTTAATTAATCAAACGAATAAGTTCGTTAAAAACCTCGGGTTAGTTTTGGGCCTCAAGGCCCAATGGGCTTCGAACGTCAAGCCCATTGAGTTAAGTTGTATGACAACTTAATGACTAATAATACATTAGGGCCCAAAGAGCCCAATGAACCCAACATGGCCAGCCATTGAGTGCAATGTAGTGAACTTGCTTTAATTGCAAGTTTGCCACTACATTGTGAGATGTTATAAAGGAAACTTTATAACATTTCAACATAAGTGGTTTTCTTTTGGAGAATTGATGAGAATGAAAGTTCTCTCTTCTCTCAAAGAGGCCGGCTACTCTAGAGGAAAATAGCTAGCAATCTTCTTCCTCTAGGGCACTCATCTCCTCACCAATGCTCTCCTTGGTGTGGAAACTTAGAGGTTCTCAACTTTGGGAACTTGGAGAAACCTCTTCAACCATCCTCATCCAAGCAAGGAATGAAGGCCCTCTCCTTGGGTGATTAGCCTTTGCTTATGCAAAGAGGAATCAACAAAGGTATATGATTTCTCAACTCATTAGAGTCTTGGTTCACCATATCTACTAGGCTTTGAATTTCTTGGGTAAAGTTTTGTTTTTGAGTGCATACAAGCATGATTCCGCCTTTAATTGTTAATTGCATGCGTTAGATGTTGCTCAAATAAACTTGGTTTTCCGAAAATTTCCCTTCAATTGTAACATCCCACAAAAAGTTTGTTATAAAATAATTCCTGGGGGATATTTTCTACACGTGCGTGTTTATTTCGTACACGTGAGCGTGTAAGTTTACTGTTTTGGTGGGTGCACAATACCCCCGAAACCCAATTTTTTCCTTTTCTTTTTCCCCTTTTTTCCTTCTTCCCCGTCACTTTTCTTTTCCCCAGTTTTTTTTACTTTTTCTCACTTTCTCTCACCGTGTGTGCACAGTGCACACTGACGAAAACCCGTCGAATCGAGGCGAACGAAAATCACCACCTTCTTCGTCACAACGCCGTGGACTCAAGGGTGCAAACCGTTCGTCCAAACTCCCAACCATTTGACGGAAAACGCAACAGGAAGAACCGGACCTTTCCGACCATTTTTCGGCCAATCTAGACCGAGGTGAGGTTTCTAACTACCACCACTGTATTCCTCTCGTTGAGTAGGTGAATTTTCATAGGTCGTTTGCCTAATTTGGTTGAGTTTTGACGTAGATTGACAAAGCTACAGTGAACCGCAACTTTCGAGGAAATTACAGGCCATTTCCCGAGCTTGTATGACCAATTCAAAGGTACTCTGTGATTCTACTCTTCTCCAGCTTCATTTTGATATATGGCACGTAAAATTTGGCCAAGAAATGAAGAAGATATGGAGCTTTAAAAATTTTCCAGAAACCGGCCAAAATTTCGACGACGGCGACCAGAAAAAGACCAGGGGTGACCGGCGCTGACGTCAGCAAACCGGTCCAGACCGGCTCGGCTGACGTCAGTGATGACGTCAGCAAACCGGTTCAGACCGGCGCTGCCGTCAGCCATGACGTTAGCAACCGGTTCAGACCGAGCTGATGTCAGCGTTGACCGGCTTGGCTGACTCGCGCGTGGAGCCGCGGCTTCCCGCGTTTGAGCCGCGCATGAGGGCGCGTGGAGCATCTTTTTTCGATTCCGTCTTCGCGAGGCGACTCGTGACGACGCGTACTACCTAGGGGCAATACGTATGATATTTTTCGAGGTGTTTTAGACCTCCTGGTTGAGCAAATAAGGGATAGGTGTAATTAATTAGTTATTTAATAACCTTTATGAGTTTAATCATTATTACAGTGATATCTCATATATGTGAGACTTATCGAGAGGGGGGCTACGACCCGGCTACCTACAGGTGAGTGAGTGGGTCTTTGTTTTGATAAAAGTATATGTACGTATGGTTTTTCAATGCTTTCTTCAAACTGTTAGCAGAACTCATATCATATACGTCTGTTGGAGGTAGAACATTCGTATTATATTGCCATACATGTTTTATACTATTGCTCATCAATAGATGTATAACACCCCAGGTATTAATACTCAGTCTTGTGGCTAGGACTAGCCTTGATGTTTGGAGTAGTCACTGCCAGTACCACTACGCAGCTTTGGATCCATTGTAGGTACTAGCCTGTTCTAGGTTGCACTAGGCAACTCGAACTTGTGTGACGCACTTTGTGCATAGAGCTTAGCGTTAGACTCGCGTCATTGTAGTACTCAGCGTATTACTTTTATACCTAGCATGTTCCTCGTAGTTTAGCTACTTGGACTTGTGTGTTTACATATGGGTGAGCATGTCAGTAATCATTATCGGGGAGTACCCGTATATTTTTATTATAGTATTTTGAGGTTCATGCCAGAGGGTATGACGTGTTTTCAACTATACTTGTTTTTCAGCGAGGGGTTAGTATACTCTTGAAAACAAAGGTTTTATCAAACTTTGCTTTTTGACCCACTCACCGTTTTATGTTTTGCGCCCCTCCAGGACCTAGAGGCAAGTTCTCTTATCGGTGACACGAGGATTTCCTTGGCGGTGGTCGACGGTTCTGACATTGCTTCAGTTTATGTAGGATTCACTCCTACTTGTAGTTAACTTTTATTTATCCATCCTCACGGGGATGTGAATAATTTATACTCCTGCACTATTTACTTTGCTCTGACTGTTATGCATCCTGTATTATGGGTTTTTAACCCTCACCACACTTCTACTTCCGCACTCAACTCTTCTTATTCTTACTCTTTCACTTATTCATGCATAATTGGCTTTCGTCACCTAACACGTGTCGGCCAGCACTTTCCGACACCTGGCGTGTCTGGGATCGGGATGTGTCACTAATTCTCTTCCCGACCATGTAGGGATTCATTTTTATTCAGTTTCTCTAATAATATCCATCTTTTTTATGGATAGAAATTCTAGGAACTTAATTTATTATTTTGTTTCCGTTGCTTCAAATTAGTACGCTTTGAACCTTGTGCATATTAGCATTAATTTTTGCAAACTTTATGACCGTTTAATTTGCTTAAACTAAGTGTTGTCATACATATAATGGCTTCGTCACTTACGAGTGTCGGCCAGCACATCCAAACTCGGTATCCATGTGAATATCGAGGGTGGGGTGTGTCAATCAGGGTGCTGGACATTGAGCTTATTAACTAGTGTTTGGGCCGAAAGATTGTGGTTACGTAGATGGCGAGGATTAGGCAGCAGATGTAAGGGATGGGGTCGAACTCGTCGACGGTGGTAGAGCTACCACACACAATCGATCCACGACGTACATGGTCAGTTCGAGAGGAAGGAGACGATCTGCAAATCTAGTCCAACTCGAGACCCAAAATTCCTTGTTTTTCTATCTTTCTTCGCCCTCCCGACAATCCCATTTCTGCAAACCAACCAAAAACTCTAGTTTCCGGCTTTCTAGTGCCACCAGAAGACCCCCTTCATCGTCTTCTATGTTGGACTCCATATCCGCAATCCCACAGAACCCACAATCCCAACAGCAACCACCTCTGCACTCATAGACCAAAACCAACCTCCACTGCTCTAAAACAGCTCTGACGAATCAAAGAGGGATGTTGACGGATCTGAGACGATGCGTGGGCTGGCGGAGGAGTTGGATCGGGGAAAAGGGTGTCCGAGGAGGCGCCGGGCTGGGTTAAGTGACAGGATTGAAAGGGGTGGGACCCACTATGTTTTATTTAATTTTTTGGCATAAAAAATATTTTCTTTTTTAAATTGAGTATTTTATAATTTGTTTTTTATCCATGTAGACAAATTTGACTAACACGTTAGCAAAAATATAGGCCTTGCATTTGCCAAGTCATCATTTAACGGTTAACGTAACAGATTTTTTATAGGTTGTATGAAATTGGTACGGAATAAGGAGTCATTTGAAATTGAAAAAAAATTGAAAGATGTTGTATGAAGTTAAAATAGATGACAAGTTGAAGGGGTAAAATATAATTTACTCTAATTTAATTATAGAAAAATCTTGAATAGTATGTACCATTCAATGGTACGTTCATTGAATGGTTCCAGATCAATTTGCGGTGGGTTCCAAATAAATCTTAAACCATTCAACAGACATACTATTGATTGGTACGTACCATTTAAGTTTGACTCATTAATTATATCACATAATTATGTTTTAGTACCAAGCAATAAGTGTGCATGAGGGATCATAGGCTGGCCACCTAGGCCGTTAAGACTATTACTACAATGCACATTATCCACCACATTGAATCAATGCTCCACAACTCGGAGTCGATAAGAATTTTAAAAAGAGAGTCCATTTTAAAATGCTAGATGGATTTAGGACAAAAATGTATTCAATATCTGAACTAAGAATTTGGATTTGAGCTCACTAAATTCTAATCCATCCACCAAATCCTTCTATTCAAACCGGACTCCTGGTGTAAGACTCATTACAAAAGAGGTTGGTGTAATCCAATATCCTCCTACAAGGGAGGATTGATTTCAGTATTCTAGCAATCTCAAGATTGGTCCGGCCAATGTAGAGATGGACAGCCCAATAAAAAATAGGGGCTTTTAGCAGTATGCAATAACATGGTTTTATGCTCTGTGCATGATCTGGTAATGACGTGAACAACGATATTGCAATTGAATATCAACTCATATTAATAACACACATTTTTAATAGATATTTTATAGATATTTGATAGATATTGTTGATATAGAGTCGATATTTAAAACTAATTCGATGTTAATAAGGCGTTGCTATTCAGTTAAAATATCGTCGTTTATGTCGTTACCGAGTCATGTGCAGCCAATGCACGTGACCCACATGCGCATGGGAGAATGAATCTGCCATAACATATGAACAAATTGGAGCTCCTGGATTGCTATATTCCTCGCAAGCCTAACCAAGACTTTCCACCTAACAAATAAAACATTTACGAAATGGGCCGTACAAAATGTGTCTAAAAATGGGTGTCCTCTAGATAAACTAAAATATAGACGGTTTCGATTCTTGAAAAACGTTACGGAGTGGGCCCTACAAGATAGGTGTCAAAATGTGTGTCTAAAAATGGGTGTTCCCATGTTAGGATCGAAGGACACCCATTTTTAAACACACGTTTTGACACCCGTCTTGTAGGGCCCACTCCGTAACGTTTTTCAAGGATCGAAAACCATCTATATTTTAATTCATCATTCATAGATCATCCTTGCAAAAAATTAGAAAAATCTAAAACTATTAAGACATTCAGTTGTAGTGACCAAAATGGACGAGTAGAGTTTGGCAAAGAAACACTAAAATGACTATAATTTAATCCAATGGTCATAAGGTTTCAAATTTGGGTGATTTTTGGAAGACATGATCTTTGAAGGAAGACCTAAAAAATAGACAGTTGAATCGTTAAAATACATTACAAAGTGGGCCTTACAAAATGTGTATCAAAATATATGTCAAAAAGTGGGGTGTCCCCCGATCCTAGGGTTAGGATCGAGGACACCCATTTTTAAGAACACATTTTGACACTCATTTTGCAGGGCCCACTTCGTAATTTTTTTCAAGGATCTGAACAGTCTATATTTCAATTCATCATTCATAGATCATTCTTGCAAAAAATTATGCAAATCCAAAACCATTAAGACATTCATTTGTAGTGAAGAAAATGGACAAATACGATTTGGCAAAGAAACACTAAAATAAATATCAGTTAATCCAACGGTCATAAGATTTCGGATTTGGGTGATTTTTGGTGGACATGATCTTTAAGAGAAAACCTAAAAGATAGACGGTTGGATCGTTAAAATACATTACGAAGTGGGCCCCACAAAATGTGTGTCAAAAAATGGGTATCTTTCATTCTTAACCTTTAGATAAAAAGATAACAAATAAAACATTTAAATTAAAGAAAAAGAGAATTTGTATTAACACTTCAAAAAAAAAAATTATCATGTACTTGTGTGAAAAAAAAAAAGAAAAAGATAAAAGGAGTGCAAAATGAATTTTTTGTAGCACTAATAACAATTCCAAAAAACCATTACCGAATAATTGCTTCTCTCTCTTTTTCTTTTTTAAAGGTTTAATAATTGATTGACATAAAAGTTACCTTGTCAAGTGGATAAAAAATGAATTAAGTTATTTTTATGGGAAAAATCTTGGGTGGTGACTATTGAATGGTTCCAGATTAATTTGCGGTGGGCCTCAAATAAATCTTAAATCATTTAATAATATGTATCATTGAATAGTACGTACCATTTAACCATTGAAGTTTGACCCACTTTTATGATAAACATGGATTATTAGTTATATCTATGCACTATCCCCATCCCATCACCCCTCTTTAGCAACTTCCACAGCTAATTCAATATCAATTTTTTTCTAACATCTTCTCCTTGGAAATAGAATAATGGTGACATTGATTTTCACAAGGAATTATTGATTGTTTAAACTAATACAAACAAGTATTGCTAACTTTAAAGATGAAAACAATTTGGGATTAATAAAAAATTTATATTCTCATGTTAGTGAGTGTCAATTCACTAATAATTAAACAAAAGAAGTGTGGTTTAATATAATTTACGTAATTTCAGTCAAATATAATAAGGAAAAGTTTACAAGCAGCTCGTCGGGGGGTTTTTGTCTCTTGTCATGGGGGTTACCAGCAACAAGGCTTCAATCAAGGTTCATTTGGTTGTTAATCAAGTACTTATTGTTGTTAATTATTATTGTAATTATGGTCATGGCGTGAAAGCATATGAATGGCCTTAAAAGTAGCTTTAAATTTGAAGTGCTTTTGGTTGTATGCTAGGAGGATTTTTCTTTTCTTCTCGTCGAGGATTATTCCTCTTCACTGTACACAAGTTAATCACTTGGGTTGTAAGCTTTGCCACTAATGAAACTTAAGAAAATTGCTATATTTGGCATTGTTTGCATGTCCCTTCAATTAAGTAATTAATAGGCTTTACTGCATGTGTTTTGTTCACATACTTCTCGCAGGCTGCTGCATTAAATAAATTGCCATTTAAGTTGGTACCATTACAAAATCATGCCCTTTGAAGTTTAGTAAAAATAGGAGACGTCGGAGAAAGGATATTGAGAATAGAATTGGCATGAAGGAGAAACAGAAAAGCAGTGAGTGGGAATTTAGATCTGAGCATGACTCAGATCAAATTACCACAATAGAATATTATTCACCATGAAAAAAGAACTAAACAAAAAAAAAAAAGGTTAAAAAAGGAAAGGAGAGAGGAGGGGAGAAGCAAAGGCGCTCTACATCCTTCCCTCCCACTAATGGCTAGGATTTTTCTTTTTTACACCAAAAAGGAAGAGAAAAGAGAGACATAGTGCTTGCTCATATGGTAATTTTAGACTTATAGGAGCATAATAGTTTCCATTGTATATTATGTAGAATTATGCATAACCCAGATCACCCTTTCATCAATTTGTTTTATTATTTATTCATTTATTTTAGTGAGGGGAGCAGAGAGCAGACCCTTTTGACATTATGCATTGAGGTTGTAGTGTGCATGGTATATATATATATATATATATATATATATATATGAAGCAGCCTACCAGTCACTGCTCTTTCTCTTCTATTGATGTCACTGCTTACACAAACTTGTGTTGCACATACCAACCTTTTTTATTGAAGTACATAGGGAAAGTTCCTTGGTCTCCCCTCTTAAAACTCTATCATCATCATCACGAATTTTTCATTACCAATTAATGTCACTAATCAGGTGGGTTCTTAGATTCGAGTCCAAAACTTGTAGCGGTTATTAGGTTTAGTCCAGGTTACTTTTCTGTCCAATTCAAATATTTGTAGTGCCAAAATACAAGCACTCACCAAGAAAAAAGTCTTCAGATCGAAACTATTAAGATAAACTCATCCAAATATTCAACTATGAGCATGTAGAACACCCAAAAGACATCTGCACTATACGTATATAAATGTATATTATAGGAAGCAAAATTGTACCTTCCCTATGGGTACGCAAAAAATAAATAATTATCTCAGAAATAATACACCTCAAATAAACCTTCTCTGTAGGTAAATACATGCACTGTCGGTTGGCATGCTAGTTTATTACCTGCTCAAAAGGTACATTTTGGGTTTAAATAACTGGAATGGAGGTGTACTAATTGGTTAGGTATATATGGGTTTTGAATTTCTGTTTTACCTGGAATGCAGTGCAGGTGTTCGATGGCGATGAACATTTTTAGTGTAAACAGCAGGTGCATCAAATATGTACTTTACCTAGAGCGTAGGAGAAACAAATTTAAGAAAAGAGTTCATAAACCACTTTGAGAAATAATGGTCTATGAAGAAGTAAACGAGTACAAAATGATGGGGCAAAAACATGTGAATGGTTAATCCCATTAGCAAAGTAATAAAATTTAAAAACAATACAACTTGAAAATTGGAGAGAAACAAACGATTCATAGAGTTAGGTGCATACAGTGGAAGAACCCAATAAACATCAGACAAAAGCTTCATAACAACGAAATCCAAACTAAGGATCATAGAGAAAATGACAGAAAAAAAAAAGAAAAAAGGGGTGAGTAATTGTATTATCAAAGAAGAAAAAGAATAGAACTAAATTTTGGGTCATGCAGTGATTTTCAAAATGGGTCATGAGGTTTCAATGATCTCATGGTAACTAAATTTTACCGTCCCAGAGGGAACGCCACATATACTAAAGCAAGTTAGGATAACAAGATTACCCACATGATTACACCAGCACTCAACCCTCGCGTGGATTGAGAGTTAATGCAACGAGGGGATGTCTTCCTGTAAATTACGTATGGTAAGGTGATACCTCTGCCAGACCAGCGTGTTCTCCATTCCATATATGATGGACTCACGTAAAACAATGCGCTGAGCCACACCTATTCACATATAAGGTTAGCCCAGAAGAGACAAAACATCGCCACATTAGATGTTCAACGAGACAAAATATGTAAATTGATTCAATTTCAAAATTTTATGGTGCAATGTGATAAAAGTAAAACCTCACGACCCATTTTAAAAACCACTACTAACCTGAAAGGTGTAAAATATAGCAAAAAATAATACACTACAAAATCAAGGGATAAAACTAATTGATTGTACGATAAAAATTAAATTAATGGAGGTGAGAGATTCATCATCGCCTCTTCTTCTTGAGGTCAACTTAAACACATCCGAAATCTTTAGGTCACAAATTTTCAACTTTAATGAATTAAATATGGCCTAACTTGCCTTGCCTACCCCGGTAGAAATTAAAATCCATTCCATCCCCAATCTTCTATTCAATTTTTTTCCGTAGCTTATTTTCTTTCAAGAACGTTTTGACCACTTACATGAAGACACAGATCGACCAACTTTGACATATTTAAGTACATTCGAAAGCACTAAATCATCATGAGAATATATAATTCAAAAATGCATGAACTCTTACTTTTTATTTGGAACAACTCAACCCACGTATAATATTTGTCAGCATAATATAATGATTGCTAATTTCTCATTGTATTGACACATCAACTAACAGTTTTCAAACTATGTCAACAACGTCTGATTAGAAAAATGAGAATTATTATTTAGCCAACCAAACAAGAAGCAGAAGTCAAGATGAACCATTTTTAAACAACTATATATTACCCATCTATTATTTGAGTCGGCCCTGATTGACCTTAAAAGAATTTAAAGTTGGCACTTTGTCCAGAAAAAGATTGAACACTTTAATTATATTGTAACTTTTTCATTCAAGAGTCATGTTTTTCTTGTTATGGTCGACAACATTGCATGACAACCATATATATAGCGTGAAATGACCTGCATAGATAGAGTGAGGGGCCGAAATCTAATATCTTAATTCAGTTGCAATAGTGACATGTTATGAGGACTGTAACATTATTATATTCAGTCATGAAACCCGTTTTAGTTAACATGTCAAAAATGTTTAGGGTTAACATGTCAAACATATTTAGGGTTAACAATATGTCATCTAATATCCTAATGTATTTCTGTAGCTCTTTGCACCAAGTGTTTAGCCATAAATAAAAATAAGGTTTGTTACGGGATCAATCTATTTTTATTTAAGAAAAGTCACACGACTCTAGCTCATCAACTTCTAAGCCAAATTCAGGATTCTATTCTAGGGCTCGAAAGACCGACCCACTTCACTCCACACTCGTCTAAGGGCTCAGACTCAACCTTCCTCGAAACGCATTTGCCATGTAGACAACCAGACACGGGAATATCTCGCATCCTTAAATGTTGATGAGCGCGTCATTCGACAAGCTAATGTCACCGCAACAATAGTGCGAAACGCCACATGACATAGCTGAAAGCCACCAACCAAAAATTTCAATCATTGTCAATGCCAAATGACCAATCTACCCCTACTTCAGCTCAGCAATAAGATCGAGGTTACTCCTTCTCTACTGTCTATAAATAGAGCCAAAGGCCCTCAAGCTCAGGACCTTCGTCAAATTCAATCTCTACTATTATACAAACCTCAAGTGATTCTTCAATAAACCTAATTGCTTTTTAGCACAACCTAAATTGCTCTTCAGCTATAATCTTAAATTTTTTACAGCTCTGCCACCCTGTGATATGATTTGGTTGACGTGCAATTCCAATCACCTTGATCACCTCCTTGAGGCAATTTTTTCTGTTTAGTCCAGTCCGATACTAGTGATTTTGGTGGACTCCTCTAGCATTATCTTGTCCTAGCATGGCCTGAATCTTGGTAGAGTTTACTGCTTTCTTTAAATTTTCAAATATGTTTTTTTTTTCAAGTCGTGTAGACTGGCTCATCAGCCTATAATCACTTTTGTAAACATTTCTAATCTCGATTCCATAATGAAATGATTGCATCCATGTTTCATGTCTTTACATTCATTTCTACTTTCATTTTCAGTTATCACTTAGGCATACATTTATTTTGCACTAGATTTCAAGTTCTCATTCACTCTAGGCATAAAAAAGTAATTAACTGAATCAGCGTCTCACTCAATGCACAATTATTTGGTTAAAAAGTTAGGTCTATATGCAAACACAAAATAATTTTACACACACTATTGTCTGCTGAGATCCTCCAACAGTGGCACGCCTATTCTCTCTTTCTCTCAAACCATCTCGTGGCACTGAGACCGAAAATAACACTCGGGGAAAATATGTGTTAAACCCAGTCAAGCTCAGTCCGAATTTTGACACCATCATATTTTTTTGCATGCCCAGTGGGACAATGTGATATTTGTGTATGCCTAGAAGCATTCTTAAGCGTTGGAAGCGAAGCCCTCAAAGAAGGCTGAGAACCGCTTCTTCTTCTTCTATCCAACCAAGTTTCTTAGCCGGACTTGTGGCAAGAAGAATCTCGGATGAAATAATGAATACCAACGGTTCCTCACCTCAGTCACCTCCTGAGAACTCTCATGATTCTCAGAGGAATCAAGAACGAAATGATCTGTAAGCCGTTATTGCTCACACGGTAAGGTACCAGTCAAAGCCTCTCTGACGATCGAGTTAGTAAGCAATATTAAGACTCAAGCAGTGGGCAAGAGAATATGCAAAGAACTAAGTATGCTTAGATTGCGTTACATGAGATTTGCACTAGATGAAGGTTTATATAATAGTCGAGAGAGAGACCTTTTAGGATACTAGATCCGTATTAAAATGGAAGAATCCTAGAGAATATCTTGCATTAAATAGGGTTTCCTATTAGGAGTGTGATTACTTGCGGCGCACGCCAATCCTAGTCAGATATGGCCTCAATATCTTATGAAACAAGAATGGTCGATCTCGGCAAAGTCTGGGGACTTCCCCCACCTTTTCGAAGTAAAGTAGAAGTAGTGGCATTGTTGGTGCGTTTGAGTAGCTTATTCTGCTAAGAGGAGCTGTTGAGTCCATGATCGGACTTCCGAGGTATTTGTATTCCAATTCGTCTTACTCCAGCCCAAGAAAATTCATGGTCCCACAAATGCCCCTAACTATGCTTCTTAAATGGTTTTCCTCTTGAGGATTGATAGTTATCCGAAGACCATGTCATTCGGAGTAAATCAGAATACTAACCGTTTGATTTCTTCTTACACATGTCGATCCGAGCTTGTAATCATCGTAAAGAAGTTAAGGCATTCTGAATTCAGACGTGCAACCTTGACTGCGGTGTTGTATTAATTGTAATGATGAGACATGTCGAGCAAGTTGTGTACGTGAATCGAGGAATGACCTTTTGCACTTTTCCAGAAGTTCCAACCGCCAAAGTGGAAATCCCGAGATGTGATGTTTCGAATTCAACAACGAGATGAACCTGATCCCTTCCATATAAATACTGCAGATTTCTATCATCTTCCTTCTTATCCTTTCAAATCTTCAAACCCAGATACTCAACTTCTGGAAATTTCCCAACCTTTATCAAACCCTCAGGTATCAGTTTTCTTTGCCCTTCCTTCAAATCTAAAGATGACTTCCCAAAGCGATATCCTCCCCGGACCTTACCCTAATTACTTTACCTTGTTCGTACCTCCAATGCCAAGGGTGAAAAGCGAGGAAGACTGCGTCAATTTTGCCAATCTAAGGAAAGATCAACTGAACGGCTACACTTTCAAATGAGAATCTAGCAAAGACATCTACGTCAAGCTACCATAACTGTCCTCCTCAGAAATGTCATGTACCAAAATCCATCCATGGTACTTGGATCTACGTTTAAAATTCCCTTTGTTGCCCTTGATGAAGGAAATTTTAATAGTCAATGGGCTCGCACTCTGCAACCTCACACTGCATCTTTCTGGGCCATATCTTGCTTCGAGCTTCTCAACGAATGGTATGGCGCGGAGCTCGACATTTAGGAATTTTGGGCTTTGTACACCATTCGACAGAGCTCAATAAGGCGATACTTCTTCCAATCCTACCTAAGTGTGCATTGGGGCACTTACATCACCAACTTGTCGCTACAAGACAAGGATTGGTACAAGGATATACTAATAGTGGATGACGACTAGAAAGAGAAATCATGCGAACCAGCTATTCCGAACGAAGCACAGCTAGGCGTTGAGCATGACAATGACATTAATGTCATCTGAGTCTGTCGTTCGCAGTTGATAGACAAGGCCTTCGAGATCATCCCTAAAGAATACCGGGAACGTAGGGATACTCGAGGCAGAGACACCATTGTGAGACACTACTCGAAGCAACCCATCCCTGATCCATTGTGGATTGAGGCAGAGCAGGCGAACAAAGGAGTTCACCATATCGTCGAACCTTAACAACCCAAGAGAAGGGAGAAGTAAGAAATCAGCTGAAGGCAGACCAACATAACCTTCAAAGAAAAGGAAGTCCGATGAGAGCGAAGCAACGCAGACTCCCAAGGAGAAGAAATCAGCTAGTGATGGAAGCTCGAAGATCAAATCACTCTACCACAGCATGTTAGCTGAGGACAGCTCCGTAAAAGCTGGCGCTAACATCGAAGGCAGAAGCAATCAACTTCCTAATGCTTCCGTCGCCCCAACTGTCAACTCCACTCCGGTTGGCGAACTTCCACCTACCATGAGTCAGATCCTGGAAGCCCTAACAAGGGTCATCGTGTCTGTCACCGAACTTCAGAAGACTGTAAAAGCCTCCTAGGCATAAAACTGATCAAATTTCATCGATTCCAATACGTTTCAAGGCTCTAGAGAACGCCCAAGGAACTACACCACCAAACAAAATTCCAGTTTTCAAATTTGGCAATCTGAATATCATAACTCCAACAGGGACATTCGATATGAATCCACTCACGGAGCATCTTGATGGTCATACTGTCAATTGCGCCATCACAGGCAGGAACATGGTTCTACATAACTCCGATCAATTGGACACTGTGAAGGTTTCCCGAGTGAACCCTAGGTATCTTGACTTCGACCTATCAAATCCACTTGAGGAAGCAAAAAGGCACATCTAAACTGTGACAATTCGCGAAACGCTCCAACTGATCCGCGAAACCAAATCGCGAGTAGGATTGTCGCTAGAGTAAAAGACCCTCTCTCCTCAATCATTGAATCTACACCTCCCCTAGAGAGATTCTTCCAACCAAGGTTCAAATATTTCTGCGGAGACTCAGACCGGACAACCATATCATGCACTATCAGAATGCTATGGCTTTATGTAGCAACAACGATGCGTGGATGTGTAAGATGTTTCAGTATACTCTTGAGGGACCAGCTATGAGATAGTTTTTAGAGTTGCTTGCTTGTTTGATCGACAATTTTGAAACCCTAGCAGAGCTCTTTGCGAGTACCTTCTATGTGTATAGCCATGTCTGAAAACGTCATGAGGCCGTATTCCACATGGAGCCACAATCCAAGAACAAAAGCATCAGAGACTAGCTAAAGCGTTTCCTCATGGAATTAGCTGAAGTCGAAAAATCAGACGACAGTTCGCTACAATGGCTTTCAAGTAAGGTCTTTACGTCTATTCATCTTTGTCCCAAAAGTTGAATAAGAGGAAGTACGATTGCGCGACCCTGGTGGAATGCTTTGATATAGCAGGATGATGTCACCGGATGGGATGACATGGCTTAGAAGACCAATTCCAACTGCAAACTTGAGATTAAGTCTGAACAAAAAGTTGAAGATCGTGATACTCTGTCGCCTCATCTAAGATAAGAAGCTACATTACTCTCAACAGTGGCATCAACAATGTCCTTCACAACATTAAAGACAAGCCCTACCTCAAAAGGCCAAAGCCTCTTCCATATTTTGTTACTAAGCGGAAGCGTAACAAATATTGCTTCTATAACCAGAGCACGGGACACACCACTCAGAACTGTCGTACACTCCGAGACCATATCCAGGAACTTCGACCAAGGGCATTGTTGGGAATTTGTGAAGAGCAAAGCCAAGAAGGAGGAACGCGTTGAGGGAAAAGACAAGAAGAAGTTCGATGAGAATGTACTCACCGACAATGAAGAAGTTCAATGACCAACAAAAAAGCCAACTCTTAACGTTAACTGTATCTACGGAGAACAAGAGTACCTGGGCAACACCACGAATGAGAGGAATGCTGCATGCAAAAGGCCAAGGATGATAGTTTCTATCAACAAGCCTATCTTAATCAACTCCAATATCCTGAGGTTCTCTGATCGAGATTTAGAGGATTTGCATTCCACCAACGACGATGCTTTGGTAATCAAAATTCAAATTTCAAATGCCATGGCCAGCAGGAGTCTACTCGACATGGATCCAGAGTTAATATTATCTTCAAAGATGTAGCAGAGAAGATAGGATTTTGGACAATATTAACCAGAATAAAATAACCATGCACACCTTTGAAGGCACCCCGGTCTGATCCCTCAGAATGCTGAAATTAGTGGTTTAGGCAGAACCCTATAACTTGCTAGTGGTCTTTCACATCATGGAATGTCCAACTCCACACGATGTCATCCATGCAGGAATTGGCTGCATAGGATGAGAGATGTTCCACCAGTTACTCCGCTATCCAACTCCGAACAGAGTTAAAGAAATCAAGAGTGATCAGACTGTTGCCCAATGTTGTCAACATAGCAATTACAGTCTAAGGGTCAAGAAACGGGCTACAAGAAATTCGATTTGGATCTCGACCCCTAAGATGACAGTACTCTGGAATCCAAAGCGAACGAAGATGTTGTCTACATAAACCTCAACTCTAACAAACCGAAGCACATGGCTAGGGTCGGATCAAAACTGTCAGATCGAGAAAATGAATTGTTCACCACCTTCTTGCAGGCAAATAGAGATGTATTGGCCTAGTAAGCAAAAGACATGTCAAGAATAAATCCTTCTATAATTTTCCATCACTTCCATCTAGATCCAACAATGAGGCCAGTCATCCAGCAAATGTAACCATGGAATAGAGCAGAGTAAGATTATAGAAGCAGAAATCGACAAACTCAAGGATGCAAACTTTGTCATCAAGGTCCACCAGCCAAATTGGTTAGCCAATGTGGTCCTCGTGCAAAAGAAGAACGACATATGGCGAGTCTGTGTAGACTTTATGGACTTGAAACATAGCGTTCCCCAAGGATCCATATCCTTTACCTCGGATAGACTTACTTGTCGACTCCACAGCAGGACACGAGCTGCTAAGCTTTATGATTGCGTACTCTAGATCATTGTTCTAAAAAGCGGCTTCGGAGCTCGGCGTCATCCACTGCTGCGATTAACCCAAAATCGTTAGGTAAATCTGGAAGGTTATTAGGCGGGCTAGATGGCCAGTGAGCGGGCTAGGTGGCTGATGGATGGGTTAAGTGGCTGTTAGGCGGCTCTAACATTTTAAAAAATATTTGTGTTTCGTCGTCTGCTGCATCTCGCCGTCCCTTATTCAGGGTGCGTATCTTTATGAAGTCCCGATACATATGGCGACAATGTAAGATCTGATGAGAGAGAGAGAGAGAGAAAGAGTGTGTGTGTGTGTGTGTCTGGTGTAGAGATCTGTTGTAGAGTTAAAAAGATGGGGACAGCAGCAGGGTAGGGTTTTGTTTGAAGTTGACATTGTTGGTTTAATTAAATAGGAAATAGGTGCTTTAGTCAAGTCCATTTTATTTCAAAACTGGGCCCACCATTGTTTTATTTATAAGAAAATAAGGCCCAACAATAATTTATAACATATGTGCTTATAAAATATTACAAAATCTATAGAAAGAGTGATAAAATTTTACACATATACTCATATTTATAATATATTTTTTATTTAATTAAAATAAAAAAATCCACCTAGGCCCCTAGGCGTTAGGCCCTTGCCCGCCACCCGACTAGCGCCTAGCGCTTTTTAGAACCTTGCTTCAGATATAATCAAATCAAGATGTACAAGCTTGATATGGACAAGACATTCTTTGTAATCGATCGAGGTATGTACTATTATAAAGTTATGCCATTCGGACATAAAAATGCAGGGGCAACCTACCAAAGACTGGTAAATCAGATCTTCAAAGGAAAGATCAGGAAGACAATAGAAGTGTACGTCGAAGACCTGATGGTCAAGACCAAGGAGAAGATGGATCATTCACCCACCTTCAAGAATCTTTCGACCTACTCCGAAAATACAACATGAAGCTTAAACCGGAAAACTGCACTTTCAAAGTAGCGTCAGGAAAATTCTTAGGTTATCTTGTCACCAAACGCGGCACCGAAGCTAATTCGGATGAAGTCGGCCAGGACCATGAAGGAAATTCAGAGCTTAACCAGATGAACAACTGCTTTTAGCCTATTTCTTTCACAATTCACTGACAAGTGCAAACCATTCTTCATCGCTATTAAGAAGAATAAAGGTCATCTGTGAACTGATGAATGCAAAGAAGCTTTCGCAAAATTGAAGGAGTACTTGTCCAATCCACCATTGTTGTCCAAACCCGTTGACGGAGAAGACTTGTACTTGTATCTAGCGGTGTTAGAATGCGCAGTTAGTGGAGCTCTGGTACGAGAAGACTCGGGGGAGCAGGAATCTATGTATTACATGTCTAAAGCTCTCCTCGAACCAGAAGCCAGTGGCAAGAAAACTCTGGCCATACTTCCAGTCGTTCCGAGTCATATTGTCATATACAAAACGGAATACCCTTTTCGATCAATTATGCATAGTCCGGACACATCATCCAAAGTCACCAAGTGGTCTATTGAATTGGGGCAACACGAAATTGTCTACCGGCCTAAAACTTCAATCAAAGCCCAAACACTTGGGGACTTCGTCGCAGAATTCACCCCTAGTGTTCAAGATGTCCAAATCTTTCTGAATCCACAACAAACACCCAAGAATCATTGTCTTTGAAAACTCTACATGGACGGATCATCAAAATCAAATGGAGCAAGGCAAGAATTTTCTTGATAACACTTGATGAATCCATACTTGAGCAAGCATTGAAGCTTAGATTTCGAGCAAGTAATAACGATGCGGAGTATGAAGCATTGCTCGCCGAACTTTGAGTAACAGCAAAACTCCAAGTGAAAGAACTCTCAATCTTTTGCGACTCAACTCTGGTCGTTAATCAGGACAAAGGGGATTATGTTGCACACAATCCGACAATGGGGCTGTACCTTGCTAAAGCTAAACAGTTACTTGAAGAATTCGAAAAGTACGAAATTCAGCAACTTCCTTAGAGCGCAAACAGTCACGCAGACACACTAGCAAACATCGCCTCCACGGTAGACTACTCACTGTGATGAACCATTCCCTTCAAATACCTTTCAACTCCAAACATTCACAAGTCCGAGCCGGTAGACTCCCAAACGAGAGAAAATTGGATGGATGAGATCATCAACTATATCCAAGACGGTAGACTCTCAAACGATCATCACTCATTCAGACAACTAATCTAGAAGGCTTTAAGGTATGTCATAGCACGTGGGAAACTTTACCAACGATCTTATTTCGGCCCGCATACTTTATGTGTGACTCCAAAAATAGGTCTACAAATTCTGACAGACAGTCATTCTGGAATATGCGAAAACCACCCCAGAGGAAAAACTCTGACCCAAAAGAAGCGATGGGGTACAACTAGCCTACCATAAAACAAGATGTCCAAAATTGCGCTTTGACTTGCAACAAGTGTCAGCCGTATGCACCGATGAACCACCAACACGCAAAAGAACTTAACACCATGACTGCGGCATGGCCCTTCATGCAGTGGGGCATCGATTTGGTAGGTCCACTAAAGAAAGCCAGAAGAAACAAGGAGTGTCTGATAGTGACAACAGATTAATTTTCCAAATGGATCGAAATGGAATCCTTATCTCAAATTACCGGAGCAGTTATCAAGTCATTTGTCAGAAAGAATATCATATGCTGATTTGGTATCTCGCACATTATCCTTACAGACAATGGCTTACAATTCACTCGCTTCGAAGTCACTGATTGGTATAAGAAACTCGAAGTATGACATTTTACTTCTACCCTGTGAAATCCCCAAGGGAACAGCCAGGCTGAAGCATCGAACAAAACTATTATCCAGTGTTTGAAGAAAAGACTTGAGAAAAAAAGGCAATTGGCCAAAAGAACTACTTGGAGTTCTCTAGGCTTATCGCACAACCATTCGGAAGGTGACCAGAGAAACCCCTTTCTCCATGGCTTACGGAACTAAAGCCATCATCCCAGTCCAAGTCAACACTATGCCAAATATATATGTTACAGAGCGGACTAAATTGGAGAACGTCGATATTCTCAAAATCGAACTTGACTTCGTGGAAGAATGCAAAGAATGTGCCCAAGTCCGACTTTCCTCTTACTAACAACATATTAGATCGTACTACAACAAAGAGGTCAAACCTCGAAGCTTTCAAGTCGAAGATCTTGTCTTAAGGGAAGTTTGTTAGAACACCAAGGTACTAGGGGAAGGCAAACTCGGGGCAAATTGGGAAGGTTTGTATCAAGTCATCGGAGTAGGAGGCAAGGGAACATACAACCTTGCACATATGGATGGAACTCCGATTACCAAAAGAAATCAAACGGTTAGTATTTCGATTTACTCCGAAAGGCATGATCTTTGGATTATTATCCATCTTCAAGAGGAACGCCTTTTCAGAAGCACAGTTACAGGCATTTGTGGGACCATGAATTTTCCTAGGCCGGAATAAGACAGATCGAAATACGAATACCTCAGAAGTCCGGTCATGGACTCAACACCTCCGCTTGGTGGGATAAGCTGCTTAAATGGGTCAACATTGCCACCACATATGATGTACTCCGGAAAGGCAGGCAAAGTCCTCAAGACTTCACCGAGATCAACCATTCTTGTTCCGCAAGATACAGAAGCCAGATTCGACCAAGGGCCTGATATGTTTCCTATATTCTTAGAGATTCCTACAATCTAGGGATTGGCGTGCGCCGCAAGTAATCACACTCCTAAGAGGAAACAATATCTATTACTAGATATTCTCTAGGATTCTCTCGGTTTAATACGGATCAAGTTTCCTAAAAGGTCTAAGCATACTTAGTTCTTTGCATATTCTCATGTCCACTGCTTGAGTCTTAATATTGCTTACTAACTTGACTGTCGGAGAGCCTTTGGCCGGTATTCCACCAGTACCTTAAAGTATTCACAGTTCTCTTTTTTTTCTTACAGGTGGCTGGATTTGCAGACGACCCCCAACGGCAGAGGTGCGCAAAATTGGTTCCAACATCGACCTATGCAAATATCTGTAATTCTATAGCTTTGGTGTCTGAAGGTCTAGCGAAGTGACGTTACACGATAAGAGTTAACGTCAATTTGGATGGAATCTATGAAAAACTAATAGTAGAGGGAAATCGGCCAAAAAAATTAGTTTGAGTCCATAGTTTTTCAATTAAAAAATTTAGGGGGGGAAATCGGAAGCTAAGTAGATATTCAAAGTAAATCAGCAGTTTACTCTTTCTTATACCGATATATATGACCAACACAGGCCTTTGCCTGCTCTAATAATTTAGATGAAATTATACAATACATGAAACTAATCAAAATAGAATTTATCGATGTTCCTAACAAGAAAAGAATTGTGCTTGACATCATGGCTTAGGCAGCACTGATTTGGGATCAATGATGATGAAATCTGAATCACGAAATGTCATGGATTCATGAGATCAACAATCACAGCCTGAGAAGTGTGATACCTTATTGACTGCGACTGCGTAATTTAAATACTCATAATATTTCCAAAAAAAAAAAAAAAAAGTAATCAAGTACTCATAAACAGTTGTCTATTGGCACAGCGTGAAAAAGGTTCCAAAACCAATTCAAATCAAGATTTTTTCACCCTCCAAGCGTTCTCAAAATCCAGCCCATCTGTGGCTTTATCACTAACTTACGTACGCCGGTGAGATGTCTGAAAACCCGTCGTCGAAGTTGAAGCCAGAGAATCAATTATGAACTTTCTAATCAATAACGAAGTCTCCACGAAAAAGTTCCAACCGTTCTTGACCAAAAGGGGTCATCTTGATTTCTTTCTAGGGCGAGCTAGGTGCTCTCTTTTTTAAATCCACCTCGTCTACCAAAGTGGTCAGTACGGCCTTGTCTTTAGATGGGAGAATCCAAGGTGGACAAGTGTTTCTTCCTCGACCGTAATTGTTTGATACGAATTCAAGTTTGCACAACACACCACACCACACCAAGTATACATACGTATGTCTATTGTTTGACACAAAAACAAGTATACGTACGTTCATCATTTTTTGGAAAACCTAGTAAATTATTAAGACCTAGATTTACAGCATGTGTGTCACATAGGATTCATAAATTTTAAATTATTAAGACCTAAATTTACAACATGTGTGTCACATAGGATTCATAAATTTTTGGCATAACACCAAGAGAATAATTTATATAAAACGGATTCACAGCCACATGGCATCTCTTGTCTAATAATGCATTGTCATATGCAAGTTTTTCCCATATGGAAATGTATGATTGGGTCGGAAAGCCGCGTGGCCATAAATACGTTTCATGTAAGTTGATTTCAACTGCTTGACCAAAACACTCAACAAATTCAAGATCTTAGTTGGTAACAGGGTTGACCCATGCCCAGTTATTTGTCTTTCCCATCCCTGCAGATATATGAACTGACAAATTACGAACAATGGATTGTGCTTTGAAACCCCAAATAGTAAAATGCCAGTCGACCAAGCGTTAATAGATGTTTGTGCTTGTAAGGCACTATTCATACTTTCACATTATCATCCTACACTCTTTATCCGAGTTAAATAAGATAAGAAAATATTAAATCTAGACTGCGTTGAGACTCGAGAGTTTAATATCACATTAGAAAAAGAAAAGACTTCATATATGTCTTTATAAGTAGTTGAACTACTATTTATATTGCCAACAATTCATTTTATGATGGAATTTTATTTTTTTTCAGAGTGCACGCATAATTACGAATTGGGGGTGTGAAATATATAACAATTGCTCAATATGCATGCTGAAAAGATTAGCACTGATTGACATAGTAAACACTGTGAGCTTGACTTCTGCTTAGGCTAGCTGTTCATGACTTGGTCAATCTTGTTTAACTTTGCTATTAGTGCGGTTTGCTTTTATCTCCTTTTGACTTGCGGAGCAAAGGACAAACCTGATCATCTCTCTATCTTTCTCCACAAAATTGATCTGTCGTGCATTCTTTTGACATCCTCTCAGCATAAACTTATGTCACTTACATAAGAGACATTCGCTCAATATGCTTCATGATTCATGTCTATATAAAATAAATTAGAGCTACATTTCTAATTACAAAACTAACTCACAAGGACAAAGTTATAATAAAGATCACTTAGTTGCAAATACTTCTCCAATATTATGTTCAAAATATTGTAAAGAAATCAATGTTTGGTTGATGGGCACACTTGATTCCATTGCATTCTACTCTCTCAAGAAATAACTGACACACAATATAAAGATGATGTAGTATTGTAGAACTCTTGAGATCTTGAGGTTTTTCAATAATAGGAATGCAGCTGCATCCAACAAATATAGGACCTGAAAGTACCATTTCTGTCTCGATAGATCGAAAATCGTCCGGTATATGTGTGGACTTGAAAACTTTAATACGTACAAATGGAAGTTATGTAACTATACTCCATACTTTTGTTAGTGTTCATAAAAATTAAACTTAACTTCAACCCAAAAAAAAAGTTATTGTGAGTAATATTCTTTCCAATATTGGACGAGCTCTCAAGTTCAAATTTCTCTCTATTGATAAAAAAGAAAGTTACTGTGAGGGTGTTGAGAGTGAATCCCACATCAAGGAAATAAGGGACATTGCATGTGCTTATAAGTAGTTGGGCTACTTTTCATACTGTCAATTGGTTTTATGGTGGAACCTCAACTTTCTTTATGGTATCAGAGCAGGTTGTTCCACGTGTGAAGCTCAATGGCCACACGGGCTCTACGTCACCTCGTTTGTGTTGTTCACATATTAAGCTTAAAAATTCACCACATGTGAGAAGATGTGTTGAGATCGAATCTCACATCGTGGAAAGAAAAGACACTGCATGTGCTTATAGTTATTGAAGTACTCCTTATATTGCCAATTAGTTTTATAACGAAACCTCAATTTTCTATAGAGGGCTCGAAATTAGAAAACCACTAAATTAACTATATCTACAAGTAATCCTAATCATGTGCTATTAAAAGGAAAGTGTATGATTTAACAAATAGGGGGTTAGGATCGGAGGACACCCATTTTCTTACACGCATTTTGACACCTACTTTGTAGGGCTCACTTCGTAACTTTTTTCAACAATCCCGAACCGTCTATATCTCAATTCATCATTCATAGATCATCCTTACAAAAAATTAGACAAATCCAAAACCAATAAGACATTCATTTGTAGTGAAAAAAATGGACGAATGTGATTCTTCAAAGAAACACTAAAATAACTATTATTTAATCTAACGGTCATATGGTTTCGGATTTTGGTAATTTTTGGTAGACATGATTTTTGAAGCCCTAAAAAATAAACGGTTCAGATCGTTGAAAAAAGTTACGGAGTGAGCCCTACAAAATGTGTGTCAAAATGTGTGTCAAAAAATGAGGGTCCTCCGATCCCAACCCTATATATACATATATATGATTCACAAAAGTTGAGGACAAATAACAAAGGAACAATATTATGTATGTTTTGTATGAGTTTTTTTTTTCTATTATCAGCCAAATTAAGTAACAATATTTCCACTTTATAGTTGGAAATACACATAAGATGGACTAGAAAATGTGTTTTTACAGCTCTAGTCGCCATTGAAGACATGAAGAAACGTATAAAGGAATGCAGCCACATTGTGATTCCCTGCATGCAAGAGCCGAGCCAGTTATGTCCAAAACGTCAAAAGCGCTAACTTTATTGTCATGGAGGGTTCGGAGGTACTTTCTGCCACATGGAATTCAACCCATGTGATTGGAATGAAGAGAAGGGGAAGAGAAGTTCTAGTAGTCTAGTACTTTTTTACCTTGTAAAAGTTGTAACTAAGAAATAAATCATAAAGTTGCTCAAACTGCATCTGCAGATCAGACTAGTCAATAGAATATATATGGTATCCCAACTGAACTCACTGCCATGCAGGTGCACAAGACCAGATTGTTCTATGTTCAAGACTTCAAGTTCCTAAATAGTTAAACTCAACAATCAACATCGTCCACAAGTAATTCAAATTTGAACTGGGAGAGAAATTGAAGCTTATAATTCATAATTCAAAAAATTGAGAAATATATCATCGGTTCCCTTGTAACTTGTTGGCTTAGTGGTACAATTAAAGGTCAGGTATTGGGTTCCACTAGCACCCAGTTGGATCATCGTTCATGAAGTACCAAAAAAAAAAAAAATTAAGAAAAAGAGAGGTGGATCAAAGTATGAAAAGGAAAGAAATCCTACTTAATTCAGACACCGAATTAATTTACAACCCTCTAACCCCAATTACCATGCATGTACATCGGTGTTATTTGAGGCCAAAGTAGGTCGACTCTGCAAAAATAGAATGTTGATCCTGTGGTACTACTACTGCTTGTTGGCAGTTGGTTTCATAGTCTGCAACCAGTTGAGTTCTATAAACCAGGGAGTTTATGTCTCCCCAACTAATTTCACTCTCTGCAGAAGCAGTACTAGTCCCTGCAGTGCTACCGTTGTTCAACGTCTCCACGGCAGCTTGATAATAAAAACCACCCAATTGCTGATGTTGGTGAGCAAAACTGTTGTCATAAACCTCCAATTCACTTAGCTGGTGAAGATGATCAGCCTGTAGATTGTTATTCTGATCGTTGAGCCCGTGAAACATGGTTGGACTACTTGAACCCCCAGTACCATTACTAGCATCATAGAGCGTGCTTGGAAATTGAGAATAGTTATTGCTGTTGGCTACTGAAGTGCAAGCAAGAACATCAATGGAGCTCTGGTAGAATTGATGATCTGATGACGAGGTAGACGAAATATCGATAGGGTACTGAAAACTTGTGGTGGTGCTGGTGTCAGAATCAAGGGAAAATCTTCCTCCAAGATTGATGAGCATGTTCTTAATGGAAGCCTGATCCTTGATGTGTTGAGGGTCATGTGTTTGATAATTAGTCACTGGCACTACTGGTAGCTCTGGCCAGTTATAAGGGTTTTGGCTCACAAACCTACCCGGAATGTTGATAAAAGTTGCATTATTTTCTGATCTTTTGATCATCTCTTGCTTTAGGCTGGCGGCGTGGCGACTCTGCTGAGCCTGTTGTTGTTTGCGCTGCTTGCCCAAGAGCTTTTTCTTCAGCCTTGTGTTCCAGTAGTTCTTAATGTCGTTGTCCGTTCGCCCTGGTAACTGGGCTGCAATGATAGACCACCTATACAGAAAAATAAATAAAGTACTTCAAATTAATAACATGATTAACTCCCAATTTCAAAGAGCATGAGAAAAAAAATAGTTAAGATATATAGCGTTGAAATTGTTGTAATATATATACCTGCTTCCGATACTCATGTAGAGGCTGCAGATGATGTTATCTTCTTCCTCCGAGAACCCGCCGTGCTTGATATTCGGCCGAAGATAATTCAACCATCTTAGTCGACAGCTTTTGCCGCACCTTCTAAGGCCTGTTGATCATGAAAAGTAGTACAATAATATTAATGAATAATGATCAGCTAATAATTAAAAACATAGGTTGGATCCTGATAAATAATTTTGTTAATTAACTGGGGTGAGGAGGATTTTAAGTGATTAATTACTGACCTATCTTCTGGGGCAAGGCAATCCAGTTGCCGCCGGTGCCGTGCTTCTCAATGTAAGCCTTGAGGGTGGCATCTTCTTCAGGTGACCAAGGACCTTTTTTGACGTTTGCTTTGTCACAGCAAGGAGCTCTCCCCATGGCTTTTGCTTTAACTTTGGTTTTTTTTTTTTTTTAATCTGATTGTGTGGGTTATGTTGTGATGAGCCTGGTTTAGCTATATATGGATCAGCTAGCTCCCCCTTTATGATCACCACTTGATGATAATTTGATAAAGTTTATGATAATGTTAATATAATATATGTAAGATGGAGAGAGAAAGAGAGAGAGAGTAATAGCTGGAGAGCTGGGGAGAGGGCTGGGGACATGGAAAGGGTCACAGAAATTCAAAAAGGTGAATTGAAAAAAAGGATGAGCATTTACGTATAGAATATTAGAGAAATTGGAAATGCCAGAACAGGAGACCAGGGTTTTATCCCATTGTCTGTCTCTCTCCAGAATCTCTCTCTCTCTCTCTCTCTAAGAAACATAATATAGTGGATGATGATGATGATCAAGAAATAAGTGACGCAACTAGAAGCTTTAAAGAGTTGAAGCAAACAAAGCAAACATCAGCTTGAACTCTTCCACTGGTTTATGACCGTGAATGGTTCCTCAAGCCTTTTAATTAGTAAGAAGTTAAGAATAATTCGTCAATGCAGACATTATCATGATCTTGATATGTAAGACAAGGGCCTAGTCAGGAGAGGTTTTTCGATGTACCAGAATTATTGTCACGTGGTATTACTATTTCACTCAAAATATAACACGTATATTTTTTATTTTATTAATTTAGCCTAAAAGTGAGATATGAACTATGTCGCATACCTATCTGATAAGACATGAAATGAGAACACCACGTGACACCGTTCCAAGTACACATAAAAAATCCCTAGTCAGGATCTTATTTTAAGCATGAGTTGAGGTATTTTTCTTATATATAAATGTGTTTTAAAGATAAAAAAGGATTTACCTATATAAGCAGCGTCTATGGCTTATATAATATATATGGTTAAATGACCATTTCAAGTCTTAACCTTCTTTATCTTTCTTTTTTTTTTTCATTTCTCTGGTTTTGGAGTCGTCGGGGTTGGTTTTCGATGAAAATATACTAAGAGGTGTTTGAGGTATTAATTAGGGACAATTTCTTGTGAAGGAACACACCACAATATATATGTCAGCCCTCCACAGTGGATAAAGCAATAACCGTCGCTATATACTTTTCTAAAAGAAAATTTAGTCCTCCATCTAATATGGGAACAAAAAACCAAAATATTTTATTTACTTGAAAAGGTCAAAAGGGAAAACTCTTTATCAATTATTATGTCTTCGGTTCACCTGGATAACATAGAAGGTAAAGAAATGAGATGAATCTTGTAAGATGAGAAAGCGGACGTTACTCCTTGGATATTAGACTACATTACATTCTCAATTGGAGCGGCTTCTTCTAGTGTAATACAAGTGGGGAATTCTTTCTTGTCTACCATTATATATGGACACTCATTTCTAACTTCTTACATCTTGTATATAATGTTTTCTTGTCATACTTACACGTTTTATGATTCTAGACTATAAGTCCGTAAGCATGGACAACACACGTATGAAAAACTAATTGTGATCAGTGATTTAAATACACAATATGACAATATTAACATCTTATATATATTCTTAAATTCTGGTGAGAAATTTTCAAACTATTTAGCTAATCACATAATGTATTTGTTGACACGTACATTATTGCATCAATTATTATGACTACATGTTAAAAAATAGATCAACTGAAACGTGTTGCTAATGTTGTCAGAAAATGTGTTAACTTTTTTATTTAAACCTAGTCAACACACCATGTGTCACATCCCGGACCGGCTCCGCCGTAACACGATATTGTCCGTTTTGGGCCACACCCTCATGGGTTTGTTTCTGGGAACTCACGAGCAACTTTCCAGTGGGTCACCCATCATGGGATTGCTGAAGCCCAAACTCGCTTAACTTCGGAGTTCCGATGGAATCCGAAGCCAGTGAGCTCCCAAAAGGCATCGTGCTAAATAGAGGTGGGCATGTACATATAAGGCACATCACCCCCTCTCCGTTGGTCGATGTGGGATGTCACACCATGTTTTAGAGAAAACCCAAATTAAATGTTTTGGTAATTAATGTCATTCAAATTTATCATGTTAGGGTTGAATGTTTTGTTAGTCACGAATTTTCCTTTTAGATAAATACAAAAAATATAATTAAAAATATCGATTAAAGCATTATTTTATCAAATTATACATTTATTTTGAATTTTGAAAATGGAGGGATCCATAGATGGGGCACTTTGTGGCTTCTTTTGTGAGTTAAAATGGAGGGATGCATAGATGGGGCATGTTGTTTCGTAAGTGGTTGTTTAACATTCTTGCCTGGGATGTAAGCATTGCTATTTGAATTTAATGAATGAATTTCTATCGTTTGACAAAAAAAAAATTTGGAAGCTTGCAATTGCCGCCATAAAAAATTTAATCCATAAGAAACAATGTGTTAGCCACAAAACCTATTGTTGAGGTAGAATAAAATGTCTCTTAAACAAAACAAAAAATAAAACTCAAATTCCATCAATATATGGCTAGCCAATTGAAACCTTATCAATCTACATCACCTCCGCGATAAGTATCAAAGCCTATATATCTACATTACCTATACATTCGATATCAAACTCATCCACATTACCTACACATTCGGTATCGAATCCATCCACATTACTAAGGGTGGGCAAACAAACTGGCAAGCCGAAACATCAACCGAACCAAACCGTTTGGGTTGGTTTGGTTTGGATTTTTTTATTTTTTTGTCCATTCGGTTTATAAAACCAAACCAAACTGAAAGAATTGGTTTAGTATGCAGTTTTAATTTTTACAAACCGTGGGTTAACCGAACCAAACCACTTATAAAATATTACATAATATAGTATATAAAGAACACACACATATCTATTACTAAACATCTTGAAGTTATGGGATTAGAAGTTTGAGACTTTTAGTTGTGATATAAGATTAAGTATTTTGAAGTTTAAAGTTTAGTATGCAGTTTTGATTGTAAACTTAAGTTACCATGTTGATAGTTTGATGATGAATTTTTTTTTATAAATTCATTGGTTTACAATTTTTTTCTAACATTTACTTCGACGTAGCTTTGAATTTTTATTTTGGTAATAGATGCTTGTTAAACAGCAAACCGAACCAAACGAAACTGCAACATTGATGAACTAATTATATTGATTTTAAACCATCGTGGTTCGGTTGTAATTTGGAATTTAGGCAAACCGAAGCGTGGCGGTTTGATTAGTAGTTTGGACCCAAAACTGAATCTATCCACGCCATTCCCACCCCTACACATTACTCATATATAAGACTCAAATATAATAATTTTTAAGTTAAAATTCAATTTGTTTCACACAAAATTAAATTATATTAGGTAAAATAGGTATAAAATAAATGACATATAAGAATCCTAGTTATTAAGTGACCTCATCGTCTTATTATGATAAGTTAAAATGAAAAGATAGTTAAAGGATATCTACTTTTCTAGTATGTGGGTTTTTCCTAAAATAGTCCAATAACATCTACTTTTCTATTTTTGTTATCGTAGGTGAACGAATCACCACCAATAGAAGAACTAAATCACCATGAAATTACCATAAATCAGAAACTGTGATGTGATAGTAAGATATGACAAAGGGATTTATCTGTCGAGGGACAATATTGCCTACAAAGATTTCAAGCACTTCTCACACACACCACAGATAACAAACTTGGCATCAATAATGGGTAGCTTATTATAGATAACAAAACAAGATATAACAAGGGTTTGATTAATTAATTAATTAAACACTAACGGACCTTTGTAATTTATAAAGCAACCAATTATGCTAATGGCACATGCCATTTTTGGACCCAATTGGCAAAAATATAATCAAAGACTTTAAGAGACAAGTGTACTTGTTTATATTACCAGTCAGCAGCCAGTCACATACAGGAATCCACTGTCAATTCTATTATATCACATCTTACTATTTTAGACCTTCTTGCATGTCGTTTATTGGTCTGATTATAATTTATTGCGGACTCTGTTTTTTTCATGATTTAGACTAAGCCAAATATAATAATTTAGTATCAAATTCATCAACTATAGGAGTCGAATTTAAGACTTCTAACTTTAAAATAGAAAAATTATTTCATACTACTACAAACATTGGATGGCGTGGATTGGTTTAGATGATGTGATCATGTAAACTCAAACCATTAAATGCTCGTAGTATTCCATACTACGTAGTATGAAAGTTGGACCCTTTAAATGAAGATGAATACAACAAGATCATATAGTACTAAATGAGAATTCATTATGTTGTAGCATCAAAATTGAGTTATTTTAGATGCAATAAAATTAAAAGTAGGAAGCAACCTTCAATAAAGAAAAGTGATTGGAGAACTGGAAATTCTAGAGTTAGAATATTATTTGTTGTTGCCATATCTCGAAAGTTAATGTTCTGGACATTTTGGATAGCTCGACAAGTGAAAAAAGAAAAAAGGTTTAGTTTTAACAAATCTCTGAGATTTTAGTCTCAAGGCTTGTTTTTCAGAAACTTGCACCTAAGTTTCTAAATTATCGGTCTTGTGACCATTCCGCTAGAAATATTTATTCTGTATTTTTAATAAATAGGAAGTCTTTATAATTTTATTATTTCACATTTTAATTTTCTTTTGGAGCTAGGGTTAATAAACAACACTTAGGTTGTATTTCAACATTCATTCATATTATTATCAACATTCATTCATATGATTGATCCTCCCTATTCCATTTGTTAATGTGTCACGTTATAGTCTTTTTTTTTTATCACAATTGATATTCTACACTAATTACACTGAGAGGAGGGGTAGAATTTGAACTTAGAACACAATAAATTAAAAGAAAAATTTTAACTACCAGAGCAATCTATTACTTTCATTATAGAGTCTTTTGATTATAAAATTCTGTAATTTTCTGCATGAGAGGCCCATCTTAATTATTGAAGGGAAAGAACATAGAAAAAGAGAAAATGGACACCAAGGAAGAAAATATTGGCTGACTTGACTCAGTATGAAAGGGTAAAAGTCAAAGGTGGGCTTATACAAAATGGTTGTTGATTTTTTATTTGCCTTGATTTTCTTTTTTATTGTGCTTTGTTGATCTCGACAAGTACATGAAAGTTTTTGAAAGGCAAATAAAAGAGTATATAAAGTTTATAATGAAAGAAAAAAGTAGCTAGCAGTAAAATATGGTTGAAGGAAGTACTATTTTTTAATAAAATGAAGGAAACGGTCTTCTTGGTAGGCCAAGTAAACTGACTCTCTCTCTCATGGTTTCTTATTTAATGAAAATAGTCAAACTTCAATAGTACGTATTATTTAATGATACGTATTGTTAAATTATTTAAGATTTATTTAAGATCTACTGCAAATTAATCTGGACAATTCAATGACCGTATTATTGAATGATACGTACTACCTAAAATTTTTCCAACCTGTTAGATATCTTCTATTTTCTGTGTGTGATCGTAGTCTCATAGACCTACTTCGTGTGAAACGGTTATTTTGATAGGGTTCAAAGCGCAATACAGCTGAAGGCCACTTCCTTCTCGAGGCATTTGTCTAACCAAACCAAAGCAATACAGCTCAAGTACATTTGACAAATGGAAACAAAACTGTTCTTCATGTGTGAGCTAACTTTCATGAATTGCTCCAAAATAATCAACTAATTTGGCAACCATAAATTAGTAACTTAATTTAATTGCCACCAACAATCGAGTGGAATTAGCCTTTTTCCGAAAAAGTAAGGTTAGGATATGCACATACATGTGAATAACTAAATGATCTTCAACTGATTGATTTTTCGCAAATATGGTATTTGAATGACGACTAAGAAAATAAACTATTATAATTATGACAGTATTGTATGATTAGAATACATTATTCACTTCTAGTTGGTGAACAAGGAGGTGCACTTATGCAAGAACACAAGTATTGTTGGAAAAGTTAATTAGTTAATTTTTTTGGTTTATTATTATTTTATGAGTTTATTTGTGGGATAAGGATTTAGGTTCCTTGCCTATTATGATTAGGGTTAGTTCTCTATCAATAGGATGTTTGTAACTCAATTAGAAATAAGTCTGGAAAAATGTAATATCTTCGAGTTATGTAGCCTTCTTGAAAGTTTTGTAATGTTTCTTTGTTTTCAGTTAATTAAATAATATTCGTAATTTTGTAATTTGTTTGCTGGTCTGTTATGCATACTCTGATTTTTAAAAGCCCCTTGTTTTCTCCTTGGACGACTGAAAGGGATTTTGATTTGTGGTTTAACTTTGAAATTGTTATTTATGGCATCATTCTTTGATTTTAGCCAAAGTTTGCTTCCAATGCAAGTGAATGCATAGAAGGTTCCCACCGTTGGACTTTCCAACGAGAGCGAGAATTATATATAGGAGAATGTCAATTTAGTCTGGGAATAAATACTATAATAAACACGTTTTATCCTGTTTTTCCTCGTCTATTTTGTTTCTAGAAGTACTGTCTATTGTAGTCCACTGAAAACAGCATTCTTATTTTTTATATAATTAATCCATATTGTAAAACGCAGAATAGAAGTGGAAAAAGGACAATATGATGCTGAAGTGTCTATGAATATATATATATATATACCAACAAATTAACCTGAAATCCACTGAAAATTAATTGGAGTTCAGACGCCATGCATGCATCTTCATATACCTTTCAACCAAAATAACATTCTCACTTTTTCTATAATTAAACCATATTGTAAAACGAAGAATAGAAGTGGAACATTCTTATTTTTAATATAATTAAACCATATTGTATAAGTCTATGAAGATTTATGAATACCTAAATATTAACATAAAATCCTCAATTCGATAGTTGGACGAAGAATCTAGAACACTATGGATTCTGAAGACCGACAGTCTTAGACAACATTGATCACATCTTGACCCTGCAAATTTAGCCATGCATGGAAAGTTTAACCAAAAAATGGAGTTCTAGAAGTTGAACTGTCTATGCAAGGATTTTATCACTTCATACAAAAAAGGATGAATACTGATCCGTACAGTTAGAAACAGATTTAAATTTTCTTAAGCACGAAACTACAGTTTACCTAATATACATGTGATTTTATGATTTGTGTTTTTAGCTCGGAACTGTATATCGAAAAGCTTGCTTAAAATTTCAAAAATAATGAAAGGAACTTGCAGCTCAAGTAGTTAAAAACATTTACCTCTACACTCGAAGTTTTAGGTTTGGTTTCTCCCTCTCCCACTATCGCTTGTATCAAAAAAAATTCAAAACTAGTTCCCACTTTTTATTTTGTGAGAATATCGACAGTGTGACACCATTATTTTTGTTTTTGTTGCAGACTACTTTCTAAATACAAACTTGAATAGTAACATAGAATTTTTCTGAGAAAAAAAATGTGCAATCATGGAGAAACTATCCAATAATTTTCTGCACTGACGACAACGACGGACAGCGACAGATCTCGAATGCTCTGTGAGTGTTGTGACAAAGGGGAGAAGGGAAGCATTCCCATAATTGGCTGCAACAAAAACTTTCTAAGAAGAAAGCAATTGAACCTTTCTCTTACGAAAATCATTGATCTGCTCAACTATGCTTTGCTTTGCTTTCCAATTAAAAAGGAAGTCAGCAACGCAGTTTCTTCCTTGTTCTTTGAGGGAGGAGGAAAAGAAGGTGCAGAGGCATTGAAAAAATAGATAAGACAAAGATGCAGATAAACTTTACGTATATTTTAGCATTTACTTTTGAAGGTTAGTGGTAATGGAGCCGCTTTCATATTATTAGGGTTTTAATTAGCTTTTGCATGTTGATAACCCGGAGTTTGTGTTTAGGTATTTCCATACAAAGCAATTTGACTCGTGCAAAAACGACAAATATAGCAGATTGCTGGAGTTGAAAAGGACACCAGTATATGGTGTTTTCCAAAAACTCTTTGCCAAAATAACAAATTTTGCAGAAGCCATGGTTTTCGAGTAATTGGATTGCTCACCCCGTAATGGGAATGATTTATGAACATCCTTTTTCACATCTTTCACATTCTTTTTTTAGTCATTGAACAAATCAAAGGAGAATTAATTTAAAAGAGATGTAGATATGCAGAAACTGAAAAATGAGTGAGTGGAGAAATCACTTCTTAGTAATATGTGAAGAAAAATAAAATGAATTTGTCCTTGGATGGTCAATGATCACGAGGAACTCGATCATATACGCTACGCTTTTGATCTCGGCATGCCACATGGAGTTAGTGTCACACGCAATGATTTTTTGTAATCTTTGGTTTAACCTTAATTTTAGAAATTAAGAATCATCTCATAATGTAACGTCACTAGAGCGTATGATATGAATAACTCGAGGCAGAGCACTCAACGGGCTAGGGTGGCCCCGTTTTGCTTTACCAACCTCAAGGAAACTCCAAATCTAGGATGCTAAGATCCAAAGTCGAGGAAGGGCGCTAGCGCATACATTTGTTCTTGTAATGCAAAGCCTGACAGAACATGTAAAGTATTAATTGTGGGCACTCCTGAGAATTGGCTACGATCGAATGGAGCGGCATGAGAACTGGCTACTAATTTCGTTGGGCTATAACTGATTAGATTGCGCCTCGGTGTCTAGAATTGGATTGGGTAACTCTCTGCATTCAATGTATGTTTATAAAAACAAATCTTATTTCTTCAACTTGAACAAAATCGAAAAAGTTGCATTAGTTTTTTTTGTTCAATTTACATTATATCTAGTGAGTTATCAAGTCCAATCCTAGACATTGAACGTGTCCTAAAAAACCCAATGTGAACACAAAGAAACGAATTAAGATCCAATTTGGATTCACAAAGACAATCATCCAAAGCAATGGTTCTAAAGTTTAGACAGGAACTCGTAGCTCAAGTAATTAAAGCATTTATTCTGCATCCAAAATCTTGAGTTTGATTCCCCGTCTCCAATATTGTTTTGTTAAAAGGGAAATTTTGGTCATTATTTGAGTTATGGCTTTATGGTTTTGGCAAATGCTCATTAGTTTATGGTATTACCCATATTCGAAATAGTACGAAGAAATTCATACTAAATCAGACCCAAACAGAAACGATTACGTACACACAAGTTATAGTTCTATTTCTCTCACAATATCAGGCGCAAATAAAAAGAATTCTCTCGTGATAAAATTTAGCCCACGAAATCTTCAGCTCACTAATTTACACTAGTTTAAAACTCATTTAATTAGAACCATCTAAATTTGTTTAACCCAATCATAAAACTTATACCACTGAATAAGACAGGGTGGAAACTTTCAGAGAAGCCCTCTTGTTTCCTACCACTCCCCCTTCCCCTTCCAAGGTGCCGCCAATGCCTCGCGATTTGAAGCACCATCATGGGACACCTCTACAGCTGATGCGTTGGTGCCTCAGGTGGCAGCCATGGTCACTTGCCATGACTGGAACTAATTTAACTCTCAAAGTTGGGAAAATAAATAACGGAATATTAAAATTAATTAAAGAACTTAATGAAAAATAGTAATTGAAGTAATTTCCATGTAGAAATATAGACTTACCATAATGCGGCAGTTTATTATCGGGGCTGAATTAACCAGCACACAACAAAAAACCCATACCAGAAGAAATTCTAACGAAAATGCCAAATACCAGTTCAAGAACCTACTATCAACAAACTCAGGGAATGAGAAAACAACAGAACTAAACAAGATATAACTACGATTGACGGTGGTTTGCAGCACATACAGCAAGATTGCAAAGTAGAATTTTGACTTCAGTATGCTTTACCTTAGCTCGACAGTCCAATCCATCTTGTCTTCTGAAAGACCCATCTGTAATCTGGTAAGCACAGAGTAGAGCTTTTCCGACACGACTCCAAAACCACCTTCTCCATAAGAAACCCTGCACAAGCAAAAGATCAAAATTATGTTTCTTTGAATGTGGTAAGATGCTCCCACCTAAACCCAATCTTCTATTTTATATAAGCAGGAGTGCGCCTGAGACACGTTTTGTAAGGAAATATAGCCCGACTTTCCTATAAATAATAGCTATATATGTATTTTTAGGGCTTTTCACAGAAAAGCCCATGACAACATTATACTTTAGAGAAAAGCGCTTTAGACCCAATAATTTTTTAAATAAAATATAAGTTACTTAATAAATAATAAACCCAGCTAACGTTGTAATGGGAGAAAGGCACCAAGGGAACTTCACAACTAAAATTCAATTAGAGCATGACAAGTCAATAGATGAAGGGTCTTCTCTACAATTGAAAATTTAAAGGGTATTTTCTAATTTATAGTTGTCGGAGTATTTTTTTCTAATTTAAAACTTACAGGGCACTTTTCCCCTTATATGTGGAGGACAAAATCAAAGATTAATTTCTTCACCAACAAACATGCAAAGGCCAAAAAAGAAACATCGGCTTCCCATTTTGAGGAAACATTTCAAAATGTCAGACTTGTTTTTATCGTTTTGTTGATGGACAAAGAAAAACTTGCTTTGCAGGCCAATAAACAAAGAAAAAGAAAGTTGATTTCTTTCGCTGAAACTTTTACTAAACATACAAAACTTACCTTTTGCCAAGATACGTTATGCTGCCAACAGGTGATACAACCACAGCTGTTCCAGTACAAAAGACTTCATCAGCGTCAAGTAATTCATCCACTGCCACTTGGCGCTCCTCAACCTGCACATTATAAAATGGCAATCAGCAATGAAATTACCAAAAATAAAAGGTCAATAACAAAAGAATATTACAAAAATGTCTTCCCCAACCTCTACTCCCCAATCATATATGTACTATCATACTTATTGATAAGTACCATATACATACCTGGAATCCTTCGCTACGAGCAACATCAATTATACTCTTTCGAGTAATGCCAGGTAAGATTGTTCCTTTTATTGCAGGAGTAGAGATAACATTATCCTAGGAACACAATCAACATGGACAAATTAGCTGTGACCACCTCAAACAATAACATAGTACATATATTCTTCATGAAAGTGCAAATGACATGCCAGCTGCAGGGGCTTATTGTTGCAACAGACGCTTAGTTCCATGAAAAGAATGTGCTTGCATATGGGGTTAAAGACAACAGACCATGTCATACTAAGCAAAATCATTAATAAATATATTAGAAGCCGTAGGCTAATCTTGGAAAATGACATAAGAATTTGTTCCAGAACTTGAAGGGGGTAAAATTCTTCTTTGATTTTATGAGACATGGCAATGATGGAATGCTACAGTATCTATTGTAATGGTAACAGTATTGAGGAAAGGTTGCCATTCTAAAAGTGGATTTCAGTGCTTAAGGTTATCAGACATGCCACATGATAAGTAAATGTCAGATGCAATTTGTGGCAGCACCAGTAATGCATTCGTGTTGTTACTATAGTATGGTCCAGTATGCAAAACAAAGTGTCTATGTGGTAAGGTTCTTAAAAGAAAAAGTGTTGGCTTGGGTACTGCTGCATTTGTACGAGTGGCGGCAGACGATCCAGATTGCAGTAAGTGCAGGCGGATGGTTTTATTCAGCATGTCATTTTGTGAACTCACAAACACAATGAAATCATAGCACATTGAGAAAGAAAACGTCTAGGCAGCCACCAATCAGTAAAAATATAGTGTAAATAGTAATAACAATAAAAATAAGACGTGCACCCACAAAATTCCAGTCACATTACCTTGACAACAAAAATATTGCATGAGGAAACCTCCTCTAGATATTTTTTGTTAACACAGTCGAGGTACAAAACATCAGAATAGCCTTTCGCTTTTGCAGCAGACTGTGCCTTCAAAACCTACAGATAAACGATTTAACATTTGAAGATTAACAGGTCAGCAGCTACATACTACAATTTTAAGTTTAACAAAGTGAAATGATAAATATTAAGAAGCACTAACTTAACTACAGGAAAATAGTTGGAATGACCCCTTTGTTTAGTCAGTGACTTTACACAAGTTAAATTAATTCATTAAAGAAACAAATATATGATTTTCATTGATGGACACAGCCGGAGCCTCATATTTAAAGAGAGAATAAAAGTTTAATCACTATGCAATTAATATCTATGAAACTATAAAGCGTTGTTGCTTTTAGTTCTTGACGCACTAAAGAAGTTAGAACCATATGCAGAGGGGAAATATTATGGTCACAGTTGTATAACTTTACACCAAGAAAATCGAGCCAGACCATAGTCGTAGGAAGCAGACAATTAATAATTTGCAAAGATGAATTTGGCCAAGATTCAGGTAATTAAGAACTAAACAATAAGAGAAGCACTAGCTTACCGCGGCATAATTCCCTATAGTCTTGACCCCTCCAGTACCACCAGGAGTTGCACGATGCAATTCATGTTCGACAATCAAATTTATTGGTGCAACACCTTCCTGCCACCAGATATACAGATATAAGCCACTCACTGATGGTAGAAATGCAACTAACCTAGCAAAGAATCCGAGAACAAAAAGATAACAATAGGGTAAAACCAAATTCAACAGTACCTATTTACATTAAGAAAAGGGAATCAGACAAGAACATTGAAGCTAAAAGTAATGAGATATTTCACACACCCAATGGAAAAAAGAAAGAACTGTTGCCCTAATAAAAACTTAAATTATAACTTGCAGTATTCATGACTATGATTCACTAAAAAGATTTCAAAAACACCCATAAAAATCGTGACTAAATCATATTGTACAATCAATGGGCAATATTGAATTTGGTGATAGCTTCCAACATTGCTTTAAATTGAAATAAAGCATTAGTTAGTGAATTACACAAGACTAGATTAAGTCTAAAATAGAATGCCAATATTAAACTTGGTATAACAAAAACAATTAGAGGAAAATTCCTGAAAACCAAGGGCAGTGACATGGTAATTTCCACTTTGTAGCAATATGCAAGCACAACAACAAACCTTAAAATAGTTTCCAACGGGTGAAACATAAATGAGAAATGTGTACTCAGGAGCAGGTGCAAGACCAAGAACAGCACCACTTCCCATTAGCAATGGCCTGATATATAAGGAACCTTTGCCTGGAGGGGGAACCTGAAACGAGAGATTGACAACTCATTAACAACATTACACATGCTAACGTCCAAAAAGAAAATTTGTTACTACAGGAGTGTTTATATTACCCAACGTTTATTTGCTAAAACAGTAGCCTTTACAGCTTCAACAAACTGTTCAACAGTTGGTGATGGCATGCACATCCGCTCTGCACCCAACCTCATCCGCAATGCATTTTCCTCAGGACGAAACAAGAGTATAGTACCATCTTCTTTCCTGTAGGCTTTCAAACCTTCAAACAGTCCCTAAAGAGAAACAAAAGAAAGAGTAAAGTATGATTAGTCAATATTCAAGTACTCAGATTACTTAATTTAAATATATTATTTCCCGAACTTTTCTTTCAGTTTAACTTCATTCCTCAAGTTTCTGGGATCACTGCCTATTTGGGGTGGGTGTGCCCTACTAACTTGAGGGCACGTAAATGTGACCTCAGCATGAGGCAGTAACGAATCTCTCACCCCCTTGACTTATCCTCCATATATGAAACCAATCACTTTAATGCTTTGCTTAGTTACAAACCCGCACTACAAGGCTCGGCATATTCATAATAATACCGTAAGATTTAGACATGATACCTTAAGATTCAGACTCCTATATATCTCAAACTCCACACTAATTAACAAAACAACATCTAAACTGGTGCAGAATATGATACTTATTCAAAGTGTGTTGTATAGCACGCTAGCTATATTTAAGTGACTTAAAAAGCTCAACAAATACTATATGCAAAGGGTCAAAAATAACAAACAGGAAAAATCACACCATAAGCCCGATTGAACCAATGATTTTTCCCAACATGGAAACAGAACAGAATAAGAGAATATATCATACAATAATTATAAGGTTCAATTGTGTCCGGTAAAAGACATGGCGCAATTCAAACAGTGAATGCACAGCAAAAAGGACTAAAATGCACTTATTTAGGGCTTAGGTTTTAGGGTTTAACACTCAAACTTTGAGCTAACATCCAAATAAGAGAGTAAAACCCTACAACATAAATCCTACATGGAAATTCTACACCCTAGGGTAAGAATCCCTGTTATAAACAGAATAAAAACTTCATGAGGAAACACTGAAGCATCACGTCGGTAAGCGATTGGACTGATAATTTTTACATAATCATATATGCTCCAAATCAGAAAAAGAAAAAAAAAATGTTTAGACGTCACACACAGAACTCATATAATAGTAGGCACATCAATGGACTAAGTATCCAATTGGTATAAGCTCCAATACTCCCATTAAAGTTTTGCACTTGTAATTTACTCCAAAAGTAAGAATACAGAAATACAAAACTTTATATTGAATAAAGTAGCATTAGGGTGCAAAGTTTTAAATATTGAACCTGTCCATAATTCAAGACTCCGGCTGAGGGGCTCAATTCGATGTTCCCAAAACGCTGTAATTCACCTTTGGGAAAGTTTCCGCCTCGAGCACATTTCATGACGTACATGTAGTCAGTAGAAAGAAACGCAAAGCCGAGGTTGTCCCATTCGATGTCAGCTAATTCGCTTGCTTCACTGCTGAGCCCAACAATAACATGTAAACATAGCAAATCAAATCACATAAACCCGTAAAATGAATTGGACAACGAAATCAAAACTAAGTAAAACAGAACTAGTTAACAGAATCAAGGAGTAGGTTGCAGTGCTCGCAAGCATTGAATGCTCACACCAATTTCACCATTAAAAGGAGGGAGGAGAGAGAGGGGGAAGGAGGGTGAGATAGGTGTGAGCATTCAATGCTTGCGAGCCCCAGAATCAAATCTGAAAGCAGGGATTAGCTAATGTAAAGTTTGATACAACAAATAATCAAAGCAAACAATGTGTTAATAATCAATCAAATTCACCATTTCCACAACAATATCAATATTTAAAAGAAACTCAAATGGAAGGGAAGAGGCTTTACACGAATGGATCGGACAATGTGGTATATCGGCGAATGGAAGAGGCGGCGGCGGCGGCAGCTCCATGAGAAGTCAAAGGAAGCTGCTTTTGGAGCTGCAAAACAAACAGTGAGCAAAACCCAATTCGAAAATTAAATCAAAATTAAAATAGTAAACAATATATTTATTTATACATGTATATATATATATATATATATTTGAGATTAATGTGGAGGATGAAGGAGTGTACCCTGAGGGAGAGAGGAGAGGAATGGGAGGTGAAGGAGAAGGGGCGGAGGGGAAGAGAGGAAGAAGGATTGCGGGAGGGGCAAAGAAGGTAATTTGGCTGAAGACCTCCAAGGACGGCGCTGCTCTCCATCTCTCTCTAACCTCTAAAACTCTCTAAGCTCTGTCTCTCTCTCTGAATAAAACACTAAAACCCTCTCTCTCTCTCTCTCTCGTCCTTTCTCTCTCTATCTCTCGTCCTTTCTCTCTCTATCTCTCTCTTCCGTCTCTGTCGCTGTGAATATACTAGAGAGAGAGTAGAGGGAGGCTGCTCGTGTGCTTAGTCAGAGGGTGAGGCTTTTCTTTATTTAGGTAATTCGCTTTTAAAAAAGATAAATAAAATAAATCTGTCTTCTTAATCTTAGTCGTCTTTAGGCAACTGAAATTAAATTATTTCATTGACCAAAAATAATAGGAAATAAAATTGTGACGATGTGACACTAATTAAATTTATGTTTTAATTAATTTGAAATTTGATTAATTATTGTAATAAAAATTTATATAGTGTCGAATGTGATATATTATTTGGTGCATGAATTTAGTGTATGTAGCACTAAGAAGCACAGATTCGGGAGTGGGAATGGGGATTTGAGAGCGGAGAGTTCAGCGATTTATGAAAACTCAAAGAATCCTAATTTAGGAGTGGCAAATATTCGACAATTAAAAAAATATTATTAATAAGAGTCTTATTATTAGTATTTTATATACAAATTTTATTTTGTATTTTTCTTGATAAATATTAATTATACCTAGTATTTAAGTAGGCAAAGACTTCTCGTGGTCCTATTAATTTATTCTGCTATTAAACCAAAAAGATGCAGCGTCATTTAAAGGTTTACCAAATAAACAAAAAAACGACAGCGTTTCAGAAGGGAAATATCGTTTTTTTCCTCAGGGCGCCGAGCGCTATTTGATCTTTTTCTTCCTCAAGCCGCCATCACAACCATGGCTGAAGATGCAGGCAGGCTACAAAATAGCCATGACAAAAATAGATCTGGCACATCCGAGTCGTACCGAAGCCGTTCCAAACCGCTCCGATGAATTCCCGTGCTCCTGCTCCCAATTCCATTCCCGGAGCGGAATTCGGCACCACTTTACCTAACCGGTGCTTCATAGTAGCACTACCACCTAATAAAAATGATTAAACAAATATGTTATTTGCTACTACCGTCTACTTGTTGTGAATAATATTAACATGTGATAAATGTGATTTTGTAAATCCTAAGTAGATATGGATTGGAATATTCTAAATCTTCTAAAGTTACATTCTTATTATGATTGTACTTGTTTCACTGTAAATAAAGGCATCAGTATGAGGGAAATCACACACCATAATTTCCCTCATCTCTATTTCTCTCTATTCTTTCTGTGCCGCCAGCCATCCTTCTCCCTATTCTTAAACCATTCAATAAAATAGGACAACACGTTATCAACATGCTCCTGACGCTGCGCTACGGAATCTGAAGGGCATTCCTTTGCAAACAAATTGTTCCACCATCATCATCAACAATCCAAGTACTTCTAAAACACGGTCTCAATGTCGATATTTTTTCAGCCTTGATCGTATGAACCTTCACCATGATGCATGAACTCAATTTTATGCTTTTTAACAAATTATAATCTTCGGCAAATATTGTGTTCGCATTAAATTTAAAATATTTGTTATATATTAAGTGAATTGTGTTGTGGACTATTTTATGAAGGAGAGTGCGGCAAGAGAAAGAGAGAGAAAATAGAGAAGGGCTTGAGGAATTGTAATGTAATGTATTGTAGTACATTATTCCTCATGCCAAGTGCCTTTATTTATAGTGAAAGAAGTACAATTACAATAGGAATGTAATCTTTATGATTTCAGAATATCTCAATCCATATCTACCTAGGATTTACACAATCACATTTAACACATGTTTATATTATCTACAACACTCCCCCTTGAGTGTGCAAATACTCAAGTAGATATCGCATCAAATCTTCAAGATGATGATAGTTGATGAAGTCGTCTCGTAGGCACAATAGAGAACACTCGAATCTCATATAGGGAACTTGCATATAAAAAAAATAAAAACTCTCACAAAACCTGGCTATGGTGAAACCCGAGGCGGGACAAAAACCCATAGTCTAGGAGAAATGTGAGTTAATGCAATGTCGATACTTAACATCTTCAAGACGTAAGTAGTAAGAAAACACACAAGGGTATGACCAAATGGGAAAAATGATCCTGATCGTAGGGAAAAACCTAGTGAAGTAACAAAAACCCAATGGGAAAAATGATCCTGATCGTAGGGAAAAAAAGTACATTAAGGTCAAGTAAGTATACTTCAAGATACTCCCTCTTAGTTCGACAAAACTCCCCCTGAGAACTACAAGCATAACAAATGAGAAAATTTGCACATACCAAATCCTCGAACAAGCTTATTCGGCAATGACTTCGTGAAGAGGTCGGCAAGGTTGTCTTCGGATCATATATGCTTGACTTCAATCTTCTGATGCTCATGCTGATGTGATGTAGACGCAATATGCTTGGTGTTGACTTCTTAGATGTATCATGTTATGGTCTGGTCGATACATGCGGTGTTGTCTTCATATATCGTCGTTGGGACTCAACAAAGGATGAAGAATTACAGGTGCTTCGAATATGCTCCCATGTACACGGGTGGCTTCGTGTATGGCGATGAGCTCGAAGACGTCGCAACTAAGGTCTATTTGGTTGACCTCTAAGATATTGCGGTGTTCCTAACGGTAAAGACATAATCCGTTTGGAACCGTTTGGAAACGTGTCTTGTGCAGATCAGACGGATAGTCTGTGTCAGCGTATCCCACAAGGTAAGCATCATTCCGATAACCAAAGGGTTGTGGTTAATTTTGAGATGCATAGGGATAGAATAAGCCCAAATCCGTAGTAACGGAAAAACATCTTTAACACCTATTTGGCGGTAGCGTGTAGGCGTAGTGTTGTATCTTACCAAAAGATCAACAACAAATGAGATGTCATGCCTAATGCAATGAGCTAAGTACAATAAAGCGCTAATTGAACTTAGATATAGAACTTCAGGTTCCACAACCTTTTCAAGGATCTCATTTGCATCTAGCGTATGAACGGTCATGGGTGTACTCAAGGGTAACATCTTCTGGGTGTAGTTCGACTGGTGGACCAGAATACCATCTAAACTTTGCTCAAAACTTCGGGTTGAGACGAAAACGAGTTTTGCCAAGATCTTTCATCTCAAATTCTGACTTTAGGTGTGAGGCAGTTTTCTCAAGCTCTTCTAGAGTCTAAGTGAGATTTATGTCATCGACATAGACTGCAATTCTAGCAAATTCGATTTTGTACACGCATGGGCATAGTTTATTCACATATCCCTAACTGATTAAATATTCACTTAAACGGGTATACCACATCCGCTCAGATTGTTCCAATCCGTAAAGTGAAAGCCTCAATTCAATAAAGAGGGTGTTATGTGGTCTAGAACTATTTGAATCAATCTATCTAAGTCCTTCGGGAACTTTCATGTATATTTCTCGTATCATGATCCCTATAGATACGTTACAACCACGTTCATAAGCTGCATATTCAGTCTTTCGGAAACTACCAAACTGATAAGGTAGCAGAACGTTTATGACGACCATTACGAAGGAATAAGTCTCCTCATAATCAATCACAGGGCGTTGAGAGAAACCTTGCACCACAAGGCATGCCGTATATCGCACTATTTCATTCTTCTCATTACGCTTCCTTACGAAAATCCACTTGTAGCCAACGGGCTTCACATGTGGAAGTGTAGGAATTACAGGCCCAAACACTTTACGTTTCGCAAGTGAATCAAGTTCGACCTGGATTGCTTGTTTTCAGTTTGACCAATCGGTTATACGTCGACATTCATCAACAGAACACAGTTCGATATCGTTGCTTTTTCACTATTTTGGGTAGCTACCATATACGTGAATATCATCGATGATAATCTCATTCCAATTCCATTAACTCATCCATGCATGCATAATGGACCAAGACTACAGGTCTCGGGATAATCCGGATTAATTTCAGGAGGTGGAATGGTTGAGATAGCGAACGAGGAAGGGATTCGTTTTGTGTCATATTTCTCGACTTCTAGGAAGGTGAATCCTTAGAACTGAGTGATCTGTCGCGCTTCAGGCCGAGAACAGATTGATTGGCTAGCCACCGGCGTACTGGACCGTCCAACAGGGGCGGCCAAACCGTCCTTCAGGGGCGGCATATCCTTCGGGGATGTTAACTCAACATTTGTTACATACGTCTATCCTTGCAGGCATGTTTGCAGCTGGTATGTGTGATCTTGTCACTTTAGCTAGATTAGAGAAAACGTCTATAGCAACACTCTGGAATCTAGAATACGGGGATCGAGATGAGAGATAGTGAGGACGTCCACGATAATTCGTGTCGTTCTTCAAGAACGTTGACGTTCTTATCTCCCCCTAACGGTGGGAAGACTGTCTCATCAAAGTGACAATCCGCAGATTGGCGGTAAACAGATCGAGTGCAAAGGCTCTAAAGAGCTAATCCGAAGGAGAATCACAATCGACAAAGATTCACATCCTTCTTTGAGGACCCATATTGGTACATTGCAGTGGCGTAATACGGCATAAGGTGCATACCCAAAATGCGCAAATACAAAAATCAAGTTCGTACCCAGTAACCAACTGTAACGCTAAAAAGTATCGGGTAGCAATGGGCCTCAGGCGGACCAACATGGCTGCATACAAGATTGCATAGCCCTAGGCAGAAACCGAAAGCTTGGTGCGTTTCACCAAGGTATGGGTGATCAATTGATAATGCGCTTTATGATCGCTTCTGCAAGGCTGTTTGGGGGTTGAACATGGGGAATTTCAATGTTCATTTTCAAAACCAAAAGTCATGCAATACTTATCGAATACTCTTCGATATAAACTCTCCAGCATTATCCAGTCTTCTAGACTTTATAGGATAATTAGGGTGGTGAGCCCTTAAGTAAGAATTGGCCAAGAGTTTAGCAGCAATGTGTATGTGGACAAACATGCGACCATTGTGTCGATATATCAACCAAAAAGCATATTTATATGGTCCACATTTTTTGTTAGAAGAGTCCACATTTATTCCCTTTGATCCACTATGAAAAGAGGGTTATGTAGTAGCTTTGCTAGGGATGATATAAAAATCCAATTTCCCCAACGAGCAGGTTTGGCAAAGTGTGCTTGTAGGCACAAAAATTCTTACGTCAGGTAAGGCAAACTGCTCGAATCACCCGGCTCCAGGCCGGCCTATATGTGGCATTTCCCAGTTGGGAGGCAGCCCATTAGCCCCAAAACATAGCTTCAGGCTTCATATTTTGGAGGTGATGCAAAGATACTTCACTCTATTTTCTACAGTGGTTTTCATGATCATTGTTCTCTCGAATATCCTTAAAACTGTATGACGTTCTTCTGGAACGGAGAATATAAGGCCTCTTAATGGTAATTCAGTACCATTAATACAACGAGGAGCAGTGCCAATGCCCTTAATCAGGTTAGGTAGACCTGAATTCGTTGCTAGAAGGGTGATGTAGGTATGAAGTTAGTGTGCATAGTAGCACATTCATCCAGACAACTAGCTTCCCCACATTTATACCTTATCACATGTTAATTGAATTCGGTCACATATATAACAAACATGATTCAATTAACTCATATTCGAGGACAATATCCATAATAATATCAAAAAATTTAAAACAAATCATCCAAACAAAAAGGAAAAATTGTTCAAAACTTAAACCAAAAGATAGGGGGTTCGGCCAACATGGCCTTCCATGTCAAAATTCTGCTTTTCCATATGTGTTAGGTGAAGCAAAATTAGTCTCACAGATTGACTACGGGAATGGTACTCCTCAACAACATTGGTAGGAGCATAAATAAGTGCATAACCAATGATCTATTCCATCAAAACGAAAGTAGATTTTGAACGGTTAAGGTTTGGGAATACTGTCCCTTATTCTTGAAGTTTTGGGTCTTAGTTTCCAAGGTATCACGTGTTTGGTCGTGATGCCACCCCCTTGATTGACCCTGATTCTACCACTATTTAATACTCTCCAACCGAATAAGGATGGGAAGATTCGGTAGGCGTCTGCTGAAACAAAGCCTTAAGTTCGGTACACCTCTACTGAAGCAGAGCGTGGCCTTCGGTACATCCCTGCCGAAGCAGGGCATGCCATTCGGTAGACTTCAGCCGAAACTATCTATACCGTTCTGTAGACTCCAACCGAAGCTGGGTCACACCATTTGGTACCTCCCAGCCGAATCACTGGGGTGCCGCTTTCACTGTTGTGATTTTCATTGAGCAATGTGGTAGTAATCAAATCCAAGAACTTAGTGAACCTCCGCCCTCTACAGTGCTTTTTCAGGAGCATTTTAGAGGCATGGAAAGACGAGAAAATCTTTTCCAGTCAAAATTCAATCGGATTCTATAAACTTCAAAATTGTACCTATTTACGGATGAGGTTCAATCATGTCTTGCATCAGGCAAGATATGTCTTGCTTCGGGTAAGATCATCTTTTCATAACTGGAATGGTCCGTAGAGCGAGTCAAAAAGCCATGGAATCCTCGTCATTGAGGTACTTCCATTTACAATGCTTCAGGCATAAGTCTTCGGATGAAGATCATGACGGAGGCTTATTTAGCTATATTCATGTCATTGTTGGCTTCAATATTTCTCAGCTTCTCGATAGTCAAATGGAGCTTCACAACTTGTGCCCACATAAAGTAGTTTCTACCAAAAACTTCCATATTAGTGAAGTCAAACTTGTTACGGTTTGAAAATCCACTGGATGGAGGGAACAAGATTGTGGTTGGTGCTTATGGGAAATAAATTCACCATAATCATAAAAGTTAGAACATTCGGGTTCTAAGACATGGTTTGATTTAAATTTTCATGAAAACTACGGGTTTCATGGGTATTTAATTGTTAAGGAAACTTCGGATTTCATGGCACTTATTCGAAACTTGGGGTTCGAATTTATGAACTTCAAGTTCATGTATACCTACAAGAAAACGCAATATATATAGAACAAAAAATTAAATTAAATTAAATTTAACATATATTGTGAACGGGTAGTTAAACGTAGGTCTACAAGGCCCACGGGGTGTGAAAATCATGACCCAAATAATTTGGGTGAATTAAGTTTGGAGCTGCAGGCCCAAACAAGTAGAAAACTGAGTTGCATGTCAGTTGGTAGTGGGCTAAAAACCCCAAGAAAAATATGAAAGGAGTAGCAGGCCCAAATAGGAGCCTGTTTTCAAAATGGGCCGAGAGGGGGGGCCAAGCAGCAAGCAGCAAGCAGCCCAAGTATGGGCTAATTGGGCCGAGAGGAGAGAGAGGCCTAAGTGGGCCTGGGCTGGCTCGGCTGGAGCCATGCTAGGTCGACTCGGCTCGAGCCAGGTTGGGTCGGCTCTGCTAGAGCCAATTGGGTTGGCTCGGCTTAGGGTTTTTTTTTCTTTATTTTTCAAAAAAACGGAAAATAAATTCAGTAAAATAAATTTTTTTTTTTTAGAAAAAGTGAATTTTTGTGTTTTTTGCATAAAAGCGAAAAAAAACATAAAAAACCCTAATTTTTCCTTCGTTCACACGATAATCAATTCACTTAATATATGACAAATATATTAAATGTAGATGCGAACACAATATTTGCAAAAGATCAATAATTCGTTAAACGCGGAAAATTGGGTTCATGCAATCAGGTCTGAAAAAATATCGACAATCGAGACCGTGTTCTAGAAGAACTTGGATTGCTGATGATGATGGTTGAACAATTTGTTTGTAGAATTGCCTTCAACTCCGAATTTCCATCTTCAATGTGTTGAATCTCGTTCAATATAAAATAACAGGCAGAGAATTGAATCAATAGCAAGTATATTAATTCAATAAAATAAAAGTAAAAACTATTGAAATTAACACTCCCCATGATTGAAGATGGCCAAAACTCCGGTATAATTCTCTTTAGCACAGCGGAAAAAGCGTGCTGATAAAAAGCGTGCTGATAACGTGTTGTGGACTATTTTATGAAGGAGGGTACGGCAAGAGAAAGAGAGAGAAAATAGAGAAGGGCTTAAGGAATTGTAATGTATTGTAGTACATTATTCCTCATGCCAAGTGCCTTTATTTATAGTGAAAGAAGTACAATTACAATAGGAATGTAATCTTTAGGATTTCAGAATATCCCTATCCATATCTACCTAGGATTTACACAATCACATTTAACACATGTTTGTATTATCTACAACAAATTGATGATTGTGTGAACGAAGGAAAAATTAAGGCTTTTTTTTTGTTTTTTGATTTTTCTTAAAAAAAAAAACCTGGAGCCAAGCCGACCTACCCAGGACCAAACGACGCCGTTTTTGCGCGTCTTCTTCCTTGGACCGAGCCCCGTCGCCTGGATTGGCCTGCAGTCCAATCCACGGCAACTATCACCAGATTCTGGGATTTTCAGAATCCTCCGACAACCTGCAGCCGTCTCTGGTGGTACCCCGACCAAAAACCTCTATCGTCCCCAACGAATTTTACCTAGATTCCAGTCGAATCTCGTTGGTTTTTCAAACTTCATTTGATTTTGGGATCTCGACGTTGAGAACTTGGGTTCTCCGTCGCATCTCTGGTTTCTCGATTGAAATCGAGGCTAGCCCTGCCTCTGGTCCTCCTCCTTTTTCTGGCGACCACTCTTGGGACCTGCACCAGGACACCCGAGGCTATTGGGCCTCCCTGTTTTGTCCCGGCCTACTCAAAACATGGCCTCCTGTTGGGCCAGCCTGTTTTTTCCTCCTCTTTTTTTTCAGCCCGTGTGGGCCTTGCTCACTACCACTCCAGCCCCTGTTGAGCGTGGGCGTGCAGCCCACACTTCTTAGCTGGCCTGCAGTTCAGCTATTTATTGGTTGGGCCAGTAGCTCCAACCCCAGTCCACCCAAATAGATGGAGAGGAGATTGAGAAGAAAATCCACCATTTTTAGTAAATATGGTGAGGAGAGTTGTGATTTATGGAAATGTGGATGGCCATAGAATTTAATTTGGAGGAATTAAAGAAGTTTGGGAAGGCTTTTAATGGAGGATGTTTAATGGTGGTATATAGAGGAAGAAGATGGAAGTATGAAGGAGAAGATGAAGTGTGAGGGAGAAGATAAATTTTTTTGTGGTAAAAATGGTGGTAGGTAGAAAAGTATGAAGGATTGAAATCTTTTTGAATTAAAAAAAAAGGGGGGGGGGGGGTTAATTTGAAAGCCCTATGTAATTTTGATTAAAATGAGTTTTGGCCAACCATTGTTCATTCTTTTATTATTAAATACTAAATGGTCTAGAGCAGCACTCAAGTTTGACGCGACCATATCATAGTTCGGTTGCCCACCCTTGTACAAGGTCGGACAACCGAGGGGGCAATGTTTGGGCCGCTCCAAATTATGTCAGGATCAAACACTCCCGAGACCAATACGATCGGGGTTACCGACCCGGATCTCATTTAGCATGAACATTTTGGTGGCCAAGCTTTGTTGGTCCATCTATTTGGGACCAACTCTTAGTGGTTCATCTTTTGGTGGCCAAGCTTTTGTTGGTCCATCTATTTGGGGCCAACGCTTAGTGGTTCTTCTTTTGGTGGCCAAGCTTTTGTTGGTCCATCTATTTGGGACCAACACTTAGTGGTTCATCTTTTGGTGGCCAAGCTTTGTTGGTCCATCTATTTGGGACTAACGCTTAGTGGTTCCTCTTTTGGTGGCCTAGCTTTTGTTGGTCCATCTATTTGGGACCAACGCTTAGTGGTTCCTCTTTTGGTGGCCAGCTTTTGTTGGTGTTTTGAGCTAACTAGAATTTTTCTCTTGAGGCCAACCCGTTTACATGAGTCTGGCATGGCAAACTTGCGAGACCAACTTAGGAATGACATAGTTTTGGTCGCTCAAGTTATTTGGGCCGAGGACGACATTGGATAATGAAGACTCAACATTCATTGGAGCCAAGCTCGTTTCAGCAAGGAAGAATACCCAACCTTGTTCAAAGGTGATAATCTCCAAGACCAAGATTAGTAGCCCACAACAGGATTTTCCTACCCAAAATAGACCAAGGCTTAAATGTCCAAGTTCAGTGCATGGAAAGCGAAATCAGAGTCATGTGCCGAATTCTTATAAGGAAAGGATCAAAAGTCAGCCTTTCTCGACCCAAAAGAGGATGGAATCACAAGCAAATCACAAATTATATGATTCAAATCCCATAAATCAAGGAGGCCCAATAAGGAAGTTTTTGAGGCAGCAGAGTGAAGGGGCAAATGGAGGATCGTGGAATGCCCTATAAATTCCTCAATACAAGAAGAAGAAAGCCACGAGAAAAGACACACAAGACTTCTTTATATTACTCTGCACTTTTTCATTCTCTAGCATAGGTTTTAAAGTTCTAGCAATTCACTTTCTGTTCATCTTTCATTCGAGCACTTTTAATTGTAAGTTTATTTTCAGTCATTTCGATTCAAGTACTTTTTAATTAAGTTGTTATTTTGATTCTAGTTTAATCAAAGTTATTTTTGTTTTAATTGTTTTCATTAGTTTAATTTTGTTCTTCGTCCTTATTTCACTTATCTTCAATTATTGTCATTTATTTTATCGCACTTTAATTATCTTGAATATTTACGTTAAGCTTAATTGCTATCTGGCACTTTCATTTATCATATCATATAAACCCAAAAATAAGCCTAACCAACCTTGAATCCAAGGTAGTGATCGGACCCGAACCAAGAAAAGGTTCCTTGCTTGGTTGCTCAGTCACTTGGTTAGAAGTCAGACTCAAGCGCAACATCTCAATTCATTTCCAACCCCGCAAATTCTTGGCTTGGTTGGTGGCACGCCTCGCACTAGATCAGAAGAAGGACCAAAAAATTCTTCTCTCAGCCCGACCCGGCCGAAAAGAGGGAAACAATGACCTTATTCAGGATGTCCTCTTTCACGATTAGGGTTGTACTTGAGTTAAGGGGTTTTGACTAATTTAATCATGAACTTGTAAGCCACTATCAATTTTCACTTCAACTTTCAAATTGTTCATCCATTATTTCTATTCACCAGGATAGCTTGTAAGTCACTTAAAAGGATAAAATAACTTTTCACTCCTTACTAAAATCCACATAGTAGAACTAATTCTCCTTTTGATCCAAATCGTGCAGGTCAGATATGTCGAGCCCTATATAACAACAATTCATCTAAGTGCAGCAAATAACGCTTTTACCGTCATAAGCAGCTCATGTGTTATCTAGTGACAAACATGAACGAAATTTTGAAATGCAATGTTGAGTAACATAATAGTGGGAATAATTGGATACAAATAAACGTTTAGGATAAAATATAAAGCTCGAGACAACAGAAAATTTTCTATAATTATCTCTATGCATGATGTCTTGTGTTTAATTCCTATAATAATATTAATAATCAAGATAAGCTGATTTTGAGCAATTATTATTACTTTAGTGAAACACTGCTCGTCCAACTATTCAGTTATTAGCACTATAATTTAGCAATATTCTTCATGAGTAAAAAGTTTTAAGTTTGATTTAGGAAAATGTATAACAAATATGATAAACAATTGTTATAAATGGCTCTTAGACCAAAAAAATATATATTATAAACAGTCATTATATTAATTAGCTTAAATTCAAAACTTTGCATATCTCTCTCATCACGCGAGTAAATTAAACTAATAACGTAAAAATAAATTCAATAAGAAAAATAATGGGTAAAGGGAAAGAGGTCCAAATTGGTTGATGGACTGTAAGTTTCGAGATGTTATTGCAATTTTACCTTGCACACGGATTGTGTGCGCATGGGTTCAGCATGATCCAGATCAATTTAATGATGTCATGCAACAAAAATTTGACATCATAGACCGCACATGATCCGGGTCAATTTACTGATGTCATAACGACACTACAACAACAATAATCTAACGCCATACGCCATATGCCATATGACACTATAACAACAACAAAATCGGGTCATACACAACACATGGTGGTGTCGGATTGTCGGAGTATCGTTATAGTGTTGTAGCATTGTGGATTGTTGTTGTTGACGTGCTGTTATGACATCATTAGATTGAACCAGGTCATGCACAGCCGCACACGACCCAGTGTGCAGGATAGAACATCTAGATGTTATTGTAACAATTTTTCATGTTTAATAAAAGGGTAAATTACATTTTGCACCCTCAAGTTTGGGTGCAATTGCAATCTCATACATCATTTTAAAACATTGCAATGTCATACACCAACTTGTGTTTTGGTTGCAATTTTATACATCCGTTAGTCAAACCGTTAATTTGACCATTAAATGATGACGTGGCAAATGTGGGGCCCACATTTTTGCTGATGTGGATGTCAATTTTGAGCCATGTGGATAAAAAAGGATAAATTACATTTTACCCCCTCAACTTTTCGTCCAATTTCAACTTCATACAACATCTTGCAATTTTTTTCAGTTTCGTACAATGACTCTCTATTTCATACCAAGTTCATACAACGGTCTTTTTTTCTGTCAATTCCTCAGTTAACTGCCTATGTGGCCATATCGGACCCCAAAACTTTTGTGCCACGTGGATAAAAAATAATTTAAAAAATAAATATTCATTATAAAAGAAAATAAATTTGAAAAATAAAGTTAAAATACTAAAATGGGACATGCCCTTTCCTTCTTCTCGAGCAAGTGGTGGAGTTGCTCATTACAACGTTGAGGAAAAGATTGAGGCGGGGTTTCAGTTGGAAAGGTAGGTGGCGAACTTGTTCTCTGTCAAGCCCATAGGGATCTAAGTCCTTTAAAGGGTGGGCCCCATTTTAGTATTTTAACTTTATTTTTCAAATTTATTTTCTTTTATAATGAATATTCATTTTTAAAATTATTTTTGATCCACGTGGCACAAAATTTTTGGGGCCCGATACAACCACGTAGGCAGTTAACAGAGGAATTGACAGAAAAAATACCGTTGTACGAACTTAGTATGAAATAAAGAGTCATTGTATGAAACTGAAAAAAAATTGCAAGATGTTGTATGAAGTTGGAATTGGACAAAAAGTTGAAGGGGTAAAATGTAATTTATCCTTTTTTATCCACGTGGCTCAAAATTGACATCCACATCAACAAAAATGTGGGCCCCACATTTGCCACGTCATCATTTAACGGTCAAATTAACAGTTTGACTAACGAATGTATGAAATTGCAACCAAAACTTAGTGTATGAGATTGCAATGTTTTAAAGATAATGTATGAGATTGCAATTGCACTCAAACTTGAGGGCGCAAAATGTAATTTACCCTTAATAAAACGTCCATTTTGGTTGACTCCCATCTTCAAAGCATATAGACACTTTAACAGATTATTTTGATGGCCGTCCTCATTCAGACGATGAATATTTAACGGCAAACAATGTCTCCCTCGAAGATAAACTCCAAAACTAAACAAACTTAGTCATAAACCAACTAATTAAATACAGTTAATCGGCATAATTTATAATAAAATGACGACGGCGACGACGACGACAATGAACTTACTCAACTAAGATTAATGCTTGGCAAATCACATATGAAATGGTACTGCAATTTAAAATATACTTGCCCTCTCCAAGTGTACGTAGCAGCAACAACCAGACAAATCCATGATTATCAAACAAAATAAGGTCCTCTATATCTTACAAACGCCATGCCACACTACACTCCATGTCTGCCCTGAAACACCAACTCCAAAAGGAAAAACCGGACGAACCAAACATTCAGGAATACATCTCATCAGCAAGCTCGACTTTGCATTACTTACACGCACCTTAACGAAATTCAAATAGCAACGACCAGTAGGGGGCACGAAAAGTATGCTGTTTGCATCTATTTCACCGTCCAGGAAACAAACTAAAAGTACACTCTATCAACAACTAGAGTTTTACTACTCTCTTTTCAATATGTCAGCTTTCCGATTTGTCTCTTCATATCTAAGCTTCTGTACACTCTTTACCAATATCATCTCACTCGGGCTGCAAATTCTTTTCGGTTATATCTTCCGCTTCAATCTGCATATCAACGCATTCATTAGTTTCAAAGCCATAACCGTGAGAAAAATAAAGAGTACAGAACCAGCGGTATAATTTCATAAATAGAAGATGCATTGGGATGTACAGGTCGCGCAGAACTGCTTAGTTTCAAAGATTTACATCCAAATCTATTTTAATAGTATGGAACAAAAACTGCAGCTCTGCTCAGATTCCAATCGAGCTTAAAAATCAAAATTTATAGGAAAATAGATTTTCCTTCAACCATAATGAACGGGATTAAACATCAACATCAATAAATGACATCAAACAAAACAGCTAAAATACTGCACTCTAATACAGAGATTTTGTGCCTTAACATAATACAGGTAACCCACAAACTCTACCTTTTTTATTTGGGAAATGGGGTCACAGAGAAATTAAAACTAACTATTCTTTCCAGTAAAATAATCTTCTGAGTGATTTCCGCACACTCCATCAGATTTCGTAATTTTTTAATACTTTTCACAGCATATTTATAGGAACCATTGAAGAATCCAAATATGGGTTTGAAACAATAATAACCGCATAGATTGAAGAAATATTATCTGAATAACAAACAACTCCAAAGCATTACCAGAACAAAATACCTTTTTATAAACCTAAATCCGGTTTTATACTATGACATTAAAATCAATCCTCGTTCAACAACTGACATCACCCCACCGCCAATACAAGCACACACAAATACAGACACGATTAATTGATATAATCCAAATAAAAACGTATCCATGTTAAACAATCAAAAGCACAACTTCAATAAATAATAAGAAACACCTAATCATGATTTAGTAGAGGCCTTCAAGAACATTCACATCAGCGGGACAACAAAATCCTGATTGTTAACTGACACAATCAATTCCATGTTCTCTCTGTTGATGCTTAGCAACGTAAACACTTCAAATTGCAATGTATGCAAACATACAAACAACCTATCATAATTCTAACACAAAGCATCCCATGCAAGACATTATATGATTAAGAAGCAGAATTTAATGGTTTACTTTCGCAAGGAAAAACATCAGAGCAGGCATAATTAAATAATACCTGACAGTGGTCAATAACTTGTCCAGCATCGCCCAAGTTCAATTCTTGCATCTTTTCCTGAGCCTTAGTGTCACAGGGCAAGACAACATTCTTTACATGGTGTGGTTCCACAACAGAATTCTGTGCCTCTAATTTGTCTTCATTGGAAAGAGTGCCAGTTACAGTCTCCTCAAAAATCACTTCAGTAACCTTTGTGACTTCTTTATCTACTATTAAAACACTACCCTCTTCAGCACCTTCACGAATTTGATCAGATGGCACTGATGCATGCTGATCCTCTAGCACTTTTTCCTGGGTTGATGCAACACTGAAGCCAAAAATACATATATGACTCAGTTTAAATTTTTTCAAACAATTGAAGTAAATGAAATGACGAATTATTAAGATACTATTACTAGAAATGCTGGCAAAAGACAGTAAAGGGTTGATTTTTATACCAGTGGCTATCGGCATGTTCTGAGGAGTTCACAATGGCATCCTGCTGTTGCCTCCTTTTCTTAACATTCTGCCTAGGCTGAAGTAGTGGATCAAAACAGCCATTGGACGAAGATTTGTCCACTCTTCTTTTCCTTCCTCCCTTGAAGACTTGTTCAGAGACTACGGGGTCACAACTTTCACCATCAAATTCTTTAATTTCAGATTCAGAATCCTTTGTTCCATTTGCAATGTCACCAACAAAGGGCACTTCAACAATAACCTTTGGTTCACCAAAAGCACTCTGTCTCTTGCTGGAAAATGCAGGTGAATTGCCATTTCCCATGTACTGATGGCCATCATATTTAGTTGATGTTTCTACCTGTTCAGTTACTGTCAAGCTTGTTTTTTCCCGAGAGATCACAGGGCTTTCTTCAAATTTCAACTGGTGCTTCTCAGGAGAATTTTTAAAAATCAATTCTGTGCAACGTCTTAACCACGAGAAATGAGCAGAACTGGAAGGAGACAACCCTGTCTTTAGCATGGACGGGTTGCTAATGTTGGCAGCATTTACTTCATTATGCGAATTAACATCAGTGTCTCGTACAGTTGTTGTCTGCTTCAAATACCGTCTAGAAGTTTTCCGGCTGCGAGGCACCAAATCAGATTGTTGCATCTCAGCCACAGATGCACTATCTAAAGCAGCCTTCAAATGTTCCAGTTCCTTCAGGTGTTGAATATGACCAAGAATCTCTTCTCTATCAGCGTGCAATAATTCCCTCTGTTCTTTTAGTTTCTCCCTCTGAACCCTCAGTTCCTCAATCGAATTATTTAGCTCTGCCCATTCACGATCCCTTCGCTCACGATCCAAATTTATCTCTATTCTCTCAGACTCGAGCCTTTTCCTTTCTAGAGCAACCTGGTCCCTTTCTTTTGCTGCTTCTTCCTTAAGGAAGCTGATATTCTGAACTTCATTTTTCTTTTCTTGCTCAAAGGCAATCTCCTTTTCTTTCAATGAACATTCTAACTCTTCATGTTTTTTATCTATACAGTTCTCCAACTCTCCCTTCCGTATCTCAATTTCCAGTAAGAAATCTGCACGCTCCTTCTGCATCTTACCGAACCACTCAGTACGCTCATGGACCATCTTACTCATGAAGTCCTCCCTCTCACTAACAAGTGATTCCACATCCCGTTTGTGCTGATCTCTCATTTCATCCTTCTCCCGCCTCAGGTTATCATGCTCATCCTTAATAAACTTTGAGAACGCCAACCTCTCCTCTGCTACACTCTCCGCTTCCTTACGCAGCTCTTCTCTCTTTTCATCAATTAATTCCCACTCAGATTCAAACTTGGATTTTTCTATAGACAATTTATCTGCCTCCGCCATCAACTCTAGCTTTTGAGCCCTGACTAAATCTATTTCTTCTTTAAGCTTCATCTCAAGATCTGAAAGCTCACTTGTTTCAGATTTCAAAAGCTCAAACCTCTCCCTAGCACAGTTAAGTTGCATCCTTTTTTCTTCAAGTGAATCCAAGGAGCTTTGAAGTTCTAGCTTCATTTTGATAATTTCTTCCTTTTCTCTTTGCAAAATACCACTATTCAGCTCAAACTCCTTCTCAGCCTCTCTTAAAGTTTTTTCTTTCTCGCCAACAAGATTTGACATCTCTGCCACTTCTTTCTCCCTATCCACCAATGCCCTCAACTGAACTTCCAGGTCATGCTCCCTTTCACGCAGTAAGTCTTCCCGTTGATTGAGATCCACCTCCCTCAACTCCCAAGCCCGTCTCTTGGCCTCAATTTCATCTTCAAACGATTTCCGCTTCATGTCCAACTCCGTTTCAAATTCAGACTTCTTTTTCCTCAAATCAGCTTCGTGACTTGCTATGGCTTTCTTAATCACATCCTGGACCATCCATATAAAGATTGAGGATAAGAAAGAATTAACAGATATTAAGTCAACATCAGAACAAATTTAACAGGAAATAGACTATTAAATCACTCACAGATTCCTTGCTCACAAGTTTTTCCTGCAAAGCAAGTATCTCTTGTTCTTTTTTGTTCAATAGAGCTTCTCTTCTGGTTAAAGCCTGTAAACGCTCGAAACAGAACCACATTAGTGAAGATTTCAATAAACAAATAACATTCAGATGGGGAAAAGATATTAACTATGCGAACCTCCTCTCTATTAATAAGGGAAGCCTCAGTCAGATCCAGATTCAATTTCCCATCATCTAGGGCTCTACGCTCCTTCTCAATATTTGCTTTTACTTCTTCTAACTCTTTTTCAAGTCGATTCAGTTCCTGAGATCGACCAAATATGAAATCCTCCCTTTGGTTAAGCAGAGCTTGTGCATCAAGTAATCTATCTTGTTCTTGCTCCAAGGATTTCTGCCTTTCACTTAAAGAATGTCTCTCAAGACTTATCTCTTTCTCTTTTGTTTCACAACTACAAAATCAAAATAAAAAGAAAATCAATAAAGTCTCCAAAAAACCTTTCTACTGATTTTATGCATAGAAATACATAAAAGTCGTGTACTGAGCTAGCCTGCCTTGAACAGCGCTCACCTAAGGGACTTACATTGAGGGATAGGTGGGGGACAATGCATTTAAGGGCAAGATTTAATACAACAATTGAAATTAATAATTCATTGAAGTGAATCCATCCCTTGATGCATTGTTCCTCACTTGTCCCTCATTCAAGCCCCGCAAATGAGAATTTGTCTGAAGTGTATCTATCTGACAGGTGATGGTAAAGCTGACAGATTCTAAAACTGAGAACAAGGTAATCATTTTTTCAAAAATAACTTAAAACACGTACTCCATCTTGAAGGACAGAATGTTCCTCCTAAGATCATCTTCACGAGCTTCAACTTCTTGCATATTTCTTTTAGCGATACGGTGAAAGCGACAAGCTTCTGCTTCCAAAGATTCTGCTGCATGCAGCTTTCCCTCAGCATCAGTGAATTTCTTCTGAGCATCCTCCACCATATTCTGTGCTTCAGCCAATTTACTGTCAGCTGCAACCTTTGTTTCAGCAGATTCTGCACGCAGCTCATGCATCGCCTTCTCAATCTACATATCCATGTAAAACATATCATCACATGCAAAGAAAGGAGATGGTTACTACTAAGATCCTCAGTCAAAAGCTTACACTAGCTATACACTCTTCCTTGACTCCTACTGCCTTTTTTAGGCTCTCCTCCCGTTTCCTTGCATCAGCCAAAGCAGATAAATGTGCAGCTTGATCACGCTTATGCAGAAGTTCAGCTGTCTCGGCAGAGGCTTTAATTTGATCATAATTGGATGCCAATTCCTTTCTTTCCAATATGAGAAGGCCCATGTGGTGTTGGTGGTCGAAAATCTAAATTAAACTAAACTGGTCAGTGAAACAACAAAAAGAGAAATTTTCTACCATGCACTTCATCGAAAATATATGAACAACATATTCAATTTTCTCACTTTAAAAAAAAAATTAAGGAATATCCCCACCACCAAAAGTAACACCACAAAAAAGAAACAAAAAAGACTCAATAGATCCCCGCTTGTTAATATTTTTAACCAAAAAAATAAATACTCAATACAGACACCACTCTTATTAAGATACCAACAGGGGGATGAGGAGTCGACAAAAAGGCGAAAGAACAGAAGATAGAAAATAGTAGTTATATTGATTGACATTGTTCAGAAAAAAAATTGTTGAATACATACTTTCCTAGAAACAAATTCATTCATTATAATGGTTTTTTGCAGCCCAAGTAGAAAAGGATAGAACTTACTAATGATGGAAGCCACGGACTTATGTCACTTCTTATTCGGGATCAAATAGAACAGAGTTCTTATTCAGGACTCATTGTATACATACCAACATGTCCAAGCACATTCAGTCACAATATTTATTTTCTGAGACCAATCAAAACTCACTAGAAAGGATATACGTTTTTTACTATTTCATTTATCTATCTCCAACCTCTACCAGCCATAGAATCGAATCAAACCGAACCGAACAGATAAACTAACAAGAAATTCATCTATATAAAAAATTGAACTCAACCAACAAAATTGTATAAAACTCTTCTGCTTCTATTTGGGCATATTTTATTGCTTTTGAAAATTTAAAAAAAAAAATTGAATTCCATTAATTTCCAAATCCTACATTCAGCCAAGAAACACCTCCCACAAACTATATCCAAAAAATCGATCAAAAAAATTCCATTAAATAAAATACCTACTGCTGGAATTAGAGAGTAGAATTCAGAAATTCAAATTTCAAAACACAAAATTTAAAATTGCTCTGAAAACAACCTCGGCTTCAAGCTTCGCAATATATGTAATGAGCGCCGCCTTGTCCCTCCGTTTGATCGATTCCTCGTCAAAGCCGGCTTCTTTAAGCCGCTTCCAGATAGTTTCATCACTGACGGCGCCAGGGCTCTGCAAAATCCTAGACCCCGGAGTAATCGACAGAGCTCTGCCGGAACTCGGTGTCCTCGCGAAGAGCTCCGACTGTGGAGACGCCATTACGACGTCGGATCACCGGTTCAGTACCACAAAATGAAACCCTAGATTCTCTCTCAGCGCCCTTTTCTTTCAGATACTTTACCAATTTTTGATCGCGCACTCCTCCTTGCTTTTTCTTCAACTCTCTCTCCTCACTCTCTCTCTCTCTCTCTCTCTTACTTTTCCGAAGTTCTTCTCTCTCCTCTCTTTCTCTCTCCTCTCTGTGCTTTTTGGTTGTGTTTGTCCTGTGCGTTGAAAGCTCTTCACTCTTTGGACTGAGATGGGTGAGCTTTTGTATGATAGGGGGAAGCGGCGTCGTTTAAGAGGGTTTTTGGTAGTTAAGCTGCCTTTTAATTCTTGGATTAGCGGCACAAATTTAATTTAAAATTTTAATTTAATTTGGGAATGTGACGTGCAAGACGGGATCCCACTCCTCCCACTCTTCCAATGGAACCTAACTGGAGTCAACCTTCCACGTCATCAATTTGGTAAAACGTTATTTAATTTGGATTTGCAACATTTAGTAGAAAAGAAAAAAAAAATTGAAAATCAAATTGGCCAATTTAATATGAAGGTATTCCACCACATCGATGGCTTACTAATTTTTCTCTCCATGGAACTCATATACCACTTGAGAGTGCAACGTATTTTCAACCCTCATGTCAAACAGTACGCTAAAATAGTGTCGATAAACCAAATAAATATATGCGTAGGAGTTGAAACTTGAATTAAAATTTTAAATCTTTGTTCGCTTTCCAATAAACTAACCTGTTGAGTTGACAAATTCAATTTTTAATGCCAACCAATTAGTTGAAACTTGAATTAAAATTTTAAATCTTTGTTCGCTTTCCAATAAACTAATCTCTTGAGTTGATAAATTCAATTTTTAATGCCAACCAATTAGCCCAACTCTTTGATATGGCATAAGAGGAAATAAATAGTGGAGAAACTGACATATCTCGGGAAGTGATGGCCGACACGTGTTAAGTAACGAAAGCCAATTATGCAAGTCATTAAGGAAAAGAGAGTAAAGTAAAAGTGGAGCAGAAATAAAGTGCGCGGTGATGGGTAAAACTCATTATTACAGATGTATAACAGTCTGAGCATAGTGGATAGTGCAAAGAATATAAAATATTCACATCCTCATGAGGATGGATATTACATAACATAAAACTAAAGGTAGTAACGAATCCTGCTTAGTCTGGAAGAGTAGTTAGAACCACCAACTAGCCAAAGTGTGACCTCGTCTCACTGGAACTCAAACCCATCACTAGGTCCTGAAGGGGTGCAAAACATAAAAAGTGAGTGGATCAAAAAATAAAGTTTGATAAAACCTTTGTTTTCAACAGCATACTATCCCCTCGCTGGAAAACATGTATATATAGTTCTGAAAATACGTCATACTCCCTAGTATGATCCTCAAAATACTATAATAATAGTACGGGTACTACCCAAAAACCCATGGTAAACCGTACTTGACTGCTCAAAAAACAAGATGGAATGCTCACCTATATGTAAATGCACAAGCCCAAGTAGATAAGTTACGAGGACAAGCTAGGTATATAAAAGAATACGCTAAGTACTACAATGACGCAAGTCATAACGCTAATCGTTGTGCGCAATGCGCCTCACACACAAGTCCTAGTTCCCTAGTACAACCTAGAACAAGCTAGTACCTACAATGGATTCAAAGTTGCGTAGCGGTACTGGGTGTGAACCTCCAAACGGCTCTTCTACCTCCAACAATCACATATTATATAAGTTATGCTAACAATTTAAAGAAAGTAGTAAAAACCATACATAAATATATTTTGGGGCCACTGTGCACCCACAAAAACAATAAAAACATCACACGGTCCGTGAACAAAATAACACGCACATGTACAAAATATCCCTCGAGGATTAAGTTACAATAAAAGATGACGGGATGTCACAGAAACAGAGATAGTTCAATTTGAATTGTAAATATAGAGGACTATGGTGCTTTGGAGTATCAAATATTCAATGTCTTTTAATCGTTATTTGTTTTGTTAAAAACACAACAATTAAGATATGATAGTTAAAACTAGGGGTGGGTAAACAAACCGAAAAACTGCAAACCAAATCAAATAATTTGGGTTGGTTTTGTTTGGTTTTGTTTAGTTTTTTTGTCCAATCGATTTATGAAACCAAACCAAACCGAAATAAATGGTTTAGTATACGGTTTCGATTTTTACAAACCGCAGATTAACCGAATTAAACCGATTAAAAGAAAATTATATATAAAAAAATAGTATGTATAATATTATATAAAATATATATAATATTACATAATTTTAGTATTTAACTTAATATATTATGTGTAGTACAAAATTACCCTAGCATATAAAACTCTTTTGACCAAGCATCGTAAAACTCTGCCTCTCTCGAACTCTCTCACCCACTTATTCTAGTTCGCCGACAACCATTATTATCAAGCATTTCCTCTCTGTCTCATCATTGAACCACCACCAGTTTTTTTTCTTGCAACACCATATCAATGTAAGCATATATAAGTCTTCACGTAAAATAGTGATATCTCTAGATTATTTTTTATGTCAGATTTGAGACCATATGAATTTGTTTTAGTGGGCTGATAGTTTGGTTTAATTTGAATAGTCTAAATGTTTGTGGAATTCTTTTGCTCGCTTATGCTTATAGTGTATGACTCTATGATATATGCTTGTTTATCATGCATGCTTATGTTTTTAATGTAAAAGGTTTAATATATGAAATTGAGAATGAATATTTTTGCCAATACATATTTTGCCAATACAATTTTTAAAAATGTTGGACTATTGCTTCTGTATTATGCTAGTTTTCTTTTTTTTTGCTCTTTTCAGTTTTCATGATACTTTAGAGTTAGGAGGCTGAAAATTTGAGATTTTGAGTTATAAGATTAAGTATTTTAAAGTTATAAGATTGTAGTTCAATGATGAATTTATTATTGATTGATAGGTTTATAATTTTTTTCTTATAATTATTTCGATGCAATTTGAAAATTTTTATTTGGTAATATGTGCATGTTAAATCGCAAACCTAATCAAACCGCACCGCAATATTGGTGAATCAATTATATCGGTTTTAAGCATTTATAGTTCGATTGTGGTTTAGAATTTAGACAAACTGCAGTGTGCAGTTTGGGTCTTAGTTTGAACCCAAAACCGAACCAATTCAAACCGTGCTCAGCCCTAGTTAAAACGCCCTAAATATCACTACAGAATTTATTAGTAAATATAGTGCAAGAAAATAGCAATGGTAGTGTTGTATTTTTATGTTTTGTTTTCCTTTTGATTTTTGTTTTGGTGAACTACTACCTTTTGATTTTGATTGATTTTGATACCACTTGAACCATGCTTTTTATATTTTTATTTTTGCAATTCTACCCTTCAACTAAAACGCTTGTAATTTACTCGTTTACCTCTCAATTTTGAGACATTTGCGCCTACGCACTCGTGGACTAGAGCTCTACTTATAAATATAAGGCACATTCCCAAAATATTTTATTTGAAAAAAAGGGCTTCCCTGAAAATTTTCCAAATTTAAGGCCGCTTCAGTAAACATACAACTAAAAATTATAATTCTTGAAATTTACGGGTTGTTACACTTTGATCTGAGGGGCTTCTAATGATTGTAGCAAAAAAGAAATATTTTTGGCCAGAACTTTTTTTATGAAAATAAAAAAACAAAATTGAAGAAGCGCGTTTTGTAGCTCGGATGGAGTTGTCCTAAAATATTTGTGGTTATCGTTCTATTTTCTTATAATTTTTGCAGGAGATGAAATTTACGCGCACTCTTTTTTTTATGTTTATTTTTTATTTTGAAATTGAATAAATCAAATGAGAATTAAATAACAAAAATAAAAAGGCAAAAATTGTGACTAAAAATAATTTCTCTTTTGTAAAGTGGGGTTAACGGGCAACCTCGATTCATAATTTTCTTACATAGTATTGTACGTTTTAGTTTTACAAGCAATGCAAGTACAAACATTTTCATATATGCAATTTGCAACGCACACCATCTCAACAACCCCCTTGTAATAATTAATTCTTACATTATACCTCTAATAAAGTAATTAAACTATTGGTAATGATCAATTAATCATCAAAACAATAATCCAATTACGAGTGGTTGCATGCATGCACCTCCTAAATTTCTAATAGGGTTTCTCTCCAAGCCAATTCCCTGGCGGATCATAGTTACATATGATGAGCTCCCCCGCTCCATTGATGCAAACCTCTCGTGCACAACCCAGACGCTTCGTGTCCTTCCACACCATTTGCGTATAATGCCCACACATCTGCCCGGGTTTGCAACTATTGGTCGTGTAATCATAAAACAACTTCTCATGTGACCATGACTTCACCGCGAACCTCGCCCCCCACGGCTGATTCCCGCCGCCCCAGAAGATGTTCTCCCCGTAAGGCCCCATCGAGTGTACCATCTTGCAGTCTATGGTCGCTCTCAGTTTCGTGTAAAGCCTAGCAACTGCCGCTAGGTTTTCGTCCCACTCCAAGGGCAGTAGGCCAATTCTCCGTCGTGCATTGTTGTGAACCTTCAAAAAATCATGAGGGTTCGCTGTCGGGCCACGGAGAATATGATGACGAGCTTGTGCGGCCTCAAGGCATATGTTAATGCATAGGAAAGTTAATAAAATTGTTACTCTGCTTCCCATTGATGTAATTGTTCTTTCGAATTGTACGTACTCTTTGACTTGTTTTGTACGTTGTATAAATAAGCTGATCAGAAGCCTCTCAGGGTCCTTCGAAGGGGTGTCTGTTACATGAGAAATAACAGAAAACTGTTAAGTTGTTTTCTGACTGGTTCTTTCATTGGTTTCCTATATTATATTGGAAAGGTTTTAGCTAATTAGTTTATTAACAATATTATTGCGTTATAGCTAATTAACATATTAGTGCGTTATAACTAGTTAACATAATTTACGTGTTCTCAATTTTAGTTAGTGACTGTTTGAAAGACATTTTACTTTTAGTTTTCATTATTTTTCTTTGCGCTATACCTAGAAGAAAAAAATTCTTGCAACCTAGAAGAAAAAAATTCTTGCATTCCCTCATGGGAAATGAATATATCTCACTCCCTTGCGACTAACGTATCTTCATTGTATTAATTTTATAATAAAAATATTTCAATTTCTTAATCTTCATTTAAAGATCATATTTGCAAAAAATCATTCTAATCGGAGATTGTTTATGCATCCAAATGTACAAAACAAACCAACAGTATGATTACCAAATAATATATTCATGATGAACCCTCCATTTATTTGATGAATTTGGGAAACAAAACGATTTTCTATGCGAATGATTTTTTTTTTTTTTTGTAATGATGAAATTCAAATGAATATTAAGAAAGTGAACGATTTCGATTATAGATTTTATACGATGAAAGTACGATATTAGTAATGGGTGAAATATGTGCATTCCGTCAAGGAGGAATGTAAGTATTTTATTTTATTTTATTTTTTGATCGCAGTGGATGCAAGTATTATCCAAAAACATAAATTGAAAAAAATAAATAAAAGCTGTATGTTTGACTAGTTTAAAATCTTGGTCCACCATTGCATTGCTTCAACAATTATCTGAACCGTCTATTTTTAAGGTCTCGCATGAAGGATCACAAAATGAACACAATTGCCACTCAATCTAGAAAAGCCAATCCGTTGGATTGTTGAGTAAAAAAGGCCATGCATTTGGCCATTCAATTCCTATGATTATGTTTGTGGTTATTGGTTAGAATGTCTTTTGGGATTATACTCCATTTGCTACGAAAACATGTACGAAATTGTTGCAGTACGCGTGTTTTACTAACCGTGTATTTACAACATTGTTATTGCAGGAAATTTTATCTGCGGTAAACATGTCTCCCCGGACACGATCAAACCAAACTCGTTTACGGACGTTGTATTGGTGGTGTTACATGTCAAAAACTGCTTTCCGTTCTTGGTAGAATTTTTCTATCCAGCCTTCTATCAGCTTGATTTCAGTTTCCCTTTGCTCAATCAACCACTTAGGATCGTCTTTCGTTGAAAAACGCAGATCTAAGTGATGTGCACCTGAGAAACAAAAAACAAAAGAATTGTACTTTTAGTAGAAGCAAGAACAGTTAGAGGCTTCAAGCAATCTGTTGTTTTTCTTAGTGCTCAGTTGACAACTATTAAAACAGACATGTCTGACCACTCGAGAAGGCAAGTGACAGCGCATGGTATGGTTTTGTAAAGCCAACTGGCAAGTGTAGAAGATACCTTCTTCAGCAACAAGAGCGACGATACTTTCAGATACATTCTGCAGGACACTGTAAATAGATATCATTCACAGCCATTAGAACTCAAATAATTAATGTTCGACAGCTCTAACTGCCAAATCAGATTTAAAAAAAAACCGTTACCTGCCACCACTCCAAGGATCCAATAAGCCATTGGAGAAAATGATGTTGCTTCCAAACGCTTTCAAGGTGGCCATAATATCCTTCAAATTGAATTGCCAAGAGTATCAGTATCAAACTATAAATTTGAGAAGGAAAACAAAATCGCCTATTTAAGAAGCTACGGAACATGCAACAATCCACATTCTTCAGACAGCAGATAAGTACATAGCACTGGTGTAAACCATATAGATTAAAGACTGGCGTGAAAGGTAAAATTCTAGGAAGTAGCTTCTTCAAATTTCTAATATTGAGATTTTCAAAAATTGAAGTTGTAACAACTATGAAAACAAGTAGTTTGAAAGAATATCAGATCGAAAGTTAATCATTGCTCTTGCATAGATAATATAATATAATCTAAACTAAACTGTATCCAAAGTGTTCAAATTTTCTTTGATCCCATCCAAATATACTGCAAGACACTACATGCAGCAGCTTTATTTAGAAAAAAAAAAAACCCTTAATTTCTTTTTCGGTCTGGCATCCTTTATCACCACGCATACTTACACAATAAATTAATATAATTATGTGGTGTAAGAGTAGAATGTCTACGAACCGCTATCAACTATCAATCCAAGGAAAACACAAAACTAATAAGGGAGAGACAAGATCATAATGCACTGAACCAGTACAACATAGACACTATTCACACTATAGTATTTATTATTTAGCAGCGATAATGAAATGATCAAATGCTAATATACTTTGAAGAGGAAAGGATAAATAAATTCATAATGAATCATTCTCTTACACGTCCGCCAAATTCTGTTGTGATCCACCTAGCCCTTGGTTTCACATTATAATTCTTCCAGCATTCCTCTTCAAAAGAAGAGAGATTAAAATCATAGGTTGGAAACATGCTTGCATCCCGGCTACTAGACATCGGCATAACCATTTCTGTGCAAGCCTGTATATTTTTTTATGATTAACTAATTTTAACCATTATGTTGATATGAAAAAGAAAATAATATTACTGTAATGCTGATAGACCTGCCAATTCCAACCATCTGTGCCAACATCGGAAGTATCCTCCAGCTCAAAGCACTCAGCTTGTCCAGTGTAATTATAGAATATACTTACTCCTTCAAATACGCGCTCCAGTGTGCTAGTCCCATCAGGACAACCATCAATCTTTCTGCAAACCTACAACAAGAGCTAAATGACTATTTTGATTTACTGCAGAAGAAAAAACCATTCCAAAAAATTCCGCTAGACAAATATTCAAAAGCAACACTGCCCTAAAAGGGGAGACAAAGAGAGAAACAGGAATACATAAGGCAAGAACTCCAAAGTAATCATGCATATCTAAAAGAAAGCAACACAGTCTACTATAAATTTTTGGTCTTAATTCCTAAGATAAGATGTAAATGGCAATAGCCAGAAATAGACTATACTGAAAGTGACAATGATTCGCAAGCACGGCTATTCGAAAAGAATTTGGTTCATTGAAGAAATCATAATCCAATGAGACATTATTTAGTCATCAAAACAGAGATAAATAGCACAATGACCGAACCTCCTATATTATTATAAACTTGAAGAAGACACCCTGGTATGGGGAAATAAGGAACTTGGATGCCCTTCGAATTCTCCTTTCCTAGATTAATAATTTTCAATAACATTTCCTTTGCGTATTCCAGAGAGGCTGGGGTATATAGGATATGGTGCATTCGCATCACAAGAGATTAACGGTGAATAATTTGGTCTCAAAGAAAACTATAATCAGAGAGTATAGTAGCTAACAAAATTGTGTCTGCACTGTGAGAAAATGATCAACTAACCTCTTTTATTGGGTGTCCAGGCAAAGGCATTACAAATTCAGCAGGATATGGGTAGTTAACCATTGCCAAATAGCTATACGCGGAGTCTAACCAGTCTGCAAGATCATCTATCTTCTTTAATTCCCTGAAAAATGGTTTTGATCAGCAGAAACCCAGTGGCAAGTTAAGAAGAATTCAAGTATAAACAAGACCATTTCCACTCTCCACAACGATGACAAAAGCTAACGCAACATATGTTCCTTACCGACATAAGCGGAATGTTTTTGTCAGCTGGAGAAGGCCATTATCCTTCTGACCCTCAGTTACTAGTGCATCCCATGACTCTTTTATAGTGTTAAAGCAGTTACTACTTTCGCGCTAGGATTAAGACGGAGGTAACATTCCGTCAATATCATAACACAACACAGAAAACCACAATGCAAAAACAACATACAAGATGAAAAATTAGTGGGGGAAAGCACAAGTTACCCCGAAATCATTAGAAACAATGTCGTAAAACGTTTCTGCTGGCACAATATCTTCGAATTGAAGAATCGGTGCCGAAGAAGCAAGTGCACCGATTGCAATGTGAGGATACTTAAGCCTCATCCAGGCTGCCAACACTGTTTTCGACATCATTCAAACACAAAACATCAAACATTTGCATGATTACATCAAAATCAAAACAAATTTCAACTTCCACCAAAACATAGCATTACAAATTCACATACTTCCGCCATACGATCCACCGAAGAGCACCACCGGGCAACCCTCCGCCAAAAAATTTCGCTTGAGCTCCGTGATTAGTACAGCGAAATCGGCAAGGGCTTGCTCGGCGGTAAGAAACGACAGCGTACTGGCATTCTTATACGCCTCTTCATGACTCCCGTACGGCATAGACTCTCCATAGTATCGGTGCTGCCAACCAATTCCAAAAACGACATTAATTTTCCTGCTTTTGACCTTTTATTTTAATGTAATTTTCTCGGGAACCAAACAGAAACTTACTTCGGGAAAGAGGACCATGGCGCCGAAGCGAGGGGCGAGCTCCCACACGAAGCCGGTGTTCTCGGCGAACCATTCGATGCCGCCTTCGTTGCCGCAGTAGAAGAAGATGGGGCCTAGCCGCTGTGGCCCCACCCAGTGCTCGGTGTTGATCAGGTACCGCTGCTGGAACCTCGGGGTGTCCGTGAAGCTGAAGTGATCGAGCCGCTGAGCAAAATATTGGGTTTCGTATCGGATTTTCGGTTGCTGTTGTTGTTGCCGGTGCGGCGGTCGACGTTTTGGCGGTGAAGTGGTTGAGAACTTGCCCAGGAAGCGTGGGGCCCATTTGGAGGAGGAGGAGGGGGAATCGGATGGTTGCGATGCCAGGGAGGGTGGGAATGAAGTGATGACGACGGCGATGATGATGATGATCGGGAGAGGAATAGAAGGATGGGAAAATTTGGGTTTTGGCATGTTTGCTGTTTGAGGGAGTGAACTGGTTTTTCCAGGAGGTGTTTTCGTTTTAGGAAGGTGAGTTGGGGGTGGACTTCAGGTGTGCGCGTGAGCAGCGCAATGTAAAAGCCATGAGGAAATTTTAGACTTTGAACAATACAGTATTCCACGTGTCATAAAATCAGTGCAGAGGCACAAAAAATATATTATTTTTTCAATTTATATATACATGAAGTACCGCTTAAATACTTAGTATTTAGAAAAATCTCTTAAGCATCAGGGTTTTGACCATAAGATTCATGTTCAACGATTCAATTGTCAAGATGTAACAGACACAATTTATAGGATATTTTAGAGTACATTAGAAGTTTTGGTCTTTTGTATGTCTTTCACATGTTGGAAATTTAGTCTTCTATATGTTAGAAGTCTCTCTCTTTATAGTTTCTCTCAAACTACCTATCTCACTGAGGCAGAGGCCCTTTGGCGGATACCCTTCCTCTTTTTTTCTTGGGTGCTCGTCAATTAGGCTAACGGTGTTTGTTCTTTTATAGGTGGAATTTCATCAATTCAACCTTCAACCCTGGACGAAATTTGCTCCTCACTATTTTTTTTTATCTTAACAAAGATACTGAGAGAATTAATATGAAAAATATATATTGGAAATTTATGAATAATCATTTGAAGAAAGTGTTGTACCAAGTATTTGAAGAAATTTTATGCATGAGAGTTACCAAAACTAATTGTCTTTTGAAATGTTGTTACACAAAAAAGAGGTGATCTTCACACACTTCTCTTAATTTCTGGTTTAACGAATTGAATAAATCAAACGAAAATAACGGACATATAATCACAATTCAGGTTGTATCTTTTGGGTTTACTCTTCTCAAGCGGGTGCATGAATAGATCTACAACATATTCTATATCAATCGTTGCTTTTCCAGTTTAAAAGTGATGCATGAATGGATCCACAATATCTTCTTTATTAATAGTCATTGCGGACAAAGCATCACTACTGTATATACGTTTTGTAGCACATGTCAGGTCTTCACATTTCACGATGTCGCACCTGGTAAGAAAATTAGCAAGCACAATATTTAAAACTATAGATTTATACAACAAGCTTCTTGGTTAAAATAAAACCCTAGCTAGAGAGAAAACACCAAATCAGAGTAGTAGAAAAATATTGACTTACATGACAAAAGTTAAGACATCTATATCTAAACAATCATCATATTCACCAAAACGATAAGCTTTCGCAGCCTCGATCTTTACACGGAGAACATGATCATCGCCAAGAAGGTTGTTCGAAATGGACAATTGAAACACCGCTACACGAGCACACCATTTACGCGATCCATCAAAGCCATGCATGATAGAGTAAGCACATAAGGCCTCTGTCGCCACATTGGAAGATCAAGTTTGAGGGGCTCAAGTCCTCATCTTATGAATATAAAGGAGGATCGAATGTCATCCCAAGTTCATCTAGCACCCGATATGGCCTCAACTCACCATCCGAATCCAACCGAAAAGCAACAATCTCGCGGTTGTAACGCATGAAAATTAGAAAGCCTTCAAATTGTGCAAAACTAGAGACAAAAAGTGGTAGGATGCCCCCTTCATGCCTCTCCTCTGAACGAGTGTCAAACGTATGTAAAGAAATGATGAAACATCCCGATACCTACCGTAATAAAAAAAATATCCCTCTGAAGATACTCAACTTCAACTTGAATAGCAAGATTGTGAGGCCAAGAAATGTAGTCTTTCTCAATATAATAATGTTCTACGCGATAACCATTAAGGATAGGGGGATTGGGGGGATTTGGAAGAAGTTGCCACAGTCGGGTAGTAGGATCATAAACCTCAAAAAGAACTGGTTGATGTTCTTCTTCGACAGGCCCGTGGTGCAATATGCTGGACATAACATAGATTTTGTCCTCGAGAGTAACCACAATAGGATTGATCTTGGGACTAGACAAGTAGGAAAGATACTGCGTATGTCCATGGAATAAACACCTAGGTTATCCAAAACATCTTCAGCCTTGCGCGTATAACGTCTAAGGAAGTTGTTGCTGCCCTCCTTCCATGTACCCCCCACCATATACAATTTGGAATCCACGATCATATATCTCATTTGTAAGGGCACTAATCTAGTTCCATCGAGAGAATAATAATTTTGCACAAGTTTAAACTCTAGCCTCGGAGGCGGCTTAAGAGATGTGGTGGAAGAGCTCTATGCCAGTAGGTTGCTAATATTTAGACGCCATAATCCTTGTGTTCCACCACAATTATCCACTTGCATATACAAAAACCTATCTTGATCTAACTGCACAGTAGGTTTAAGAGGAAGAGGACTATATGTAGGCCGTTTGCAATTCTTTCCTTTTTCCATTAATATATTTGAAATTTTATCTTTGAATATCCAATCACAACTGCAATCCAACGCATTCGATCAAGACTCAAGATTGAGAAATTCTTTTTCTTTTGATCTTTTTGAAAAGAAAGTTGGCTTAAACAAGATTGTTTACTTGTTGAAGAAGAAAAGCAAGATTGTTTAATCGGGTTTACGTCGGGTTGGGCTTGGATGGATTATGAGTTAGAAAAAACCCATCCATTCTGGTTTAAAGTCTGGTTGGACATAAGCGGATTCGATTTGGTCCAACTCAAGTTGCACCTCTAAAAAAAACCCTAATGCCACTAGAAGAAAACATGCTTGTAATGACCAATTTCTTAGTGAACAAATGAAATTAGGTCAGAAATAGTATGAATCCAGTGATCATTTTGCTAACAGGTCACTAAACTCAGTTTTTAATTTTTAATGACCTAATTTTAGTGACTAATTAAAATGTGATCACTCAAAAATAGTGTATTCTCCATCGATCTCTCTCCATCTCCATTGATGTCCCTCTCTACAATGGTCTCTCTAAAAGCGGCTGAAACATTCTCGAACTCAAATGTTTCAGGTGTGCTCTATATTTCTCTTAGTTCGTTCAATTTCTCGAACTCTGATTTTCATTTGTTTTTTGTTTTTAATTTTTACTTTGCTTTTTATTTTTATTTTGATTTGAGAAGTTGAATTTCTACTTTGAAATTTCAGTTTTAGGGTTGTGATTTGGAATTTGGGGTTCGAATTTAGGGTTGTTATTTGGGTATGAGATTTGGGATTGAGAGTTAGGGATGCAATTTTCAGGATGAGATTTGCAATCGGATTTAGTTTTGATTACTTGTTCTGTAATCTCAATTCAAGAAGAGTGTGCATTCTTGTTTTCTATCATTCAAATTTAATGAAATTGTTATTGAATTTTGACTCCGAATTGTATTACTGATTTTATAGTAGGTGTTTAGTTGAAGCAGGGAAAAAGACTTTGTTTTCTCTGTAGTTACAGGGACATAATCCTACTTACTACTCCAACTAGCACTAGTAGGGGAGAAGTAGAAATTTGGATTCTTTAGGCATGCTTATACTTTTGTTTTATTTTAAGCAGTGATTTGTTTTAATTCTATAGGCATGCCTTACGTTATACTATTTTGTTTTTTTTTTTAATGTGGACCAATAACTTATATATAAAAATACCTAATTTGACTACATAACCACAAAAGATTCTTGTTGTAATATATTTTTAATTGTTAGAAAAAGGGAGAGGATAGAGAAAAACAAAATTAATCATAATTATTTTTCAAATCTCAAATGCTGAAATGATCAGTTCTTATACATTGTTGATGTCTAATCGTTACGCGTCAATCTTTGATCGCTATGTCGTCACTATTTTTTGATTGATTAGATCTTCAATGATTTCAACAATTGAGATATGATTTTTCTCATTTTAGATAATTTTTTCAAAGAAAAAAAATTCAAAGATTGACTAGAATGATTAGAAATTTAGTCCAAATTGTTGAACTCATCAAAATCTAATATTGACGACATATCAATATAATATCATGACATAGCTACCAAATATGAACGACATAGTAAAAAAATAATCATTTTTAACAAATGGTATTTTATTTAGTGCTACGGTCTAATGATATTATTCTTCATTTGTAAGTGAGATGTCTTAGGTTTGAAACTCGTAAGTGACGAGTTCAATTTATTTTCCCACAATCAATTAACAAAGAGATAAATGAAAAAGTGACATTTCAGCAATTTGTGTTTTTATCATTTATGTTGTAGTATAAATTTAGAGAGAGATGAGAGGGAAATCGGCAGAGAGAAGAGAGAAGGGCTCGAGGAATTGTGGTACATATTCCTCATGCTCAATGTCTTTATTTATAGTAATAAGAGGGAGAGAAACTTGCTCTCCAATTAATACAAGTTGTACAAGGAAAGATCTTCTAGATCCCGAAGAATTCCTAATTTATCTCTGCTTAGGATTTACACAATCACATTATGCCAATATTAATTCTAACACTCCCCCTTGAGTGTGTAAATACTCAAGTAGTAGACGCATCAAATCTTCATGCTGAAAATTAAAGTAGTTGATGAAGTCGTCTCGTAGGCACTGATGGAGAACACGCGAGTCTCATATAGGGATTTGCACATAAAAGTAAGTCTCACCAAAACCTGGCTATGGTAAAACCCAAGGTGGGACAAAACCCATAGTCTAAGGAGAAAAAAGTGAGTTAATGCAATGTTACTTAACATCTTCAATACGTAAGTAGTAAGAAAACACACAAAGGTATGACCAACCTAGGATGGGTGACTCGTCAAAACCTCGTCAAGTAACAAAACCCAATGAGAAAAATGATCCTGATGTAGCGAAAAAGAGTACATTAAGGTCAAGTGAGTATACTTCAGGATACTCCCCATGAGTTTGACAAAACTCCCCTTGAGAACTGCAAGCGTTGCAAATGAAAAAATTTGCGCATACCAAATCCTCGAACAAGCTTCTAAAAGGTTGACTTCTGCGGTGACTTCGTGAAGAGGCCAACAAGATTGTCTTAAGATCAGATCTTCTTAACTTCAATCTTCTGATGTTCATGCTGATGTAGACACAATATGCTTGGTGTTGACTTCTTGGATGTATCATGTTATGGTCTGGTCGATACATGCGGCGTTGTCTTCATAGATCGTCGTTGAGACTCAACGATGGATGAGAATCACAGGTGCTTTGAATATGCTCCCATGTACACGTGTGGCTTCGTGTATGGCGATGAGCTCGAAGACATCGCAACTAAGGTCTGTTTGGTTGACCTCCAAGATATTGCGGTGTTCCTAACAGTAAAGGCATAATCTGTTTAGAAAGGTGCCTTGTGCAGATCAGACATATAGTCTGTGTCAGCGTATCCCACAAGGTAGGCATCATTCCGATAACCAAGGGGTTGTGGTTCATTATGAGATGCGTAGGGATAGAATAAGTCAAAATTTGTATTAAGGGAAATTCGTCTTTAACACGTATTCGATGGTAGCGTGTAGGCGTAGTGTCATATCTTGCCAAAATATCAACAGCGAAGGAGATGTCATGCCTAATGCAATGGACTAAGTACAATAATGCGCTAATTGAACTTAGATATGGAACTTCAGGTTCCACAACCTTTTTAAGGGCCACATTTGCATCTAGCTTATGGACGATCATGTGTGTACTTGAAGGCAACACCTTCTGGGTATAGTTTGACAGGTGGACCAGAATACCGACATTGCTTGAAACTTCATGTCGAGACGAAAACGAGTTTTCCCAAGATCTTTCATCTTAAATTCCGACTTCAAGTGCGAGGCAGTTTTCTCAAGCTATTCCAAAGTCTAATTGAGATTTATGTCATTGACATAAACTGCAACTCTAACAAATTAGGTTTTGTACACGCAGATGCATAGTTTATTCACATATCCTTAACTGATCAAATATTCACTTAGATAGGTATACTACATCCGCCCGGATTGTTCCAATCCTTAAAGTGATAGTCTCAAACTCATAGAGAGGGTGTTTTGCGATTTAGAACTGTTTGAATCAATCCATGAAAGTCCTTCGGAAACTTTCATGTAGATTTCGTATCATGATCCCTATAGGTAAGTTACAACCACGTTTATAAGTTGCTATCAGTTCAGGGTGTATGAGAGAAGCCTTGCACCATAAGGTGGCGTTATATTGCACTGTTTCATTCATCTCATTACGCTTCCTTTTGTGTTGGATTGTGTTGGAACTATCGGCCCAAACACTTTCCGCTTCGCCAAGGAATCTGATTCGACATGGATTGTTTCTAGTTGACCAATCAGTTCTACGTCAACATTCATCAATGGAACGCGGTTCGATATCATCGCTTTTCACTATTTTGGGTAGCTACCGTATACGTAAATATCATCAATGATAATCTCATTCCAATTCCATAACTTATTCATGCGTGCATAATGGACCAAGACTACAGGTCTCGGGATAATTCAAATTAATTTCATGAGGTAGAATGGTTAAGATAGCCATCAAGGAAGGGATTTGTTTTGTGCCATGTTTTTTCCACTTCTAAGGAGGTGAATCCTTCGAGCCAAGTGATCTGTTGTGCTTTAGGCCGAGAACATATTAATTGGCTAGTCGTTGGCGTACTGGGCCGTCCAACAAGGGCGGCACACCCTTCGGAGATGTTAACTCAACGTCCGACGTACGTCTATCCTTACAGGCATGTTTGCAATTGGTATGTGTGATCTCGTCACTTTTGCTAGATCAGAGAGCAATTTAAACAATTTAAACCAATTTTCCTAATATTTTTGTGTGTGATCTCGTCACTTTTGCAGCTGGCATGTTTCCGAAGGATTCCTAGTTTATCTCTACTCAAGATTTACACAATTACTATGCCAATATTAATTGTAACAATTTCTATGCCAATATTAATTGTAACAATTTAAACCTATTTTCCTAATATGTGTATTAGATAATTCATTTTGAAATGCTGTTACTCAAAAACGTTGCTCGGCTCTTCGTTTCCCTCCTTATTTCCCCGCCGCTGTACAGTGAAGGTCGAACGGGACAAGAGCTAACATTCCCAGCGATCCATTGATTCCCCAATGAAAACTCAGGCCCCCAAATCACTCCTTACTCTCATAGAGACCTGCACAAGCCTTCAACATCTGAAGCAAATCCACGCCAAATCTATAATCTCAGGCCTTTCCTACAACCAATTCATCCTCACCCAAATCGCCAATTCCTTCTTACTCCCTCAATCTCTGAACTACGCCACCCGCGTATTGATTCGAACTCAAGAACCAAGCATCTTCATTTACAATTCTATGATCACAGCACATTCCCAATCTGAAACCCCATTTGTTGCTTTGTCGATTTATAACATGATGAGGGTAAAAGAAAATGCCTTAGGCGACAAGTTTACTTACCCTTTTGTGTTGAAGGCTTGCGCTAGCGAATCGGCTATAGACAAAGGGAGGGAGGTTCATGGTGTGGTTGTGAGAATTGGGTTTGATTACGATAGGTTTTTGTGTAGTTCTTTGCTGAACTTTTATGGGGTTTGTGGAAAAATTGAGAGTGCAAGGCAGGTGTTTGATGAATTTACCGTGAAGGATGTTGTTTTCTGGAATGCCATGATAATGGCTTATGCTCGAAACGGGATGGTTTTTGAAGCTTGTGAGGTTTTTAGAGAGATGGTGGAAGTGGAATTGGTTAGACCGAATGAAAGTGCAATTTTGGCGTTGATATCGGCTTGCACGGTATCGAAAAACTTGAAATTTGGGAAAGAGATTCATGGGTTTTTGAGGAAAGATGTAAGTTTTGGGTTGAGTGTGAAAGTGGGAGCTGCATTGGTTGATTTGTATGCAAAATGCGGCTGTTTGGACTATGCAAAGAGAGTGTTTGAGGGAATGCCTGAGAAGAATGCTGTGGTGTGGAACTCTTTGATAAGTGGCTATTCCCTTAACGGGTTTTCAAAGGAAGCAATTGATCTTTTCAGGGAAATGTGTTGTCTGAATGTTAAGCCCGATAATTTCACGATTTCAGGCTGCTTGTCTGCTTGTGCTCAAATGGGTGCTGTTAATATAGGAAATTGGGTTCGAAAATTCTCAGAGAAGAATGGACTTTGGGATGTGTTTATAGGTACATCTTTGGTAGACCTGTATGCAAAATGTGGTTTTATTGAAGCAGCTAGAGAAGTGTTTGATAAAATGGATAAGAAAACTGTTGCGACATGGAACGCTATTCTCTCTGGATATGCGTCAAATGGGCAGGCTGGATCTGCAATAGAGCTCTTTGATGAGATGAGAAAATCAGGTGCCATGCCAGATAGCATAACCTTCCTTTCGATTTTACATGCTTGTGCACATGCTGGTTTGGTTGGAAAAGGTAAGCAATACTTCGATTTGATGGTGAAAAATTATAAGATCGCCCCTAAAGTTGAGCATCACGGTTGTATGGTTGATCTTCTTGGGCGCGCTGGACTTCTGAAAGAAGCAAGGAAGCTTATTGAGAGGATGGATATTGAACCAAATGTAATTGTATGGGGATCACTGTTTAATGCTTGTAGCATTCATGGTGATATTGAGGTAGGAGAGTGGGCGGCTGACCATATTTTCGACTTAGAAGCAATGGACGGGGGCTCCTACGTGCTGTTAGCAAATATGTATGCTGCAGCACGAAGGTTTGACAGGGTTAATGCAGTTAGAGAGGAAATGATTAAGGCGAGTATTTGCAAGCTACCTGGATGTAGCATGATCGAGATTGGAGATGTAGTTCATGAGTTTCTTGTTGCTGACAAGACACACCCTGAATCAGAAGAGATCTACTCGGTGTTGGACGAATTAAGCAACAAGCTCAAGATGGCAGGCTCGATGCAATTGTCTGCTTTAGATGAAGAGCATCTGGAAAGCAGCTGAGGGACAATGAAGCAGTTTCCCTTCTAGGGGCGTTTGGATTTGTATGGAAAATTCCAGATTTGGGAGATGGACGAGGGATCTCAGAGATGATTTGGAGATTCATTTCAAGGTTCAATTCTTTCCTTTATTCATGGACATGTTTTGTGAATATCTGTCACTGCATTTCTGTTTTCCTTCTTATGTCTTAATTATTTGAATGTGCATTGCAGACTTTGCAGTGGGAGAATTGCTTAAAAACTGAAGCCATGAAGTTCCAAGCACTTTCGGGGAGTTTGGGGAGGAATGGTTCTGAATTATGTATTGCTTATGGGTTCAATAGAATAAGAATGGCTGATAATGGGTTCTAAATTATCAATACGGTTCTGAATTGAGAACTCAGAAGCAACCATTCCAATCAGGGGTGAAGCTAGAAATAACGTTTATGGGGAGCACAACTAAGTAATGGCGGATGCATGTTTTCGTGGAATTCCAACAAGAGCGAGCGCAGAGTAAAAAAAAATTTCAATTTCCTTTTTAGAAGCATCGGAGGAGGGAATTCTTCTTCGTGAGCTGCTAGAATCAACTCTACAACTAAACATTTTTGTGTTATATCTGCCTCCTGGTGGTTTTGGATGGGGAGCAAGTGATAGAGTTGGTGGTGATGATGAGTTAATTATTATTCGCCATAGTCTGATTCGACGTCATATCGAGTGATAGAATGTGACTGCGATTTAAGCGGGACCCTAATTGCTACTCAGCGGTTGAAAGGAGAGGGGCGGGATTTGGGGGGGGGGGGGCACGGGTCCCATCTGGCCCTTAATAAGATTCACCCCTGATTCCAATTGTTGTATCTGTATCTATTAGGGATCAGATGCAACCATTGAAATTGGAATTATATGGTTTTGAATCGTAGGGATCAGATGTGGTATAAGCATTTCTTTGAAATGTTGAGGGACCAGATGTGGCAGGCTGGCAGCCATGTAATGTTACTACATGGGTAATTCCTTTTAGGCAATTAGCTTCATAGAATCAGCAGTGGCCAACACGGCAACCAGTGCATATAAATACAATGGGCAGAATTGGGGATATTAGGGAATGGTAGTATTTTGTTGTACACATGCAGTTATATATGATATGATACATTTGGGTAAGTAGATAGATTCAAGTGGCATTTGGCAGCTTAAGTGCATAAAGTAGGACTGCTTCAGCAATTCTCTTGAGTTACACTTCATGCACACCTTGCAACCGCTAGATTTTTTGGTAAGAGTTGCGAATAGGGTTTGTTGGTTTATAGGATATTTGATATCTTGAGATTCTTTTTTGGTGCGCAATATGTTGCTTTACATCCATTAATAAAGCTAATTAGTTACTTTGATAGGCTCAAACTTAATGATGCTTAATTCGGGGGAGAAGTAATAGATATTAAGAGGTGACTTTGAATATGTTCTTCCATATGCAGTTGTTTTTAATTGGAAATGATTTGTTTCTAGGGCCAACTGAGAAAGACCAAATTGATGTTCAAGCTGATATGCCCTACGATACTGTGGAGTTCATTACAAATACTTGGCTTGATGTCTCCTACACTTTACTATTTTCTCATTCTTCACCACAATAATGCTTTGTACACGAAGAATTTTGGCAAACTCAATTAGTTACTTTTTGACTGAGGCAAATGCTTGATTGAGTTTATTTTTCTTCATATATTTTTGCTGGTTTCAGGTTTATGTGAATGTTATGCGTCATTCTTTTCTATAATGTGTTGTTTCGAAAGACTTATATTTTATAAAATAGAATGAGGCTCTTAAAGTCTTCAACTAATTAGCACACATAAAATTTCTGTTTTTGGTATACATGTCAGTTTCTTAATACATTTTCTTTATATCATGTATTAGATTCAAGTTCGTTTCATTTGTTAATTCAATGATTTAGTTTTTTTTGTTATCAAGTATATTCGTAGACAATGAAACTTATATGTTGCTAATTCAAAAAGAAATCAAATTAATTATTATTATTATTTTAAACCTGAGCATCTTTCCCCACAAATCACATTTGTCTTATACCTTGATATTATTAACGTATCTGTTCCCTTGGACATTTCAACCAGAAAAGCAAGGGCATCTGAGAATGCATGATTGTGGTTTGACCACAAAATAATATGCCCAATAATTTAAATGCCATAAAAGATAATCTATGTTGACATAAAGGCATGAACATTTGACCTACATATGTCTTCTTCATTATCGCAATTCTCTTCATCATTGTTACATATTCAGTCAACTTTTTTTTGGCCAATTAAAACATGGAGATGCTTAGATGCCCAAACCACTTCGAAGCATACGTGGGATCTATACAGAAGATGTAGGGTTTGTTTGATGAAGTGTTTTTAAATGATTGAAAGTACTAGATAAATTATTTTTGAGTTTTAAAAATACTTGAAGTAACACTTCAAGTGTTTTTTCAAAATTAATTTGCATTTTTACTAAGAATTGGTTTCAAAAATATTTTCTTTAAAAGCTCTTTCAGTAATTTAAAAACACTTCACAAACGAGCCTGTAGATGCTTATAGTTTATTTGTCAACTTTCAACCATTTTTTTAGTGGCTAAGCCTAAGAGAAGTATAATACATTGCTTCTTTAAAGGGAAGTCTTAACGCCCAAGTCATTGCTCCCTTAACCTCCACACATGACCACTAGTAGAAAAAGGGGCAAAGGCCACATATAATTTGGCCACAGATCAAATAATTGTAATCATGGATAAAACAATGGCTATGGGACTTTTAGAAAACTAAAGCTAGTTTTTTATTACGTGGGCTGCCAAAATCCACATAAAGCTACTTCCGAGCCAAATTATTTGTCAACACTAAGCTATTTTTTTAGGGGTCAGACTTAGGTGGTACGTACCATTCAATGGTCCGACCATTGAATGGTTTAAGATTCATTTGGGGCCCACTGTAAATTAATCTAGGACCATTTGGTACGGCCATTGAATGGTCCGTACCACCCAAAATTTCTCTTTTTTTTAGAGCATTTATAAAAAAAACTATAAATTTTTGTTAAACTAACAAATGAATAGTGTCAAAAAACTATTTTAGTTTTTCAGTTTAACTTTTCATCTCCAACAACACTCTCTGTTTTAACAAATTTGAATATTTTATTATTAACAATTCAAACCCAACCCACTCATTTTCTAAAACACCATTTTCTCCCTTCCTTTTCTCTTTACTGACCCTTGAGTTTATTATTTTATTTAATATTTAGCTGATGAATAGTTGCTCTGTAAATTTAAAGAGTGACTGTTGATTTTGCTACAATAAGAGTCTTTTACAACATCTATTGAAGATGATTTTTTTTTTAGTTTGGCCTTTTAAAATAGAGTTTAGTTGTTTTTTAATTTTTCAAAAATATGGTAAACGATACGTTTTCAATACTCCATAGGTTTGGCTATGAACATGCAAACTCGGAAGTTGGCTGCCAAATTCCACAAAATGTTCCCAATACAGTGTTGGACTTCGTTTATTTGGCTCTCTTTTCTTCTTTATAATTAATCAAACCTCAATGGAAAAGACAAGATGGACCTAACAATTGCCACAATCATTCAAAGCCCGACTGATGGATTAAATCTTCATAGGTGTTTATTTGACTCCTAATAACACAGATCAAATTTGGGTGGTACATATCATTTAATGGTTCGACTATTGAATGGTTCAAGATTCATTTGGAGCTCAATGCAAATTAATCTGGGACCATTCAATGGCCGTATCATTGAATAATCCGTACTACTCACAATTTTTCCTAATAACGCAAGCCTTCTTTATATTCTATCTTGATCATAGCTTTGTAGTTAGTACTAGATCGATTAAAAAAATAGAAAAAATCATAATGAGAGTATTGATAAGAGCATATTTATGCGACTTTGTTAGACTATTTTCTTGCATTTACTCAGTTAGTTTCTGTTTATTAGAGTGTTTTAAGCTATTTTCGTGTGTTTGTAGGTCCAAATGGCAAAGTTGGCAAGAAAGGGCATTTTGGAGCAGTTTTGGGCTTGGAATGGATAGCACATGCATGGAGCGAGGTGGATGGACATTTTTGAAGTTCAAATGAGGCTAGGAATGTGCTAAAGAGATGGAGAAATTAAGTCAAGACATAGAAGATAAGGAATCAGCTACAAGGAAGGAACATCATCCAAACCTTATCTTATCTTATCCTAACCTTATACTAATCCTATTCTACCTGAATTCCATTTGCAAGGGGGTGGTATTTTCATATGAGGACATTTAAGAACTTGATTTCTAGAGGGTCTTACTTTCTCCTAAAAGGGTGAAGATAGAAGCTTGGAAGACAAGGAAATTGTAAAAATGTGGAATCCAAGTGAGATTTGGATAGTGCTGTGCATAACTGCCAACTTCGACAGAGCACCCAAAATTCCTCAGGATGAGTTACGTGCCATGCCATATGTGGATGGAAAGCTCTGGATGTCTAGTTTCCATAGGATTTTACATATCTCTATTCTGATGCTTTTAGAAATAGTTATCACTGTTTTAGTGATGAAATGTCGAAACAGGCAGTAGAGTCCTAGTTGGATTGGGTTTCAAGGAAAAAAACGTGGCATCTGTTTTGTATGTATTTATACACTTAATTCAGATGAATTAAGGAGTCCTAAGGATTTCTAAACTCTATCTAAATCGTGCTCTTGAAGTCCTTCAATGATTCAAACCCTTGGAGACGCATAAATCACAAAAGAAGCACCATTCAACGAGACCACCGCACATAAGAGCAAAAATCAGAAAAACACATTTTGTACCACAGCTTTGCAGAGGGAGGAGAAGCTTGGAGTCGTGCCTACCATTCAAGACCTTTGGATTGTTAGAGTGTTTCTAGGTGTATTCTATCTTTTGTTGTCAATGTTTAGTTTTAGTTGTTTCTGTTTAACTGCAAACATGAGGAACTAATTTCTTTTATAGCTAGAGGAGAATTCAAAGCCATGAACATATATGTGATATGAATTGATTACATCCAGTTATTATTTCATAAATTATGAATGCAATTTACTTAACTGTTTGATTGATAACTTATTCTTGTGTGTTGATTAAGGAGGCCTACTTAGTTTGCATGCATGAATTTGATGCTAAAATATAAGGGAGTTTCACCTAATAGTTATGAACTTATATTTACAAGTAGTGGAGGTTGCTAGTCACAATCGCGTTAAGTAAATTCTTGGCAGGAGTATTATGCAGTTCATAGTTACGAATGTCATGTCAATGCTTATGATTTTCACAAAACTTAATGATCTTTGACATGTATCTCTATTATGAAGTTCATATAGGGAACTTAATAAGAATAATTTGGTTGCGTCGCTGAGTCCAATTCAATGAACCTAGGAAAATCTAAGGGTTAATTAGTGCAGTTCACGGTTAACTTGGGGTATTGTCATTCGTGGTTTATAGGAAGAATAACTGGAAATCGATTTGTATGCATATGTGTCATGTGTGGAGAAGGACCTTCTAGCTAGCCTTTCACTCCCTTAATTTACCCAATTTCATACCCTTTAGTTTGTTTGTTTAATTCTCAAATTCGTCAAAACAACCCCCCATTTAGTATTTTGAGTCTTTTTGGTTTAATTTTCGTCCAAATTTTCCTTTAGTGCCTATTTTGAGTCAATTTAGCTTAGTTTTATGTTTTTAAGTCCAATTAGTGTAGATTAGCATCCCTCCTAATCCCCGGCCTAGAACGATCCTTACTTACGCTTACTACAATTGTCAAAAAAAGGGTTTAATTTGTGTGTTAATTTCTACCACATCAAGTATGCGATGTATATCGAGGAAAGAAGGAACCTTGGCGTGCTTATAAAGAGCTGAGTTACTCTTCACATTGTCAATTGGTTTTATAGTGGAAATCTTAACTCTCTTCATGGTATCATTTTTTCATGGTATCAGAGCAGGTAAGTCCATGTATGAAGCCCCAAAGGGAACATGAGCTCCATGTCATTTTATTTTTGTTGTCCATGTGTTAGGCTTGAAAATTCGCCACACGTGATGCGGCGTGTTGAGAGTATAAATCCTACATTAGAAAAAGGAGGAACTTTACATATGCTTATAATGAGTTGAATTACTTTTTATATTACTAATTTGTTTTATGGCGAAATTTTAACTTCTTTTAATAACTTTTCGAGACATTAGATTTGCTTGATTTAAACCTGTCAATTAATATACTTACCCCTCATCCACATTAGTGGATTTCATACGAAATAGGGATTAGGGGATTCAGTTTCAACATGCATTACCACTTAGCTCTATGGCTTAGGGGTTTGACACTGTTTCACACCCAAAAGGAAGCGAGTTCCGTCTGCATTCTAAAATCCCATTGAATCTTAGGGGTCAAATTTCAATAGTACGTATCAATAGTACGTACTGTTGAATGATTTAAGATTCATTTAGAGCTCACTGCAAATTAATCTGGACCATTTAATGGGCGTACCATTAAATGGTACCACCGAAAATTTTTCCAAATCTTAGACATAATTTTTGGTCTACAATATATATTTTATAAAGATTGGGTTGTTCGCTCATTAAAACGATACGTGAGCCGAGTTCAGAACATCGGTAGTTGATTTTAAAGTCCATTATCACTACATATCAACCAACCACATGGCCAATTTAGCAAGCCCTATTGCTGAAGCTCAGACCCTACTTACTGAGTGATATGCATTATAGATAGGGCATCTTTTTAGAAGCATGCCGTCACATAATCAACTAGCATCCATGCAATGTTTCGTATCTTGGATCGATGGTCATGGCATGCTGATGACCAATTGACCATGCCCATTTGCCTTGCTGGCTTGGATCATGTGTGCTGAGTGCTCACGCAAACAGGCAAGCAAGGATGCTCCTCCACCAACATTAACAACTTCATACATACCAATGCGACTCCTTCCAATTTGTATAAGAACCCTACAATAGTAGGACCCTATTGCCTTAATTAACTTTGTGCCCCAATATAGCCGGCATATCAATCCTTCCAACCCTTTTTTGCCCTTTACATCCAACAACCTAGTCAATTTAGCTATGCCTCCCCACGCCCAAGTGTCCCTTATGGGACCTTTTCACGTGATTACTTTCTAAATTACTTAGTAGTATCATAATGGGAGTATGCTGAGACTGTTTATGAAAATGTTAAAAATATTTTTTAATAGCTAAAAATGCTTCTAATTCGTTTGGTTAAAAAAATTAAAAGTGATTCTATAAGCTAATAGCACTTTCAGAGTAGTTCATGTCAAATTAATGCTTCTTCAAGATACTCCCAAGTGCACTTGAATTTTTTATTTTTTATTTTTATAATTATAGGTGTTTATATATAATAAAAGCATTTATAACATAAATGTTTATGAGTAAAAGTAATCACACGCAATCATACGTTTTAACTTTCTTATATGATGTTGAACTTAAAATGGGGCATTCTCATTGCATGCAAGTCTTTCTTCTAAATTAGACGGAACTTCTACTGATCAATAATTACACTCCATATCTTTTTACAGTTAAGTAATTTAAATAGGTATTCTACTTGAGCAATAATTCGAACACGATAAACCATGTTATCAAACAAGTGATAAACCATGTTATCAAACAAGTGATAAACCATGTTAACTGACGCATCTCTATCTCTCTAGATGATTGAAAGCAAATGTAGTCACCATTAGTGAGGGATGACATGGTTCTATGCTTTCACAACTTTTCAACTTAAGCATGATGGCTATGTGGGAAAAGGCTCACCCAACAAGTCTTAGAAGAGAGTTCTAGTGGGGCAAGACAAAGCTTTTTGGCTTTTGCTTTATCAAAAGTCGGTGTGTTTGTTGATACGATCTCCTCTAGAAACTATACCAAAAAAATACATGTTACTCCAAAAGATTATCCTTTCAATACAATTGATTCAAATCTCTCTCTCACATCAAATTAAACATAATGCTCTATTTTATTAAGCAAATGACCCACTTGAGTGTTCAACTTTTTTTGTGTAGGTAATATTCATATTCATCTTAACTCACTTTTTGTGAGTCATGGCAGGCACACCTGCTAGGCACAAAGACACCTCGGTATTCCTTTACTGCCATACTTTATATAGAAGTACTACTAGATGATACTGACACACACTTGTTATTATAAACAAATACATACATATACACTATCAACAATTCAAGTTTCCATCAATCTAATTTCTTTATTATTTTCTTTTTGTTGGGGTGCTAAAGGTGAAGAGAACTTGCCACACAAGTTAGTACAAATATAATTTCAAATTCTAAACCACCGATTGACTGGGAATGAGAATACTAACCCATTATATAACCCTAAAAAAATCCCATTTCAAATTCTCACACTTTCTCTAATTATATCACAGTCGAAGACTAATGTAGTGGCAATTCTATGGTCAAAGAAGAAATATTAAATTGTAGAATTAGAAAAAAGTTAGTGTTGTGAGCTTATGATTGTTGCACAAATTTAGAAATATGTCATATAGTTGTCATATGATGGTATAGAATCGTTGTAGATACAGTTTGCAGATAGTGTGCAACTCATGCATGCTGTTTTTCATGGTTAACAGTGCACGGCATGTTCTTTTACTTGTAAGTGGCTAGTGTACGGAACTTTTCTGCTTAAAAAATTATCGTACGGGTGGTATTGATACATGGATTGGATCCATTCAAACATTGCCCCATGCATAAAGAGTTTAAACTCTAGGGTTTGTAGTAGGTCCAGTGGTATAAAAAAATTTCTTCATAGCCAATGCCAGAGTTTAACCTCTATTGTATAAAAGAGGAATTTTAGTATACATTTAAAAAAAAATTATTATTATTAAGGGAGAGAGGAAGGGGAAGGTTTCAAAATTATTACATATTAAGTGAGTATCAACTCGTACATGTGAATTAGCTCTTGAAGAAGCGTCTATTACTTTAGGCTCCGTTTGTTACACCAGTCTAAGGGCCAATTTGGGATTGCTGCCCTTTTCAAACACTGCTTATAAAAGCAGCTTTTAAAAGCAACCTCCATGCTGCTTTTAAAAGTTGCTGTTTAAATGCATAACTTTTAAAATAAAATTATTATTATTAAGGGAGAGAGGAAGGGGAAGGTTTCAAAATTATTACATATTAAGTGAGTATCAACTCGTACATGTGAATTAGCTCTTGAAGAAGCATCTATTACTTTAGGCTCCGTTTGTTACACCAGTCTAAGGGCCAATTTGGGGTTGCTGCCATTTTCAAACACTGCTTATAAAAGCAGCTTTTAAAAGCAATCTCCATGCTGCTTTTAAAAGTTGCTGTTTAAATGCATAACTTTTAAAATAAGCAGTATATTTTATTTTTACCAAACACTTTTTATCCGCTTAACTTTAAAGTGAAGTAGTTTTTAGTGAAAAAAAAAAACAATAGCAAACGGGACCTAACTTGGACTAGCTAGCTTAAGTATGACTAGTGTTCTATGTTTAGTAGAACAAGGATTAGCAATTAATGAGACTAAGGGAGACTTGCTTGGACTAGGGACCTCGTCAGCACAGTACTAGCAATCCCGTACTTCAGCTTGGGATTGCTAATCCCCCTTCCAATCCCGCTTCTCTTTTTCCTTCATGCATCAGCAGCAGCAAACTACTCCTCTTCTACAGCCACCAAATTAGTTAATTTGCTCGTTCGGTTTTCAATTCATACAACAATCTCAACAGGGTTTTTTTAATTCTCTAAATTGTTGCTGAAATCCGTAAAATTTGTTTCCGTTTTTGTTTCACCTCTCCGTCTCCGTCGTCTTTTTTCCGTTGTCTTCATGCCTTGTTTCTTGTCGACGTCTTCTTGCCCTCGTCTTCGCAGCCCAGCACAGAAGAAATCGTGCAGCTTTACAAGTTGCTCTTGTCGGAGTGCCTATTTCCGAGGCCCATCATTACCATCTCACCATCATGCCCAGTTGGGAATTTTTTTTGGTGTTTTCTGTCTACAAACCATGAGATTTTTCATTTGCTTCAGAAAGCCATGGAATTTTTCAATCCACCACTTTTTGCTTCATGGAATATTTGTTTTTTAAGGCAAAAGTAAATTAGAAATGATAAAAAAATTAATTTGGATTTTAAAAATATTTTAGTCTATAACTTAGTCTGGCACTGCACCAAACACTTCACTATTCTTATTCTGTTTAGTCCGAGTCAAGCCAATCCAGCTTAGCTCCTGAAGTTAGTCCAGTTTAAAACAGTCTATCATAACAAACAGAGTCTTATAGTCTGTCATAACAAACAGAGTCTTACTGTGTAATTGTTTTGATGGGGGTTGCTCTCAAATATTCTCTTTGTAATTTTTTCTTCTTTGTAATCACTTATATTTTGGAAGAAAAAAAATTTAGGGTTTAGAATACCTTTACCCCAAATAAAAACCCTACACACATGTGGGCAGTGGGAGCAGTAAGATATACACAGGCTTACAGCCTCCCGTACGCACGCACGCACAATCTGACACAGAAAAGAGCAACATGGTCGGCTGGGCTTTAAAGGGAGAGGAAGAGGAGACATCTCACAAAAACCTTATCCCAAAATTCTCTCCCTCCATCATTGCCAACTTCTACGCTCCACAATCATCAACCTTCCCCCGGAATCAAATGCCCTATCATACCAAATCATTGGTGGGGCCTCCCTGTCCCAACCCCTTATACCCATCCACGTGTCACCCTCTGCCCTCCACACGATCCATTTCTCTTTTTATTTTTTAAACAAAAAAATATTTTTAATTTATTTTAAATGAGTAAGAAACTAGCTAGTACTACGGTCTAGTGATATTTCTCTTCACTTATGAGTGAGAGATCTCATGTTTGACTCTCATAAATGACGATGACGTATTATATTTGTGTTGAGTTCAATACCTACTAAATAGCTGATCATTGTGTCCCCTAGCTTAATCCCCCACTCCTTAGGTATAGAATATTTTTGTATGAAAAAAAGAGAAAAGAAAAAAAATGAGAAAAGGAGGGCCGGATAAGGAGAAATCATCTAGACTACGTGTTCGTGCGGACCCTGAATACAAAAAAATATTTCTACTCCCTCACACCACACCCGTGACCCACCACGTCCCGTGGCCTCACACAAAATCTTCTCCTGAATAAGGGTGGAGATGACACATAATCGACAACCATCGCTAGTTTATTTGGTTTTACGCTAGTTTATTTGGTTTTATGTCACTTAGTGTACGAATTAATTAACTATTAATCAATTCAAAGTTAATTTAATTATTTTAAAGAATTTGTGAATGTGCCCCCAATCATGCGTTTAAAGTGAAAGATGCAAGATACATACATTATAATTATATATATATATATATATATATTTATATATTATTGGACCCCGTACATATATTAATTTGATATTCTCAAATATGTCAAAGTCAATGGCTATCAACTTGGTCCAAAAATAGTGGCTGTAAAACTTTTTGATATTCAGCCACTCGATCGATGACGAAAGCTTTGGCCTTTGGATAGTCTTTACCTAAATATCGTTTCTCAAGCCCAATAATAACAACAAGGGTTAAGTACGAATGATTGTTCAATTTTAAAAGTGATTTCAAATTGGTTTAAACTTCTTGAAATCTTCTAAATAACTATTTAATGTTTTGAAAAATAGGCACTCATGAGGTTACTAGCGTTAAGTGATAATGTCAATACAATTAATTGATGATGTCATTAATGGTAAGTGATAATGTGAACAAATACTGGAGCTAATTTTCACTAACACGTCATTTATAGAGTTATGAATCCCTAAATAGACCCCTCTTATCCAAGTTAAATACTAACTTTGGCTAGTTAAAAGGAATCGGTTTGGAGATCGAGAGCTTTATAGATGACGTGAGAGTGAAATCTCGCTTCAATACTTGTCAAGGTCATCACTTAATACTTGTGACCTAACGGATGTCTAATTTTTAAAACTTTAGGTAGTTATTTGGAATGTTTTAATAGGTTGAGACTAATTTGGAATTACCCCTAAATGTTAAGTAGTTATTTGTACTTAACCCTAATAATAATTTGTTACAATTTATATTGGCATAGTGTGATTATGTACATCCTAAGTAGATATGGATTATGATTCTATTGTAAATCTAGTGATTTTATCATATTAGGTATGTACTTACTTGGATATCAAGTTTCTCTCTCATTGTGGTTTAATATAAATAAAGGAATTGGCATAAGGGAAATCATATCACAACTTCCCTAAGCCCTATTATCTCTTTTCTCTCTGTGCCGCTGGCCTTCCATCTCCATATTCTTAACCTTTTAGTAAATAGGCTACAACATGTTATCAGCACGCTCCTAATGCTGAGCTAAGGAATCTGAAGGATGTTTTCTGCTACAAATTGATCCACCATTATCATGTGCAATCCAAGTACTTCTAAAACACGGCTTCAATTTCGATATTTTTTCAGCCTTGATTGCATGAACCTTCACCATGATGCATGAACCCAATTTTTATACTTTTAAAAAAATTATAATCTTTTGCTAAATATTGTGCTCGCATTTAATTTAAAATATATGCTATATATTACTGTGAATTGATGATTGTGTGAATGAAAGGAAAAAAAATAGGGTTTTGTTTTTAAAAAATTTTTTTTTTTTGAAAAAAAAACCCTACGCCACGCTGCGCCAAGCCAAGGCTCTTGTCAAGTCGATCCCTCCAAAACCCGAGTCTTGCCTGAAGCCCGATAACTCGACCGTGTTTTTCACCGTTCTCCAGTGAAATTTCCCTCCCAGAAATCGTATCTCATCGTCTCTGAAGATGATTTTTGAGATTTCTAGTTGAAATCTCGTTGGATTCTTGAGTTTCTCACTCGAATGCTCTCGAATTTTAGTCGAGATTTCATCTCCGTCCACTTTTTTCAATTTTTAGTTGAAACCGAGGCTCGCCCTGCCCATGATCTGCAACCCCGACTGCCAGCAGTGACGTTGTTGGTCTTTCTCCTGCAAAATTGCACACCCAGCTCCAACTGGGTTCTTGCACCACACACCCGAGGCCTTGGGCCTCTTCTGCATATCGGCCTGCACCCAAAGCTCTGCCCTATTTGGGGCTGGTCCATTTTTCCTTCAGTTAGCCCAAGTGGGCTTAGCCCACTATCACTTCAAATCAGCCCGTGATGGGCTTTGGGCCTCCTGCCTGCACCTCATAGCTGGCCTGCAGCCCAACTCCTTCTTGTTTGGCCCTGCAGCTCCAAACTCGGTCCACCCAAATTATTTGGGCCGTGACTCTCAACCCTGTGGGCCTTGTGGACTTACGTTCATCTACCTGTTTGTGCTATATATATATATATATATATATTTATTTATTTATTTTTGTTCTATATATTGGGTTTGCTAGAAGGTACCCATGAACTTGAAGTTCATAAATTTGAACCCGAAGCTTTGAATAAGTGCCATGAAACCTAATGTTTCTTTAAAAACAATATACTCATGAAACCCGAAGTTTTTTCATGTAAATTTAAACCAAAACATGTCTAATAGGACCTAAATGTTCTACTCCATGTCTATGGACCGTTTTTCATAGTACTAACCACAATCTTATTCCTTTTGTTACAGCGACATGTCAAATTTGAACAAACTTCACTTTACTGCTCTGGAAGTCTCTGGAAGAAACTACCTCAAGCAGGTTCAAGTTATGAAGCTCCACCTCATTGCAAAGAGTCTTAGGGCTACCATTGAAGCTGAGACAGATTACCCGGTGGGCGAACCTGACAAAGCAACTGCCATGATCTTCATCCGAAGACATATGCATGACACATTACAAACCGAGTACCTCGCTTAAGAGGATCCAAGAGCTTTATGGCTTGCTATGGAAGAGCGCTTTGATCATCGAAGAGATATCTTCTTGCATGAAGCAAGACACGACTGGCATCATTTACGCCTCCAAGACTTTAAGTCTATGAATGAGTACAACTCTTAAGTTTGTCGAATCCGATGACTTCTCAAGTTTTGCAAAGAAAACTTAACTAAACAAAATCTCCTGAACAAGACCTATTCAACTTTCCATGCCACAAATATTATCTTACATCAACAATATAGGGCACATAAATTCACTAAATTCTCGAATTTGGTCTCTGTCTTACTACTTACTGAAAAACAAAATCAGCTGTTGATGAAAAATCATCAAGGACCTAATGGCTCGACCGTTGTGCCTGAAGCACACTCTAACACGAATCGAGGCCAAAACTGACGCTAGAGGCGTGGTGGGAACGACAAGGGTCCTAACCCTAAGCAACAAGCCCAAGGTTGACAGAGCATAGGCCCATCCAAGGGAGAAAATCAAGCCCCAAAGTGCACCAATTTAGCTTTCAAAGCCTCAAACTTCAAGACTACGAGTAAGGCAACCAAAAAGGTGACTCTGTGTTACCGTTGTGGTTCCCAGGGCATTGGTCCTGCACTTGTTGAGCTTTAGCTAATGTTGTTGCTGAGTGTCATTCACGTCGTAATGCCGTAGAGACTAATTTTGTTCAAGTGGAGAATCTCGAAGATACTACCATGGAGATTTCCGATTTTCAAAAAGCATCTATCCCGGTGGAAGATTAGATTTTAGACATGGGCCTACATGTTGGCCGAAATTCACCATTAGTGGCCAAAAACCACTAGCTGAACCCCTTATCTTTTGGTTTAAATTTTGAACAATTTTTCCTTATGTTTTGAATGATTTGTTTGGTATTTGTTTTAAGTTTTTGGATATTAATTTATGGATCTTATTTTTTGAATAATTAATTAAATGAATGATCTTTTAATTTCCTTATACATGTGACCAATTCAATTATTTTATTTCTAGGTATGTATTGTGAGGAAGTTAGTTGTCTGGATGAACTATGATGCGCCGCATCCCCAGTACTTCACACGGGAATTCCGTTACCTGTAGTAAAGACTTCGTTCCTTACAACTTTCCATGCCAAGAACGGTCTTTGGGTAAGCTAATCACTCGCCCATCCATGCATAAGATTCGAACGGATTCTCCAAAATTTCTTCAGTGAATTCAGGGGGATATTTGTAGACCTATTTAACCATCTTGCGGATCATTTAGATACTTTATGGTATTGGTTGATGCTTCCACACGTTAGTCACACGTGTGCCTTCTGTCCACGCGTAACGCTACATTCTCCAAATTCCTAGCTTAAATCATTAAGCTAAGGGATCACCACCCTGATTATTCGATTAAGTTGATTCGACTAGATAATGCTGAAAAATTCACATCGAAAACTTTCGATGACTATTGCATGTCTATTGGGATTGATGTTGAATATCATGTACCCCATTTCACACCCAAAGCAGTCTAGTAGAATTATTCATTAAGCGCCTTCAATTGATCGCTAGAACTTTGGTTATGTGAATCAAACTTCTGATATCTGCTTGGGGCTATGCAATACTTCACGCAACCATGTTGGTCTACCTGAGACCCGTCCTGACACAACTTTATTCTGCGTTACAGTTAGTTACTAGATACGAGCCCGACATCTCGCATTTGAGCGTTTTTGGTTATGCAGTCTATGTGCCAATTGCACCGCCCTTACATACCAAAATGGGTCCTTAGTGAAGATTGAGAATCTATGTCGGTTATAATTCTCCTTCGATCATTTGATGCATAGAACCTTTGACAGGCGATCTCTTTACCGCTCGCTTTGCAGATTGTCACTTTAATGAGACAGTCTTCCCGTCGTTAGTAGGAGATAAGAACATAGTTGTTCCTGAAGAACTCCACAAATTGTCTTGGTCTAACCCCACTATGTCTCATTTAGATCCCCGCATTGCACAGTCTGAAACTGAAGTGCGACGTATTCTAGATCTTCAGAGCATTGCTCAAAGCATGCCGAATACTTTTATTTATCTAGCAAAAATGATGAGATTACATATACCAGTTGCAAACGTGCCTGCAAAGATAGATGTACCAAACGTACGTCGAATCATCGCCCCTGAAGAACAAAATGCCCTCTAAGAACGTGTGGCTGCACCTGCTGCGCGGTTCGGTACACTGGCAGTGATACTTCTTCAAACTCTAAAAATTATTAGTTATTTGTTAATTTCTTTATAAATTTTTAGTCTAGCTAGTTATATAAAGTGGCCCTTTGTGTGTGTGTATAAAGTTATAAAGTGACCCTCGAATGTTATGGGTCAAGAGTGGAAAATAAAGAGCCTTGTACGTTCTTTGAAAGTTTAGATGGCGGTTCAATATATTCTTTATCCCATTTTTGTTTTCTCAAATTGTAGTCAATATTTCTCCACTTTATTATTCTTTAGTCGAAAATAAAGTAATTTTAATCACGTTTTAAATCCATGTTTGATCTTTTGAGCAAGTTGAGTGATGAATATTCTTGAAATATATATAGCTCAACAATAATGCAAATGTAGATCATATATACTGCTAATCACATGTCTCGAGCTCATTCGACAGATTAAAAGATATCTAAAAAGTACTTTTATTCAGAAACGTTTTTAATAAAAGCGCTTGTTAAATTAAAATAACATTGATATTTTAAATAAAAATAAAATTGTTTCTTAAAAAAGTACTTGAAATATTTTCTGAAAAAAAAACACATAGTAGATACTTCTTCTAAAAATTATTTTAAGTGTTTTTTTTAACCCAAATGCATTTCTAGCTTTTTTTTGCCAAACATTGTCATACGCATCCTTGATAATCTGAAGCGCATTAAGGTTCGAGATACAAAGCTGACAAAAATACAGGTGATTTTCTGGTTAAAAGCTTTGGGAAGATGTGTGCCATTTGACTGTGGTTAGAAGTGGGCTGAAATGTCTTTAACCTTTCCGAGCCCCACTGAGAATTAGTCTTACCTTTCAGTGTGTGGAATACCTCAGACTTCAAAAAAAAAAAAGTCTATATTATTTGGATCTACATTTTGAAAGGCTTAGTGAATTAGGTATACACCATTGAATAGAATTGCATGCATGGCATCTCAAAAACAAAATCATGTGACAATGCAAGCGTTTAATAATTAAATATCCTTTTGAATTCTTGACGATTAAGAAAGTACAACTTTCGATAATGTTTCAAACTTGAACAACTAAAAACAATTAATCCCACATATAATTGGAAAAATCTTGGGTGGTACGTACCATTGACTGTTGAATGGTCCAAATTAATTTGCGGTGGGTCTCAAATAAATATTAAACCATTCAATAGTAAGTACCATTCACCATTGAAGTTTGACTCCATATAATTGTGGATATTATTTTGGTGGAGCAGTAGTAATGCCGGCACACTATTCTCATAAATGACTGGCTGACGGGACCTTAAATAGTTAAACAGTGCTCCTCCTCCTATCAAACCCTAATTATTTGTCCTGGAAAAGATTATAATTGGAGTTAATAAGCATGCAATAGAAGCTTGTACTGCTGTTGTCTTGCGTTGCATTATTTTAGGGTTATCATGTCTTATAGGTGACCTAACTACTCATCCCCCTCATCAGCATATCGATCGATCGCCGACAAAGCAATATTATTGAGAGAGTGCTTAATTATTATTATTATTATTATTATTATTTGTACATGAATAGAGAGGAGTAGGTCCCACACACACTCCACATCAACTTTCTAGTTAAGCAAAGATATCCCGATTCTTGTTGATGAATCATATTCTCGTGGCACCATTATGACTCTTTTGAATTGAATTCTACTAGTAGTACTCCTCCAATGGTGCATGTTTTCTACCTACTTTTCTTTTTTTCCTCTCTTTTCCTTTCTCACAAAACAAACAAAGAAAACAAAGGAAATTACTGCTAATCCGACACTAATTATATATGATGCTAGATATATAGTGGACATCTCTTTCTAATCTATCCCAATTAAATTTATAATTAACCAAGAAAAAATTAAAAACCACCCATCCTCATTAAATAAAAAGTTAGAATGCAATATTTGGGAAGCAAGGAGGTGACACATATGTGATGCATGTCCATCTCTCTAGCCAGTTGAATTAAGCAAGCATGGAATGGGAGACAGTTCATGTGGGCTGATACAACTACAAAGAACTTCTTAATATCCAATCATGATCTTCTCATTTTTTATTTATTTATTTTCTTTTCCGATAAGATAAAGCAATCTTTGAATGAGCAAAATCCCACACTAGCTAATTGGGCATAATTATTAGTCATGTTTCCTTTATCATTTAGTTATTAAGAATATGTTATCACTCACGATTGAATTTAATATTATGGACTTAAATGATAATATTAAAAATATATTTATTTAATATACTCTTTTAATATCAAATCTAAAAGCAAAAGTTACCATACATTTCTAGTGACTAAGAGAACATTTATTTCTTATGATAATATATGTCACGAACTACTTTTGCTGAGACACAAGTAAAGATAGCACACAATAAAAGTGTGCCCAATAATTGAAATACATGTAAAGTGAGAACTTACAAACGCAAGAGGAAGCATACAAATGAAAAGAAAATTAAAGTAGTAGCTAGCAATAGTTAGAATTGGTACGTCTAATGGGTGGCGAAGCACAAGAGAATCATCCTCTTTGATGTGTTTCCCACTGCCATGGGATTCTAGCACCAAGCATATATATGAGTTATAGAGAGAGAGAGAGAGAGAGATTGTCCTTGTTTGGTTGTTATAATAATGGAATAGAGATTTATGTAATAATATGTGTAATATTATATGATAGTGGGACTCAAATGGTCAACCTATGTAGAGAGATAGGGAGGTACCTTCATAATTTCCCAATGCCCCAGATTCGTTCCTCTACTCATTCCTTCCTTTGATTTATAATCATAGCCACCCACCCACCCACCCAACGCCCCCACAAAAGTCTCATTCCTAATTCTCTCTCTCTCTCTCACTCTAACTCATAACACACACCCTTTTGCTCCCAAAACTTCAACCATATATATTATCTCTCCCAACCCCCCATTTCACATAACAAACCATCAGTTACATCTCTTCCTCCTCCTCCTCCTTCTTCTCCTGCCAAATGGGTTTTGATGATCATGCTTGTAACACAGGCCTTGTATTAGGGTTAGGTCTCACATCGTCTGCTCCTCAGGAGAGTTCTAACCCTACAAAGTTTGCAAAGAATAATATTAAGCCTTCCCTAAATTCTGCTCCAACAAGTGGTGCTTTTGAGCCATCTTTAACTTTAGGTCTTTCTGGTGAGCCATATCATCATCAAATAGTAGCCTCCAATATTTACAAGGTTGGTAATTCTCAGGAGGAAGCAATTGATTTGTACAGGCAAGCTGCAGCAGCATCCTCTCCTCAGAGTCATAGCGCAGTCTCTAACTCCTTCTCTAGTGGTAGAGTGGTCAAGAGGGAGAGAGACATCAGCAGTGAAGAGGTTGAGGTTGATGAGAAAGTATCTTCAAGAGTGAGTGATGAAGATGAAGACGGTTCTAATGCTAGAAAGAAGCTTAGGCTCACCAAGGAACAATCTGCCCTCTTAGAAGAAAGCTTCAAACAACATAGCACTCTCAATCCTGTAATTTTTTTCTCTCTCTCTCCACATAATTTTGTTGGCTGTGATTTAGAAATTATTTGATGTGATAATTTTCGCACATCTCTGTTTATTTTTGTATAGTGATTATCTTTGCTTTATTTAATTTAAAAGTCAGAAATAATCAGGATGTACATGAGAAAAAAAAATGTGCGAAATTTTTTTTTATTTTTATAAAATTATTGGCTCTATGAAAACTAATATAAAATTCATTGGCTTTATTTACAGAAGCAAAAGCAAGCTTTAGCCAGGCAGTTAAACTTGAGGCCAAGACAAGTGGAAGTATGGTTCCAAAATAGGAGAGCCAGGTAAATATTAAAAATTAATTTCAGACCAGATAAAAGTTTCTGGGTTATTTTCCAAAAGGTCCAGAAATTAATTAATACACAAAAATTGATTATATTGGCTTTGATTTGTTAATTCGCAGGACAAAGCTTAAGCAAACTGAGGTAGACTGTGAGTTCTTGAAGAAGTGCTGTGAAACACTAACAGATGAGAACAGGAGGCTACAAAAAGAGCTGCAAGAACTCAAGGCACTCAAATTAAGCCAACCTTTGTACATGCATATGCCAGCAGCCACCCTCACTATGTGTCCATCTTGTGAAAGAATCGGAGGTGTGGGTAGTGAGGGGTCTTCCAAGAGCCCATTTTCTATGGCTCCAAAGCCTCACTTTTACAATCATTTTACCAATCCCTCAGCAGCTTGTTGATTAGGATATTAATTACTATTGTGTTAGGATTAGATTTATAAGAAACAAAGAGAAATGAAACCCTCACGACCCCTATATTTTTGGTTAAGGGCTTTGCAGTGGAATGAAGGACTAGTGTAATTAATTTGTAGAAAATAGTATTACTGATCAATTACTTTTACTTTTTTTAATTATATATGTTTGTAAATTGTCAAGAAATATATCTATGAACGGATTACTATTATTTATTTATTTGTTTTTTAATCTATGTTTTTTGTAAAATTTTGTTTTCTTGGAGTTGATTTTTGTACCAAGCGTGCATAGCTAGCGTATGGGAGCATGAAAATTTCAGATCGATAATCTAATGAAAGTTTAAGCAAACGACAATACTCATGCATGACTTAGTTGAAGTGAAATAGGTTGGCATTAATTGATGTATGAAAAAATAGATAGGATTGAAATCTCGAACCACTTGACCAAACAAAGGTTATGTTTTTGGATGAATCGTAATTATCTGAATAAATACAATATCTACCACAAATGCCTTTTCCTTTTGTATCTTTAACACACACACACACAAAAGAAAAACCAAGCTGTGTATATGACAGAAGTATCAATTCTTAGGTAAAAGTGATATAGAATAAAAACAATCATTCACAAACCATGTGTATCAAGTAAATTTGTATATTTTTATATTATTTAAGAAAAATAGAATTTTCAGCTCACTCTTCAAATTAGTAAACTCATCAATTCGAGTTATTGTATCATTTTTTCCGACCACTTGGCACTTGCTCATATACTTTGCTTATTTTGTTATACATGCTCATATCCCTTCTTAATTCACCTATATAAGTGTATTTGTGTCACTTCTATAAGATTTGCAAATCAATAATGTGATCTATAAATGCAATGATAGCATTATTATTCATAATACAATGAATGAAAATTTATCATTATTGTTAAATATTTTTTCTGAAATTATAACACATTTGACCAAGAAACAATATTGGAATGGATGATTACATAAGGAGTAAGTGTGGGGTTAATGGGTGGGACGTTAGCTCACATGTATTTGTCTGTAATTCAGTTGCTTAGAGACAGATAGAGGTCGACCACTACTACTACTAAAATGGGTGGTGAGAAGCGTGAAGAGAAAGAAAGGAATGGATGATTCACTAAAATAAAAAAAAATACAAAAACTAATAATTTTAGTGAAGGATTATGGTCACGTGACATGCTATGCCTTTACTAGGACCAGTAGGGTCACAACCCACGTGATATGCCAATGGCTCTCATGCCTTCTTTCTTTCACAAAATCTTATCATGAGATTTTGTATCAAAGTCAGACTCTTCTTCCCATTTGATGCATGGACCCCAACCCTAATCCACCTTCCCTTCCTATGGATTAAAATTCCTAAATTCCTAAATTCCATCTAAAAATTATATATATCCTCAATTCTCCTTTTTTGTCTCTATAGTTTAAAGAAAGTATAGTTACTTACCGTTTGATCTAATGTACGTAACAATGGACGAAAAAATAAACTAACTATATTTAAAATACTTTATCTGTTGAATTATATTAAACGGTAAGTGATTACAATTTCTTTACATCATAAGACTCATGAAAACGGAATTGCGCATATTCTACCTTTACAATAATTGAACACAATAAGTTGAGGGTAGCTTAGCTATATACTCAGATAAAAGGACGGTCTAGATTGATTAGGACAAAGAAAAATTACTACATGTTTACGTTATAGGCACGCTATGATGAATGATGAGAAAGGTTTGTTCTAAAAACAAGTCCGCACATCACTCATAATGGATGGTGTATAGTGTGGACCAATTAAATCATGAGGGAAACTTTCCAGGAAAAGAGTACACTTTCCGGGAAAACCTCTTTGTCTTATGGTCTCATCATCACTTTCATCACCCATTTTTTTCTGTCACGATCATCATCTTATGGGAACCCTTGAACCCCCTTTGAATTTCAAGCTTGAAATAATTATTATTTTGATTGCTAAAGAGTGTGAAAGCAATGCCGATATGGGTTGTTTTGCATTTGTTAGTTTTTGCCAGTTTTGCCTTTTCGGGAGATTTTTAGGGTTGTTAAATGCTATTTTAGGAGGATTGCTTGTTGTCTACTATGTGGGGAATGGTAAGGGGACAAAAACTTTATATTAAGAAAATCATAATCAAATTATTTGAAGGCAAAAACCAGTAGGGTCATATGCTTTATTAAAAGCATATGATGTGTTAATTAATCTTCCTCTAATTATAGATTCCATGTCTACGTGTGCACATACGTAAGTAAATAAAGAAATGGACCAGAAAACACATGTCTTCCATTGGTTGATTTGTCGGTCCGTCGACTTATTTATAAGGAATTGTTTGATATTATTTCGGGAATTACCAAATCACACAAAATTCTACATCACTTTACGCAGGAATTATATATTACACTAGTGTTTGAAAGTGTGTTTATTCGGTTGGTTCAGTGACCAGCTACCAACTAGCTCTAGAACTAATGATTGGTTTTGAACCAGTTGAGGAAAAAAAGTAGTGACCCGTTATATCTTGGTTTCCTATTAGATGTTTATTTGCGAACTTTGACACACCCCGCTCTTGATACTCACGTGAATATCGAGTTTGGAACGTGTTGGTCGATACTCGAAAGTGACTAAACTATTTTATGCATGACAACACTTAAGTTATACAATTTAAATTGTCAAATAGTTTGCAGAATTTATTACAAATATGCACAAGATTCAGAGCGTAACTAATGTAAGGCAACAAAAATAACAATAAAGTCAAGCTCCTAAAATTTCTATACATAATAGAGATGGATATTATTAAAGAAACTGAATGAAAGATAAACTCCCTACATTATCGGGAGGAAACCAGAGCCGCAATGCTATGCCTCAACGTCACTGGAACGCACTGTTACTAGGTTCTAATGAGGGCACAAAACATAAAAGTGTGAGTGGATGAAAAAGAAAGTTTTTCTAAAACTCTTTTCTCTTTTCGAATATAGTAACCCCCTGTTTGGAAACCAGTATATATAAAAAAAAAAAACATACTACATATACAGTGGTCAAGTAAAACTCATCAAATAAAAACATAAATTCATAATATTTTCTTGTACGAGATAAATTCATGGTAAAACACAAAAATTCAGCTTATCACGATATAAACCATTTTTTCAAGATATCACGATATATATATAACACATCCCGATCCCGGACGAGCCAGGTGTCGGAAGTGCTGGCCGACACGCGTTAGCGTGACGAAAGCCAAAAAGAAAATTTAGAATAAAGGATAGAATATTGAATTAAACAGTAGTCAGAGTGCACAGAGTGTGCGAGCGGAAGAAATAATAGAATAATAAGTATGAGTAGAATAATGGATACAAATTTATACAAACGTATAAGAATCCCTACATCGTCATACCACCGCGCCATCCACTCTGCAAGGCTCCCAGCCAACTAACCTGGAGGGGCGCAAAACATAAAACGGTGAGTGGGTCAAAAAGCAAAGTTTGATAAAACCGTTGTTTTCAAAAGTCTAGTAACCCCTCGTTTGAAAACAAGTATAATTTGAGAAAATACGTCATACCCGTAGGCATGAACCTCAAAATACTATCGTGAAAAAATGCGGGTACTCCCCGCTAATACTTTACTGACATTTGCTCACCCATATGTAAACACACATGCCCAAGTGGCTAAACCACGAGGAACAAGCTAGGTATAAAAGTAATACGCTGAGTACTACAATGACGCGAGTCTAGCGCTAAGCGCTGGTGCACAAAGTGCAGTCACACAAGCTCGAGTTGCCTAATGCAACCTAGAACAGGCTAGTACCTACAATGGATCCAAAGCTGCGTATCGGTACTGGTAGTGACTACTCCAAACGTCAAGGCTAGTCCTGGCCACAAGACTGAGTACTAATACCTGGGGTGTATACATCTACTGATGAGCAACAGTATGAAAACATGCATGGCAATATAATACGAATGTTCTACCTCCAACAAACGTATATGATATGCAACTACGCTAACAGTTAAAGAAAGCGTTGAAAAACCATACGTATATATATACATTTATCAAACAAAGACCCACTCACTCACCTGTAGGTAGCCGGGTCGAAGTACCCCGCCCTGGGTAGCCCCGATAGTCCTTTGGATAGGCCCCACCTATATGAGATATCACCGGTACAATGATTAAACTCATAAAGGTCACTAATTAACAAATTAATTAAACCTATCCCTTGCTTTTGCAAATTGGAGGTCCAAAACACCTCAAAAATTAAAATGCATACTACCTCGAGGTAGTACACGTCGTCACGAGTCGACCCGTGAAAACAGAATTCAAATTGGACCTTCCACGCGCCCTCACGCGCGGCTTGAAGATCGGAGCCTATGGCTCCACGCGCAGCTCCACGCGCTGCTCACGCGCGAGCTGGTCAACTGAGTCGGTCAGCCGGTCAACGCGGCTCGGCTCAAGCCGTCAACGCGGCTCGACTCAAGCCGTCAACGCGGCTCGACTCAAGCCGGTTTAAGCTGCTGACGTCACTGCTGACGTCATCAAGGCCGGTCTGAACCGGTCTGATGACGTCAGCACCGGTCATCCTTGCCAGAATTCCGGCCGTCGGCGCCGCCGCAGTCGCCGCCGCCGGAATCTGGAAAAAGTGGCCAGATTCTGGGTAAAACTTCAGAGCTTCATAACTTCTTCGTTTTAAGTCCAAATTGCACGATTCAAGTACCAAAATGAAGCTAGAGATGAGTAGAACAAGATTGTACCATTTTGGGGACCAAAAACTGGCCAGAAGTGGCCTGAAAATGGGGAAGAAGATTCGGCCAAAAATGAGCTCCTCCGTTCACGGTGCCAATTCGACTTCCAGGCCTTGGGTTGGGTTCCCAAGGTCTCCAGAGATGGTTTTGTGATGGTTTTGAGGTCCCTCAAGCTCCAAAAAGCCAAGTTCGAAGTCGGAGAAAAATCGAGCTCCGGTGAAGAATTTCCCAGAATCTGGGAAATGCAGTGCAGGGCCTCCAAGGTTCAAAGTCACCTCCCAGTGACCTGCAAAGCACAAGTTAAGGAGAAGTGAGTCTAGTTTGCTCGAAGAAAACCCGAAAGGAAAACCAAACTCAAGCCACGGGGTGGCTTGAGTAATTGTTTGTTCTCACCAGGGATGGTTTTTAGGGCAGCCAAGAGGTTGCTGCAGGGTGCAGGTGATAGTGAACAGGCCTGGGTTTGAGTTTTGGTGAAGAGTGGTGAAGGTGGCTGTCAACAAAATGGCCAAGTAGGCCACGGTTTTGGTGAATGAAGTTTGCAGAAACAAAAAGGCAGGGGAGGGGGATGAATGTGGCTCAGCCACAAGAGACAAACTAGACAGGGATCCAGAAAAATCTGGGATAGGGCCACGTGGCCTGCAGGCAATTGGGCCCCAGCCCAATAAAGCCAAAACTGCTCCAAAGTTGGAAATACGGAAACGTCGAAATTCAACGCCCGTAAAAATATTCGTTCGGAGTCCGAACGACGTACGGTTCACGTCTACGCGTTCGTATCGACGAGCACGACAAGATAATACAAGTGGACGCGTCGTACGAGTTACGACACAAAAGTCAACCGAAAAGTCAACCAAGGGCAAAATCGTCATTTTGCACCTCTGGGAATAAAATAAGTTAAATTTTGAACGGGCTGTGACAATATATATATATATATATATATATATATATGAAAATATTTTTCGAAAAAAGAATAAAGACTTTCCTGATCAAGGATTATTTTAAATGTTATTACTCTGAAAGAGTGGGGAACAATTTACTAATCCTGATATGGTAGTAAATCCTGCTAAAAGATTCGGGTCGGGTTCTGCATCCAAAGGGTTAGCAGTTCTGGACGAAATAGATCTTAATAAAGACGGGTTCGCCGTCCTATATATATATATATATATATATATATATATATACACAACAAAATATCACAAGGTATATAAGCAATCACCCATGTACATGATGTGGGACCTCCCTCCAACCCTGTACAAGCTATTTATGTTATAATCACTTTTGTACTCCTAGTACCACACCCATGTAAACTCTTGCACGATCAGCGCGTCACATCCAAGTCTTTACATTGAGGGACCTCCCCCAAATAATAAACACAACTGTAAAGACAAGCTTGCACTAAGGTATTTATCGAGCAATACCCCTAGAGTACAGTGCGTCTGATCCATACATGTGAGACTTATCCTATGGCTGTGAGACGGTACTAAAACGTAGTGAAAGCATACCAAGTGTGTGAAAACATATACATTTGTCGGTGTAAAATGCATGATCATGCCCAAGTAAGAAATTCGTATCTCAAATATCACATTTTCGTAAATATTCAATTGTCGTATCAAAATACGTAATCATGAAAAGTAAATCTCAAATATCAAACATGTATAGGCATGATCAAATCAACGTTTCAAAACCATAAGTAACTATATATTTATATATATACTAGGATATAAAACCATTAATTAAAACAAATGTCCACTCACAGATACTAAAGAGTGTAATCCTCCTGGGTGTCGTGCTCCTCGAAGCGTCTAGATGAGTGTTGCCCAAAATATTAATAAGAAAATAAATTAAAAATATTTCTCAAGAATAAAATAATCCCCCCTAACCAAAAGAATATAAAAATACTATTATTATAGGAAAAACGGGCTCGAAAAATGATTCACGAGTCCGAAATTGTGTCCGCTAGCTTGCACCGCCGCACGCGCCGCCACGTGCAGCTAAAAGACCACATACGCCATCACGCACTGGCAGGTGCTTGGCACGCTCCCCCATGTACCCCCACGAGAGGCCACGCGCTTGTTAGGCGTAGGTTACACGCGTCGTTAAAGTTAACGGCATGCCATTAACTTTAACGGAAGATTTAGAATCTTCTAACGGAATATTCTAACGGCGTTAACTCTAACGCCGTTAGTCAGTTCACAGAATATACCTGGGACTAATAGTATATGCTGACGCCGTCAGGAATATTCCGTCACCGTTACGAAACATTCCTTCGTTCCCTTCCTCTTGCTGGTCACCGGAGCCGCCGTCGGAACCACTACCGGCCGCCATCTGGTTTGCTGAAATCTGGAAAATATCTCCAAAATTTTTTTGATTCTTTAGAATTTCGTATCTTAGTCAAATCTTAACCAAATTGCACGATTTTTATGTCAAAATGAAGGTATTGAAAAGGGGAATAGGTTCGTACCAATTTGGGGTTGAAAAAGTGGCCGAAAATGGCCTATAATTGGCCGGAAAATCTCGGAAAACCACCCTCTTCATTCTACCTCAAAACTGCACCAAACGTCACATATTTTATATCGATTTGAACCTACTCAATGATATAAAGCTAATGGTAATGGTCTCGAGCCTTACCTAGAATGGAATCGACGTGTAGCTCGCCGAAAAATCTTCGTTTAGTCGCGGGTCTCGGTTTGGTCGATTCGAGTTCGAGTTTGACAATTCCGAGGCTAGGGTTGTGTTCAGAACAACGAGGCGATCACTATGGATGTGGTTGTGGGGTATGGTTCGATGGAAATTCAAGAGTCTCGAGTTTGTGGGATTCGGTGTGTGTGCGTAGGATTTTTGCTAAGAGAAAACGAGAGTCGGGGAGAAAGGCTGCAGGAAAGGGGGAGAGAGAGTGACAGTTTGAGGAAAAATAACTGGGTCAAAACCCCACTCTGAAAAACCCTAGTAAAATACTGACGTGAAATTACTAAAATGCCCTTGAACTTTGAAGTCCTGTAGAATATTCATTTTAGCTCCAAAATCTGCTCCGCTTGCGCCCACGCATTCATATTGACGAGTACTATAAGGAAAAGATGAAAGAATAATTGATACTTGTTATGACGACAAAATCAACAAAAGTCAACACTTACCCTCTAAGGGTATTTTGGTAATTTGACAACTATGCGCTAAAATTTACATGAAAAAATTAAGGACGGGTTGTAACAAACTTTTTATCTGATCATAAATTTATCATGCTAATTTAATTAAAAATTTAAACACGCCACTTACTTAGTATTATGGTCTAGTGATATGCACTTCTCACAAGTGTATTTTTCTTTTTAAATATAAAATATTTGGAGTGCACAGTAAAATTTTGGAGTGCGAATAACATTTTTTTCTTTCTATTTTTCTTGATGCTGAGTTTTTTTCCTTCATCATTTTGCTTGATTATGATGATAATCAGTTGTTCTGTTTTACATTTCTGGTCTGTCTTCTTAAATAACTACGTGTTATATTACTTAATTATACTGTTACTTGTATCAGGAAATCAAATTAGGGGGAGAGGGAAGATTGAAATTTAGTCCTAGACGCAAGAGTAAATGTTGGCTACTACTTGGGGACTGGCAACAGTGCTTGCAAGCATTGAATGCTTACACCGATCTCACCCTTCCCCCCCCCCCCCTCCTCCCTCCTCCCTCCTCCCTCCTTTTAACGGTGAGATCGGTGTGAGCATCTAATGCTTGTGAGCACCGTAGCCTACTCCTACTACTTGAGCTAAAAGTACTCATTGTTCCTTGTGAGATATGTTTATGAATATGTTAGGTCCAAAATTCGATGTTTATGCACTAAAAGTACTCTTTAATCTAAAGAAAAAAGTGTGAAGACTCAACTTTATGTTTATGCACTAAACACTCACATGTCTAATAATTCTATATTACAAAAGTCTTTTTCAACTCAAAACAAATATAAAATTCTTTGTGAAATAATTTTTTTAATAATTCTACAACATTTAAGTGCTGAACTAACTAATTTCACAAAAATAATGTGTCTATTAGGATGAAATTGAATCTATAAGCGATGGGTCTATAAGAATATCTGATTAGTTTGGCAATTAAAATATAGCTATTGATCATTTTAGCCAATTGCACAAAATCTTTAAACTTGTGAAACAATTTTCTATAATAAATATGAATTGCCAAAATACTAAATTTTCACGGAATTTTACAGATTGACTACAATACTTATATGTATTTAATACAATCGTCATTTGATGGTCAGATTAATTCATGTGAATATATGCATTTAATACAATCATCATCTGACAGTAAATATGATAATTGTATTAAATACATATAAGTATTGTAGTCAAATCCTTATTTTACAATTTATTCACATTGTAAAATTATAGGGATGATTTTTCCTTTTAAAATGTGATCTGCGATGGGACCCGCCTCAAATGAGAAATGTATGCTAGAAGAAAATAAGGGAGGGAGACGAGGATGTAAGGAGGCAAAATACGTGCATCTAAACACTCGACCCTAGAATATTGTATTTCCCATAACAGGTTTAGAGATCGAAATGGGGAGGGCAAATCCGACCATGCCCCGCCCCATTGCCGCCTCTATGTGAAATATGTCCACTTGTATTTTGTGTATATTATTTCAATGTTGTAGCTTTTAGAACGTAAAAGAGGGAGAGAACAAAAAACAAACACGAAACTACACGTTTTATATTAGGATTGTGTAACTTGTGTTTGATAGTTAACGCATGAAGATGACATGACACAAATACCCCTAAAGACGATGTTCCCATGGCTCTAAAATTACATAGATCCATATTTGTGTTTTTTCCCTTACTAATTAATTTAGAAGTATTTATTGGAAATAAAATAAAGAATAAGAGAGAACAAAAAGAGACACGAGAGATTGATTTGACACATCCTGATCCCGGACACGCCAGGTGTCGGGAAGTGCTGGCCGACACGTGTTAGCTGACGAAAGCCAATTATGCATGAATAAGTGAAAGAGTAAGAATAAAAAGAGTTGAGTGCGGAAGTAGAAGTGTGGTGAGAGTTAAAAACCCATAATACATGATGCATAACAGTTAGAGCAAAGTAAATAGTGCAGGAGTATAAATTATTCACATCCCCGTGAGGATGGATAAATAAAAGTTAACTACAAGTAGGAGTGAATCCTACATAAACTGAAGCAATGTTAGAACCGTCGACCACCGCCAAGGAAGTCCTCGTGTCACCGATAAGAGAACCCGCCTCTAGGTCCTGGAGGGGCGCAAAACATAAAACGGTGAGTGGGTCAAAAAGCAAAGTTTGATAAAACCTTTGTTTTCAAAAGTATACTAACCCCTCGCTGGAAAACAAGTATAGTTTGAAAACACGTCATACCATCTGGCATGAACCTCAAAATACTATAATAAAAATATACGGGTACTCCCCGATAATGATTACTGACATGCTCACCCATATGTAAACACACAAGTCCAAGTAGCTAAACTACGAGGAACAGGCTAGGTATAAAAATAATACGCTGAGTACTACAATGACACGAGTCTAACGTTAAGCGCTGTGCACAAAGTGCGTCACACAAGTTCGAGTTGCCTAGTGCAACCTAGAACAGGCCAGTACCTACAATGGATCAAAAGCTGCGTAGCGGTACTGGTAGTGACTACTCCAAACGTCAAGGCTAGTCCTGGCCACAAGACTGAGTACTAATACCTGGGGTGTTATACATCTACTGATGAGCAATAATATAAAACATGTATGGCAATATAATACGAATGTTCTACCTCCAACAAATGTATATGATATGAGTTATGCTAACAGTTTGAAGAAAGCATTGAAAAACCATACGTACATATACATTTATCAAAACAAAGACCCACTCACTCACCTGTAGGTAGCCGAGTCGTAGCCCCCCTGTCCTGGGTAGCCCCGGTAATCCTTTGGATAAGTCTCACCTATATGAGATATCACTGTAATAATGATTAAACTCATAAAGGTTATTAAATAACTAATTAATTACACCTATCTCTTGTTTGCTCAACCACGAGGTCCAAAACACCTCGAAAAATATCATACGTACTGCCCCTAGGCAGTACGCGTCGTCACGAGTCGCCTCGCGAAGACGGAATCAGAAAAAGATGCTCCATATGCTCCCATGCGCGGCTCAAAAGCAGGAAGCCGCGGCTCCACGCGCAAGTCAGCCGAGCCGTCAAAGCTGGTCAATGCTGACGTCAACGCCTGTCTGGACCGGTTGCTGACGTCAGCCTTGGTCTGAACCGGTTTGCTGACGTTAGCGCCGGTCACCTCTGGTCTTTTTTCGGTCGCCGGCGCCGGAATTTTGGCTAGTTTCTGGAAAATTTTTAAAACTCCATATCTTCTTCATTTCTTGGCCAAATTTTACGTGCCATATATCAAAATGAAGCTGGAGAAGAGTAGAATCATGGTGTACCTTTGGATTGGTTGTACAAGCTCGGGAAATGGCCTGTAATTGCCTCGAAAGTTGCTGTTCACTGTAGCTTTGTCGATCTACGTCAAAACTTAACCAAATCAGGCAAACGACCTATGAAAATTCATCTACTCAACGAGAGGAATACAACGGTGGTAGTTAGAAACCTCACCTCTGTCTAGATTGGCCGAAAAATGGTCGGAAAGGTCCGGTTCTTCCGGTTGCGTTTCCCGTCAAACGGTTGGGAGTTTGGATGAACGGTTTGCACCGTTGAGTCCACAGCGTCGAGACGAAGAAGGTGGTGATTTTCGTTCACCTCGATTCGACGGGTTTTCGTCAGTGTGCACTGTGCACACACGGTGAGAGAAAGGGAGAAAAAGTAAAAAAAACTGGGGAAAAAGAAAAGTGACGGGGAAGAAGGAAAAGGGGAAAAAGAAAAGGAAAAATTGGGTTTCGGAGGTATTGTGCTCCCACCAAAACAGTAAACTTACACGCTCACGTGTACGAAATAAACACGCACGTGTAGAAAATATCCCCCAGGAATTATTTTATAACAAACTTTTTACGGGATGTTACATTAGGAGGAGAAATTAGAGTGTTATTTCCTTCTCATTATAGTGCCTATTTATAGGCTTATGATTTACATAGAAAAATGTTACTATTGACATATTACACATTGACCTAGAAGTGAATAGCCACATAATAAATATTATTTACAACACTCCCCATTAGATGTTCACCAATCAAGTATAGTTGTCTTGATACAATCTTGCTTGAAAAACCTAGTGGGACAAAACCAAAACGAAGGAGAAAAATCGAGCACAATTGAAGAAACATTGATAAGGTGTTGGAGGCACATAATGCAGCCTCGCTAAAACCTTGCCAAGAAAAACCCAATGGGATAAAAGCTTGGTCAAAAGAAAAAAGAGCACATCGCGCTTATATGTCTATTACAGCATATTATCGAAGACTCTCCCTGATGATAGTAAGTCTTTATTCGACCATCATTGTCAAGTTGAACTAATGTGACTTCGGTCTTTAAGAAATTGAACTTAAGTAAAAGTTAACCCTGGGAAGTACAGAAGTTTATTGGGAGTTGACAATAGATGTTTGTGTTCCTACAAAGAACAAATAAACACAAAACAAAATCTAGGATTCAAAATAAACTAGGAGTAGTTTAAACTCCATGGTAAATATAAACCATATATACAAATAGCCTTGTAGGCTCTTCAAGAGTCATATTAAAACTCTTAACTCTTTTAAGAGTATGTTGCAACAATATGATTTAGTTCGAACTGACAAAAGTACTCGTTGAGGCAATTTATACCAAATTTATCTAGAATAGGTATTGAGTACATATTTTGAGTTTTATTCTCTTAAATTGAAATCTTTGAATATTCATGGCATTCTCTATTCATTACGAAATTGCTTCGAGAGATATACAAAAACTTAAAAATCTAAAGTAGTATGCAACCTCTACATGCTATAAGTCTCACGTTTAAAATAAAACTATACTTATAGAAATGTGGTTGCGCTTACAATAGAAGACTATATCTCTACCAAAAAGCGTTATGCCATAGTGATTTTATTTCACTTCATTATAAACACCCAAGAATAACCTTTGGGGTTTTAACTATATAAGCTCACTTATTTCATGTTTTTTTAGTGGCTCTTAAAAATAGAATTGGCCTCTTTCCTATTTTGGCCAACTATTTTACAATTTATCGACATTAATGGAAAATGTGACTAAATCGCCCTTGATGATACAAGCAACTACTATTATCAAATTACCGATTATCATCAATTTGTGATCCACCAATTCTGATTTGCATGCGCATGCTTAATTTATAAGTATCTCATTGCTTGGGTATAGTGCCTTATTGGGGCTTCCATTGTCACTTCTAGGAAAAACATCTTAAGATGAATTACTTAGAGAATTGGATCATAACCTCCTATGGAGCGTTATTTTCAATAGGGCTTGAACTTTATTAATCTTCACTTTTTAGGAGTTCAAAATTTGGAACCTATATATATATGTCATGCATGCATTAGGCATGCAACATAGTAATCATCGTCACTTATGAGACAACAACGGATGTTTCAACGCTGATTCACGATGTTCTTGAAACTGTCATTTCTCCCCCTAATGGAGTGAATAATTGTCTCATCAAAGTGACTATCCGCTAAAATTGCGGGAAATATGAGCACAACCAAAAAGAAAGAAAAACTTGAATTCCAATCTTAAGGATTGAATCATCTTTATGTACACATTATTACTGGTTGGAAAATCAAACAACCGAACCAATCAAGATGATGCATGTGATTAAGATGCATATCCCAAGAAAAAATTGGCAATGAATATAATTTGAGAATTTGTTTGCTCAAAACCAATCCCAAGTGACATGAAATAGCTTACAAAATTTGAGAATTGCGCTTCTAATAGCAAGCGAATAATAGAATGACCGTCTTGTAGATAGATCAAGGTCATTGGTCAAATAATCCACAATAAGATGTTGAATAAACCCATAAATATGCTTTTAAATTCTCAAGAAGAAGTAGGAGGATCCAAGACAAATTTTAGATGGTCTAAGGACCAATTTTTGGTGTGAGCAATCCTTGCAAGGACGTGCACAATGCACTATCTTGAGGCCTCAAAATATGTCTGTACAGAGTTGTGATAATCCTACACATCATTGTAGTGAATGACCAAGATAATCATGCCATGATTTGGTCAATGAACTTTTGGTTCATGACAAGTGTACACTACTTCCATGATTGTGCAATACAAGTCATAAGAAAAAGTAGGAGCTTCTTTGAAAAAATAGATTGAACAATATAATATAATATAGTAATAAATTCAATAAACGAATTCATAGTAACATAAGAAAATCCAAATAAACAAAATTGAAATTAACATTATGAAAGTGTTGAAAAATAAATAAAATAAAAGAACATAGCTATTGGGAGATAACTCAACCAATAATTTCTTGCTAAATCCAAAAATGTAGGAGATGAAACTCAACCACTAATAATGGAATCATATGAATTTCATTTGTAGCAAGAATAAGTTTGAAATCTCGAAGTGGGTTATATCCACCGAGCACAAGATTAATCATGAGAGAATTTTTAATTTGTCTCAACCATTGGTCGTTTGTCTTTAATCAAGACTTGGTAAAAATACACCAAATATTTTGCGTCTGGCAGAGTCTTACGAAATGCCTAATTGCATAACCATAAACAAATCCACCGAAAATTAGTTTGGATAGTTTACACAATTAAAACAAAGGAACTTCAGGCCCTCAATTATTTAGGATAAAAAAACTCAAGGTTCCGATTTGATCAAGAAATTATAGATTCTAATGTGTTAATTAATTAATTTGTCAACTAGGATGTATAAGTTCATTTCTAGAAAAGGGACAATAATTTCTTATTAGTGTAGGAAAAAAGAATACTCAAGGTGAGTTGTATCCACCGAGTCCGACATATTCATAGACCCATGTGGATTATGAACGCAATGAGCAATATATATACTCCCAATTGCTTGAATATGAACTTTACATTCAACATTAGACTATAGGCCATCTTATCATCATTGGATGAAAATTAATCATTAACGAATTGAGATTTGAAATGCGTTGATGAGAGTTAGAGGGACTGCATCTCCTTATCTCTTATATTTAAAACTCGTCATCATATCACGACATAATTTAAAGTCATGCTTAAATAATAATATTTTAATTAAAGCATGATTTATGAAAGATGGATGATCACATAAGTTTTAAAGAGCTATAAACCATTCATGATTAAATAAAATCACGAGTCGCCTATTGGAACGTCAAAGGAGGCAAGGAGCCACACAAAAGAAAAAACATCCAATAGTTAATGTTAAATCTTAAACTGATAAAGCAGTTTTCAATATAAAATGCAATACATATGAATTTAATTAAATACATAATAAGATGAAAGGTAAATAATTAATACGATGGAAGGTGCAATTCTCTTTTGATCCTCAGTTTTACCAAGAAGGTGCGATTCATGATATCGGCAATTTGCAGTGGAATCTCAATCATAAATACAAAACACCGCTTGCTTTTACTTTAAAATTGAATCTGCAAAGAAATTCATACATAATTAGAACAAATATAATTGGGAATAAAGAGTAAATTACTAATATAATCACGGTAGAAATTTGAGCAAGAAATATAGCGGCAATCATCCTTCAAAGAATTTTCTGTACTGTTGTTTATGTAATATTAAACCAAGTTGTGTATATCATTAGTGGCGGAGCTAGGATTTCACGTGAGGAGAGACCTTTCACAAATGCAACAAAATGACGGATAACAATTACAAAAACTACTAACCAAAACATCATAATAACACATGCATCGATAATATTATATATTCTCAATAATCATAACTGTTTCTCATGAATTTTTATATTTTGAAACTGTGACGACTCGTCCCTAATTAAATTGTATTTTATTTTCCCGAAGTGATAAATTGACGAAAATGTCCTTGGTTGGGCTATGTGGAAGTCCTACATGGACGTTTGAGTTCTTTTTAAATTTTGACTTCTCACTTACCGTATTCTTGTAGTACCCGTCACTACGAATGCGTGAGCGCGAACGGAACGTATTTCCGATGTGTAACGAAAAAGTTACGTTTGTTTAAATATTTATTTCGTGTTATGGAAATATGGTGGTACGTGTACCAGGCGGGATCCAGTTACCCGGCTTATTTGGAAAAATCTCTTCCTTTTCTTTTTCCCCCTTCACTCTTCTTTTCTGCCTTCTTCTCTTTTCTCCCGTGAAAAGTGCACCGTGACCACACCAATTCCTTCGAACCAAGCCAAACTAATACCACCATCTTGTTCGTTGCAACTCACTAAGTTCAACGGTGCAAGCCGATTGCCCAAACTCCTCACCGTTTGACAGAAATCGCACACGGAAGAACCGGACTTTTCTGGTGAGTTTCTCGAAAATTCCGACCAAGGTGAGGTTCCTAATCACCACCATTAGCTTCCTCTCATTGAGTAGATGAATTTTCATACTAAATTCATGCTATTTGGTTGTGTTTTGGAGTAGATTGGACCTCGGGTTGTAGACCGTGACTTTCTGGCCAATTTCCGGCCATTTCTGACCATTTTTCAAACCCCAAATAGGTACAATCTCATTCTACTCATCTCTGGCTTCATTTTGACATGTGGAACTTGTAAAATGGTTGAGAAATGAAGAAGTCAGCAATCGGTCCAGACCGGAGAATATTCCTTTTAACGCCATTAGGAATATTCCGTTAGATCTAACGGAGATGCTAGAATATTCTGTTAGATCTAATGGCGTCAGTTGACGCCGTTAGTTTGACTGGCTCAGGTTGACAGCGCGTGAGCCGAGTGTGAGGCTCGCGTGAGCCGAGGCAAGCTCGCGCGTGGGAGCAGTTTTTCGACTTCCGTCGACTCGAGGCGACTCATGACGATGCGTACTACCTCGGGGCAATACGTATGGTATTTTTCCGGGTGTTTCAGACCTTCTTTTTGAGCAAACCAAGAATAAGTGTTATTTATTAATTTAATTAGTAACCTTTATGAGTTTAATCATTTCAATAATGATATCTCATATAGGTGAGACTTACCACGGGGCATACAGGGGTCAGACAAGGCGATGCGGCTATGACCCAACTACGTATCAGTGAGTGGGCTTTGTTTTATGAAACCTATACTATTTATGTTAGTTTTTACGTTGATTTGCGAACTATTTTCTATCATGCCAGGATTTTACTTATGTTTTAAGTATAAAGAAATTATATTATGTTGAGACTTGAGAAACTGTATGGTATGATCATGTGTATATTATCTGCTCATCATACATGCATTCACCAGTGTCTTGTACTCGTCCGGGCCATGACCAGTCTTCACGTGTATGTTCACACCGCACCGTTATGCTTACTGTGGATCCATTGTAGGTGCCAGCCTGTACTAGTCTGCATTAGGCATTTAGGACTAGTATGTGATGTGCTTAGCGCCAACTTCACGTGATCGTAGTACCGAGCATATATTTATAACACCCAGCCTGTTCCATGTAGCTACTTTCTACATGGGCTTGTGTGTCTGCATATGTCGATGAACATATCATATTATATATTTCTATGTTGTTGAGCATGATTTATGTTGAGGAGATTTTGGTATTTACTTATACCTTTGGCCTTGTTGCCTGTATACTGTTTTAACGACGAATATTATATCGTTGAGTTAAAGGTATTTATCTACATCTTTGGAAATTTTCATACTATATGTAGTATGATTTTGGGAAACTATACAAAAATTTTCAAAGAGGGGTTATTATGTTCTGAAAAACAAAGGTTTTATAAATGTTTATTTTTGCCCACTCACGTTTTCTGTTTTGCGCCCCTCTACGTTCTAGGGGCTGAACTGGTGGCAAGTGAAGTTTTCACTGATGGTTCTGACACCCACTGCAGCTATTGTACGAAATTATTTTCCCTACTAGTTGTATCATGCCTATCCTTATCAGGATGGATTTATGCTTACATTACTGCACTTTAGCTATGCTCTGAGACTGATTACTGTGTATTATAAGCCCTGCACTTCGCACACTATTTTGAATAAGTTTCAAAGTAGACTTTAGTTTTAATTTATTTGCACTTTTACACAACACTTACACTATGACTTTCGTCATCCCTACTGGGATGTCGGCCAACATATCTCGACTCGATATTGACACGTGGATATCCGAGTCGGAGTGTGTCAGAAACCGTTGCATGATAACCTCATTATCTATACTATTAAATTTAATAGGGAGAATCAATAAAAAATTTCAAACCCTAACACTTAAGCAAGAGGTAAGTTAGACAATAAACAATAAAAAAATTATAGAAAATACGATAGATTTTACAAATAATATTTTTGTTGAATTAATTTGAATTTTCGTGTGACAGTACATATGAAATTTCGAGAGGGTTGCACCGTGAAAGAGAAAGATCAAAGAAGAATTTTTTTTTTAATTAAAAATGAACGGGTTTAATGCTAAGAGATCTTTAATTTTTGAATCAAAATGTTGAAGGTTATTGATTTTATGTCAAATAAATATAGTAAAATATTAAAATTAGTGTTGGGATGAAATCAGACCTGGGAGTTGGAATTTGGAATAGGAGATAGTTTGGAATTTGTTTTGTATTATTGACCAATAGGAGGAGGGTTGTAAAGAGAATAGTGAAATATGCTAATAAGGGGAGGCTTGTAAAAAAATGTCAGGATGGGCCTAGGCCTATCCTAGTCCCTTCATCCCTCCGTCCCTATATATCATCATGGCATATTGTCTTCTTTTAATCTAAAAAAAAAAGACACGCTTACTGATAATGTATTAAAAATAAAATAAGAAATAAGAGAAAACAAATAGAGACACGAGAGATTAAAAGGAGAAATTAAGTGTTATTTTCTTCTCATTATAGTGTCTATTTATAAGTTTAGAATTTACATAAAAATATGCTACACTATTAACATATTGCACATTGATTCAAAAATAAATAACCACATAATAAATATTATTTACAACATTATTACATAATTTAATCATTCGAAAGCAACTAAGCTGATTTACATATTAAAAAAAATAAATAAATAAACATTTTGAATTCAAACTCGAGCGTGGCTGCATGGGATAAAGCTACACGAAATACGTATGCTATGGTGCCCATCATGCATGAGTCAGCAGTAAGAAAAAGAAAAAGAAATTAAACATGGCTATCAATCATGAATCATGGGCAAGGGCAGCTTGTGACTAGTTCGTACACGCGTGAAGGAACACAGCATGCCACATTAACAATTAGCCAAATTTCACACGGGTAATTTAAGCTTCCTTTTGACTAGTTGGTAGTAGGTACTTTAAAATAATTATTCCATTTGAGAAGTTATTTTGTAGTCCTCGACATCATCGGCATGTGATATAACTATAATATATATGCTTATTTACGGCTGTATTTTTTGAAACTCACACTTACTCTTATTTTACTTTCTCACTTTATCTCATAAAATTCACACTTGTTCTCACTTTATCCCATGAAATTCTTTTTTTCTCATTTTACCCCATAAAACTCACATTTGCTATCACTTTTCCCTATTTTCATTCAAAGTCTGTCAAATAAACGTTAGAATGACTTATGCGAACTCGTATGCCAACAATATTAGGAGCACTATCGTCATTTCACGAACAAACCCATTGAAGAGGGGTTGCTGAGTTGCTCAAATAAACGCTAAATGAGAATTTTGTTTTAAGATTAGGGTTTTGAAAGTCGAGTGATTTATTTGGTCTAAGAGAAAGGTTGCTCGATATTTGAAAGCTCAATTGTGAGTTTCAATGAAAAGATGTTTGTATTTAGACATTAGATGCATATAAATTGTTCATTATATAAGAGTTTAGTTGGTAGTTAGATTCTATGACAAATTTCACATAAATAAACCAAATTTCACATAAATAGGCAAATGGGTCCCTTTTGACCAAAAATAAAATAAAATTATAGACAAGTGACCCTCAGTCTTATGTTTAATAGACTTTGGACGAAGATGAGGCAAAGTGATAACAAGCATGAGTTTCAAGAGGGACATTTGTAAATAAACCTAATATATATGTGTTTATGCTATACAACGTGAATTGATTATCAATACCGCACCCTAAGACATAAACTCGTTGTCTATATTATAACGTGTGAATTCGTTATAAGACAACATAACAATATATTCCAATATTATATAGTAATTTTTTATTTTGACTATTAAAGATACTGTAGTATAGGGCATTGATATTTTCCTAAGTAGAGACTTTGGTTTTGGCTCCTCAATCTGAAGACAGAAACATGTAGGTTTGACTACGACTGCTCGTCTGCTGAGTTTGGCAAATGTTCTAATTGGGGAAGCTGACCTAGTCGTCTTTAATTTGATCTTAAATAATTGAAGCTAAATATCACATAATTTTGGGACATAATTAAATAGCGTGCTTATAATTGGTTGCTATACTTGTGTCATTTTATATCTACACCAGTAAACCACTGCACAAAAAGTCAAATTCGACATGAGGCCCATGTTGGCCAGAAATAATGTGCTACGTTAGATATGGAGTTCAATTTTACTCACCCTTTTAAGTTGGGTTGATGCTCACTTTTTCATTAATTGTCGTTAGATTAATTTGATTTAATTGATTTAAGACACAAATATTGAAACTTAATATAATTTAAAGGCAATTAATAAGGCGGTAACTATCACCGTGACATTAGAGGGGTGAACAAAAATGCACACTTAGATATAAAGTGAAGGAAATAATAAGCACACATTTTTTAGCTTATGAAAACGGTAGTTTAATTATGTCTCGTATTTTTGTTTGATTTATTTAATTCGTCATAAATAAAGAAAAATATAACTAAAAAAAGTGTGAAAATCATCTCGCACTCACTATAAGATAAAGAGAGCATTCGTTTGAGAATGGGAAACCGAAATTTTAGCACTCCAATATATAGCTCATAATATTACGAAGAGATGAGTGTCGATAATTAATAATTTTTTTTCCATGTGATGGTCACCCATGCCCTCTAAAATCATTTAAGTCGGTACGCCAGCAACCTGCCACACTTCCCAGTCACCCCTTCACAAATTTTCTCAACGTCGTATATCTTTTAATGTGTTTTTCAAACTTTTAATGTTTTTTTTGTTTGCTTAATGTTAACTTTGTACGTTTGTTCAATCCATCCAATGTAATTAAACTTCCTATTTAATGTATTTTGTAAACTCATTTTGGACACAGAGAGTCATCAGAAGAGTTGTAAAATATTATCCTATACAGGTTATTTCTGTTTTTTTTTTAATATAAGAAAGAAAACAAACTACAAAGAAAAGATCTTATGACGACTAAAATTACAAAAGTCCTAAAGCCAAGCTGATCTCGCCTCATAAGAAAGAGTATGCCACCAAACCACACTAGAGGGGGAAGACTGATCTACAGAAGCAAGAGCATTCGGCATAAAATTAGCTTGTTGAAATACATAAATAAACAGCTGCATGGTACATTGGGATGATCGGCATGCACATCGGGATGGTTTGAATGATGTATCGGGTTGCTGTTTTCTTATCGGGTTGGCTCCTTTGTCCACTGAATTATTGCGTGCTCTCTGCTGCGCTGACTTTTCTGTACATGAGTGCTCTGTTGTCTGTATCAGTCATCTTCCCTTGATTAAAGGAAGATGACTGATTAGTGGCGTGTATTGGTATTAGTGTAATCTCCTTAATTTAAGGATTAAATTAAAGCGTAGGTTTACCCTGTCACTAGAAGTCATTCTGGTAACTGAACGTAGGTTTACCTGGTCACTAGAAGTCATTCTGGTAACTGGTTGTTTCTTTCTTTTCTATATGTAAAGCATACTTGTGTAAATTGAAACTTAAGAAATACAAAACAATTCATTGTGAAGTTTTCTTCATGGTATCAGAGCGGGTTCAATCTTAACCTGACTCTAAAATTTTTTTTCTTTTTCCGCTGTAAAATTATTTCGTCAAAATGGCTGAGGAAGGATCTGTAAATTTGAGAGGGGAAAACTCAAATGCTCCCCCCTCAAATGTTACCTACTCAGATACCTCAGAATTTGAGGTAAGCACCAACCAACGACTGTGTTCAATTCTTTTGGATGAGTTTAATTATCTACCATGGTCTCGAGCTGTCTCATTGGCCCTTGGAGGTAAGGGAAAGCTCAGTTTCGTAAATGGAGGCATGGAAGTTCCAGACGTCTCTTCACCTTTGTACAGTGGATGGCTGTGCAAAGATCAACTGGTTATGTCTCTCCTACTTAACACCATGGAGAAGCATATAGCTGAGATTTTCAGCTATTCTAATTCCTCTCAAGAATTATGGACAAGCTTGAAGGAAATGTACGGAAACCAAAACAATTATGCACGAGTGTTCCAGTTAAAGAAAGACACTGCCAGTCTCCAGCAAGAAGGTAAATCCTTTGTTCAACATCTCGGGAAGCTCAAAACCATGTGGAATGAGTTGGATGTGTATCTTCCACACACCACTGACCCTGCAGTGCTACTCAAAAGAGCAGAGGAAGACAGAATCTACCAGTTACTGGGAAGTTTGAGCCCAGACTACGAGGACTTGAGAAGCCACATTCTGATGAGCCAAGAATTACCTTCCTTTAACAATGTTTGTGCTATAATTCAGAGAGAAGAAGCACGAAGGAAGGTAATGAGCATTGAACAAAGCCCAAGGATGACGGAGTCTCGTGCGTACGTGTCTCATGCCAAGCATACTGAAGCAAAGGTGTACAAGGGCAGATTCCCACACCTAAAGTGCAAACACTGTAATGCTGTTGGGCATACTGAAGATAAGTGTTGGGAACTCCATCCAGAGCTTAAACCCAAGTTCACCAAAGAAGGAAAAATCATACCGCGTTCCTCTCAACAAAGTCTCTTCAGGGCTCAAGTTGCTGCTGTTCAACCTTGATCCTCTACATCCCATGGATCAGCTGAGTTCATGACCAATCCGCTTACTCTCATCAATGAGTTTGCGAACTACTTACATGAGAAGGGACGTGGAGGTGCTTCTGGGTCTGCTAATGGTGAAGGAGACCAACATACAGCTATGTTCGGAAAATTTGCGGAATTCTTTTCTGGAAATCAGAGAATACCGAGTAAAGAGGCACCAGGTATTCTACAAGCTTTTTCTACTGCATTATTAACTAGTATTGAAAAAGATTGTTGGATAATTGATTCTGGTGCCACTGATCATATGACAAACAAAATAAAAAATTTAAAGGTTTTTAAATCTTTTTCAAAACCATCACATGTGTCTGTTGCGAATGGAAAAACTGTTTATGTTTTAGGCACTGGAGAAATTAACATTTTTTCAACCAAAACACCTTCCAGTGCCTTATATGTACCATCTTTTCCGTTCCAATTGTTGTCTGTTGGGAAAATCACCAACAATTTAAATTGTCGTGCAATTTTTTCATCCAATAATGTAATATTTCAGGATATTCTCACCAAGAGAATGATTGGTAATGGGGTCTTCATAAATGGACTTTATTATCTGTGTAGAAACCACACAAAAAATCAAGCCTTGCACGCCGAGTTAAAGTCCATAGATGAAAACCAGTTATGGCATAAGAGACTAGCTCACCCCTCGGAGTTTGTAATGTCAAAAATCTTTCCAAATGTTTGTAAGCCCCTCATTGACTGTGAAACATGTAAATTGTCGAAATCCACCAGATTGCCATTCGGCAAATCCCAAACTTCAACATGTAAGCCATTTGAACTTATACACAGTGATGTGTGGGGTCCTACTATTGAATCAATGGAAGGTTTTAGATACTTTGTCTTATTTGTGGATGACTTTACCAGAATTAGCTTTGTTTATCTAATGAAGTCAAAAAATGAAGTCTTCAATATCTTCAAGGATTTTCACATTCACATTAAAACCCAATTTCAATCAAATGTCAAAATTTTTCGATCAGATAATGGCACTGAGTTCATGTCAAACAATATGTTTCAGTATCTAAGTGAACATGGCATCATCCATCAAACAAGCTGTGTAGGTACTCCTCAACAGAATGGTGTTGCAGAAAGAAAAAACAGGGATCTCTTGGAAAAAACTCGATCCCTCATGATACATATGAGTATTCCAAAGAGGTTCTGGGCATCTGCTATCCTTACGACAACTTACCTCATCAACAGGCTGCCAAGTTCAGTGCTAGGGTTCAAATCTCCCTATGAAGTGCTAAAAGGCAGAAAGATTGACTTGACTCACCTCAAAGTATTTGGCTGTGTCTGTTACGTACACATTCAAGCCAAAAATTGGGATAAGCTTGATGCCAGGGCAACTAAATGCATATTCATTGGGTATTCCTCTACTCAAAAGGGATATAAATGCTTTGATCCAGTCACCAAGAAATGCATTGTTTCTAAGGATGTCCAATTTGAAGAAAACAATTCTTATTTTGAGCATGCTACAACTCAGGGGAAGGAAGTACTCAATTTGTTACCACTGCCTCAAACCTTTACCGATCCAGTGATACAAGAAGATTCTACAACTAATATATAGGAGTTGAGAGAACCCCAAGATGAATTAAGCACCTTGGAGCAATCTGACAATAGTACAGAGAATGAAGAGATTAATTCCAATCAAGAAGCCCAAGTGATCAGGAGAAACCCTCCCCGTGCAAGAAAGCCTCCAACAAAATTACAAGATTATGTGACTTATGCTTCGCGGTATCCAGTCACATGTAATTTTAGTGCAATGTCTCCTTCCCATGTTGCCTTTGTAAGTGCGCTAGACGAGCATTGTGAACCAACGACCTACCAGGAAGCAGCTCTTCTTCCTCCGTGGAAACAAGCAATGAGAGAAGAGCTCAAGGCTTTGGAAGATAACTGCACGTGGAGTCTTGTTCCGCTTCCTCAAGGAAAGAAGGCTGTTGGAAGCCGATGGATATACAAAATCAAGTTCAAAGCTGATGGCTCTATAGAAAGGTACAAGGCTCGTCTTGTGGCTCGCGGCTTCACTCAGACTTATGTGGTCAACTATAAAGAAACATTTGCTCTTGTTGCCAAGATGAACACCGTGAGGGTTCTTCTCTCTGTGGCGATAAATAGTGGATGGTCTCTCTACCAAATGGATGTAAAAAATGCATTCCTTCATGGAGAACTTCAAGAAGAAGTCTACATGCAACTTCCTCCAGGCTATGGTCCTCTAAAGGATAACCTGGTGTGTAAACTGCACAAGGCAATATATGGGTTGAAGCAATCACCTCGAGCTTGGTATGCCAAGCTTAGCTCTGTGCTGACCACGATCGGTTTCACACATAGTAATGCTGATTCTTCCCTGTTTGTCCGCCCAAATGGGAAAGGGAAACTTGTGGTTCTTATATATGTTGATGATTTGATCATAACTGGAGATAGTGCTTCAGAAATTGCAGAACTGAAGCAGACACTACAGCAAACCTTTGCCATCAAGGATTTGGGGAGGTTGAAGTACTTTCTGGGAATAGAGATGGCAACTTCCTCCAAAGGACTGTTTATCCATCAACGCAAGTATGTGATGGATCTACTCAAGGAAGAAAAAATGCTTGATTGCAAGCCTGCCACCACACCTGTTGACTGCAAACTGAAGCTCAACGTTGATGGAGAGGCCATACCGGATGTAAAGCACTATCAAAGACTGGTGGGATGACTCATTTATCTCACAATCACTCAACCAGATATTACCTATGCTGTTAGCATGGTCAGTCAGTTCATGCATGCACCTACTGTGCATCATATGCACATTGTCAAAAGAATCTTGCGCTATCTCAAGGGTTCCATCGGTCGAGGAATTCTCATGAAGAACAATTAGTCTACTAATATTTCCGGCTATACAGATGCAGATTGGGCAAGGAATGAAGTCGATAGAAAATCTACAACTGGCTACTGTACATTTGTTGGTGGAAATCTCGTCACCTGGAAGAGCAAGAAACAACAAGTTGTTGCCCGCTCAAGTGCAGAGGCGGAATATTGGGCAATGGCGGTCACGGCGTGCGAATTAATATGGCTTAAAGGTTTGCTCTCTGACCTAGGCTTTCCTAGTTCTGCACCCATGTTTCTTATGTGTGACAATCAGGCAGCTATTCACATTGATGCTAATCCTGTGTTCCACGAGAGAACCAAGCATATTGAGGTGGATTGCCATTTCATTCGGAATCAAGTTCAATCTCAAGTTATCAGCACTGTTTTTACAAGAAGTCATGATCAGCTTGCAGATCTTTTCACCAAACCACTGTCCTCAGTTCATCTTCATCGTTTTTTAAGCAAGCTTGGATCTACTAACTTACTAGATCCAACTTGAGGGGGAGTGTTGAAATACATAAATAAACAGCTGCATGGTACATCGGGATGATCGGCATGCACATCGGGATGGTTTGAATGATGTATCGGGTTGCTATTTTCTTATCGGGTTGGCTCCTCTGTCCACTGAACTACTGCGTGCTCTCTGCTGCGCTGACTTTTCTGTACATGAGTGCTCTGTTGTCTGTATCAGTCATCTTCCCTTGATTAAAGGAAGATGACTGATTAGTGGTGTGTATTGGTATTAGTGTAATCTCCTTAATTTAAGGATTAGATTAAAGCGTAGGTTTACCCGGTCACTAGAAGTCATTCTGGTAACTGGGTTGTTTCTTTCTTTTTTATATGTAAAGCATACTTGTGTAAATTGAAACTTAAGAAATACAAAACAATTCATTGTGAAGTTTTCTTCATAGCTTCACGATACAAGTTATTTATATGATAAATTCAAAGGTGCATTTAATATTTAATATTTGAGATAAAATCTTTTGTTAGTTAATTAGTTTGCTACTCAATTATTACCGTTTATACTAAAGTTTTTATAGACAGTTTTGGCAAAATAAGTTGGCAAGCGTAATATGATCAATAAATAGACCTAAAGAATATGACATTGTTAAAAGTTATAAATATTGTGTTGATTATAAATATTCACAAAACCCTAGTTGTCATCTATGATGTAGTATATGTCATGATGTATAGGTAGCCGTCATGCAGAACCTTCATAGTATCATTTCTGAAAATCGCTCTTTATCGTTGGAATTTTTTTTATTTTTTGGGTATTGTTCTTTAGAGAAAGGAAAGGAACCAAATCATCATTCTGTTCTTGAACAAGAAGAGACTCAAACACAAACATGTTTTGCTTCATATTATATATCAAATACATTACACTAAATTAGATATGTTTCTTAGTTTATGTATAGATAGGATCATTAGAAAACTGAAATGAATAATACAGATATGGACAATATTTTATTCCTATATATATCTGAAAAGATACGCAATCTCATATAATGTGCATATACATATATATTGTACATAACAATGGTCCCTTCGAGGACATCAGATAAAATTGGAACGGTACATAACAATAATGTTGATGCATATAGAATAACTAGAAATTAACTAGAAATTGTTAAGTGCAATGAGAGTGCTTTAATAATACATAACTACGTAACAGAAATGGTTTTGAGAACAACTCAACTGACAATTAAAGGTTTTGTGAATAAGTAATAATTGTTACCTTCCATTTTTTTTAAAAAGGGATCGGCTAGTTGATGGTCAAGTCACGACAGTTCACTTTTTTGGGGGTTGGGAAGACTCACAGAGGAATTTCAGCCTCCCCAAGGCCACCATCGTGTGATTCACTAACGCCAAGAATCGAACCCAGAACAAGTCGTGTGAAATACGGGCATGAAATTCGCCCCAACCAATGGGCCACCTCGTAGTGGTTAATTGGTACCTTCCATTAGATATCATAAGTTTAGTTGGACAAAATCGTCAGTTCACAATATTGTTCACCACTGTAAGAATTATAAAAAGATTAATCTTCAAATATACTATTTTTCTGAGTTTTACAATATCATGTGGAACATAGCATATTTCATACAAAAAAGATGATATATGAGCATGTATGAAGAAGGAATTATTCACTCAAAAAACAAGATTAATCAATTTGATTGGAACGTTATCTACGTACGTTAATTAAAATGCTTGTATACTCAGAAATGGTTATCTTCTCATTGTTATCTACATTCAAATGTATTGAACCTAATATTACTATAACTTGGATCCCGAGTCTCCGTATTCACTACCAAAAAAATGGCCTTCAACATCAGTGAAATTATGTTGCCTTTCCTATATATGTACCGATGTATTGGGAGGTGATGCTAATTCTTCACATTTTAGGCATCGGTTTTTCTCCGTTGCCAATGATAGTTGATCACCTCACTTTTTAGTGTTTTCCAATGTCTTTATGGTAAAATTATGTTGACTTCCACATATTTTTAGTTGACATCTGAAGCTAAAAAGTTCTATTGCATCGCTTTTTGGAAAAAAAACTGATGCTGAAAATTTTTATTGCATTACCTTTTGGCAAAAAATTGATGCCTATATACCATAACCACATTGAGTTTGTTTAAAAAACTGATGTTTTTAGCATCAAATAACCTCAGTGTTACAACAGGTCGATGTCGTTAATATGAAAAATTGTTGACTTCTTTGGTATTGCATTGACTTCCGTTGCTATAGATATTAAATATGCATCACAATTTTAGTGATATTGGTTGCCTTAGTTTTTTAAGGCATCAAAATAAACACTTCAACAACAGTATGGATACCATCTTCACTTATATAAACAAAATACTGTACATTTATTCATTAATAAACACTTAGATGAAGTACTTGTCTAACATGTTCTAGTAAGTATAATTGAGGTCCTTCTATCTAAGCCTCTATATGCTCATCATGTTGTTTCTAATATATGAGATTTGAACTATTAATGCCTACATGCATTGAAACATTAATAGTTCAAATTATCCCATATTAGAACACACATAAGTATATATTAGCACTATTTTGTTACACTTCAAAACAAATTTCATGTGCTACTCAAAATAAGTCCCAAAAAATTAAGAAGATAGGCCAGACCAATAGTAAGGGGAGCATTCCATGAACTCTATCAACTCAAGTAATCCAGGAGAAGACTACATCTACCCATTCACTTTGCACCTCATCAAAGTCCTCTTGGTTGTAACACTTGGTCATATTTGTTGGGCATGCAAACTGAAAAATAAATTTATAAAACAAATTAAGTCGGCATGTGTAAAACATTCTAGCTAAACAATAAAATCTAAGGCCTAATATTTGATAAGACAAATAAAAAACCCATATATATACCTTATATTTAAATGAAAGACTTTCATCTTCAATAATCTCCTTCATATATCTCATAACACAATACCCACATTCCACATGAGTTGGTTGTTTAGGAGCACCCTATGAACCATTAAGAAACACAACACTTTGTAGTTATGTATATCTTAAATCAATAAAACCAATATGCATTTTTATAAGTACACCTACATACCGTTAATTGTCTCCATACTGGTATTTTGTGAGCTTGTTTACCAATTCGGGCATTATATTTTTGAACCCCCCTTCACAAGCCAAACAATACATATGTTATAATTTGCTCAGTTACAAAACTATTCAACAAGGCTCTAAGATAGTGATCTTACTTGATTACAATTGTTTTCCACTCGTCATAACGGGATCGAGGTCCAAGAGAATCCATTAAATATATTGTATCTTTATCCTCATTGATTATTGTCAACACCCAATGTTTGCTGAAAGTTAAGAAATTTTAATTTTATGTCAACCCGAATAAATAAACATATTTAATAAAACAACTAGAACAAGTGTCATTTCACTTACCCAATATTTTTCGGGATTAAGAAAATGATGTCTGCGCTAGCTCCATACAAACGGTCAAAAATATAAGTAGATTGCTTGTCTGCTGTGGAACTTTTGTCAAATAGACGTCCGGGATCCATAAAGCCAACAGTTAGAGTCATTTATGCTTCCATTAGCTTTTCATATAGGTGACTGCCCAAGCAATAAGATATCGGTTATAACAATTGATCATCCAAGTCTAAACCACAATTTAAAATCTTTTATAGTACAATTTTCATATTTTACCTCATATATGCCACAATAGCATTCTGCCCTATTTTCTTCATTTCCATGAACTCTTTTACATCTTCTCTTAGCATGAAAATAGGCCTATCACCTCCTAATATGTCATCATTCATCACATATTCAATATATTCATCTTCCTGCATTACTCGATCAACATATCGATATAAAACCTTGCATGACTTAGGCAACTTATCTTCAACAGACTTGAATAATGATTTTGCTAGATGTTGCTTAATTGTAGGTTGCTTTTTCTACAAAAAATTATTATAGCATGAATAATATTAGAATGCATATTCATAGTTAGTGGAGAGTCTGATTTTTCAACAAATAATAAAGATAAAAGAACAATTTAACTCACAAAGCTAGTTACCTCTTTCTCTTTCAATATAATTTGATCCTTTGGCAAAGCTACCTGACTTCCAATAGTTTGGTCAACAGTTTCTAACTCTCCTTTAATTGGAAAAGGTAATGGAGTATCTCCTAAAATTGAACGATAAATAGACACACGCAGATTGCCATTTTCCATAGGAATACCATGAACCACCGAGTTTGGTGTACCCATTTCAATTATTGTGCCATGGGCAACTTTCTTACCTCCTACTAATAATGTGCAGTCTTTACCCTAAACAAACATAAAAATGTATAAGGAAAAAAATAAAGGTCAGGTACTAGCATGTAAACCATAAATGAAACGATTGGAAAAATACATTTCAGGACAATTAAAGCATTACCTTCATAGCCTCACTCTCAGTCATCTCTACTACCTCGTCAATTTTCTCACCAAAGTTCATACCCTTACACACTTCAGGATTCTTCATCTTCAAATTAGTTGATGCTTTCTCTGAGATTTTGGGAGATGTAAATCCTTGTGGTGAGGCAGGCACAATAGGTATTTTACCATCAATTGCTGATCACAACTTTGCAATTTTTGATGCCAATTTATCTTCATAATATTTTCGATGCTCTGACAAAAGTCGCTTTGTCTCATTTAGCTCTTGATCCTTTTGCTTCAATGCCTCCTTCGAAACACTCTCCTTTTTCTTTTTTTTTTCTAGGAATGTTGAAGTATGCGTTTGGCTTCACTTTGCCTCCAACTGCCCTTACCCTACCACCATGTTCAGGGGTCCCCAATGCAAGTGATAGGACATCAATACTTCCAGAGGTGGAAATAAGGCCATCTTCCTTTTGTTGCAGCAATTCATCCTACAAGCAAAGTGAAATATTTATTGTGGACTGAAGTAGAAACTTATTTGACTTGCCTTTGGATTTAGCATACTTACAATTTTTGCAACAATCTTAGTTGCCCCCTCATCAGCTATCATGCCATTTTTATCTTCACGGGCTTTCTTCCATAAAAGAGCCCGATCAACTTCCTCATTTTTTGCTATCACATTACCGTCTCTCTATTAAAGAAAGAGAAATGAATATAAGAACTAGTTAATGAAGTACAAATTATACTGTAAACACGAAATTTCCTGCAACAAATGAAACAAGAACACATGTACAAAATAAATTTGTATTAATGAATGTTTTAGGGTTGCAACCTCTGAGTACAAAGTTTGATCCTCTGATTCGATCTTCGAAGACGTAGTAGTGTAGACGAACAAAATGTGTATGTGTGGTTGATCCAAAGGGTCGTAGAGACTTGATCTTGGTCAACGGATGTCACAAGAGTTTTTGGCTTTGTGACGGTAGGATTTATGTTTGGGTTGATGGAAGGTTGTACGTGTAGGTGGTGCTTGGTGGTTCTTCACGATGATGACGGAAATGCGAGTTTTATGAGTCTTAGAGTTTTGTCGTCGACCCACTTTCTTTTGTTTTGGAGCCTTGTATTTATAGGCTTCTCCATGATCCTTTGCATTGAATCAATTTATTTGCCGAGCCTTGATTTATGGAATTTGTCTCCATGGTGTCTTGACTCTAGCTAATTTGAACTTGATTTGGTATTAATTTGAACCAATCAAGATTAACTTCAAATAATTTCACCAAATTAATTTCACGGATGGAAGGACCAAAATCAATTGACTTGAGGATTCAACCAAATTAATTAATAATTAACTTGATTTATATTTGATTTAAATCAAAGTCAATTATGAGATGTTTCTCATTTTATTTCCACCATCAACTTAATTACGTGTTTCACGAGTTGGCTGAATGTTGACACGTGTCATTTTCAACAACTCATCCAGTTTGATGAATCATGCCATGTGTACCATTTGTGGGACCTGATGTATGCCACGTAAGCCACAGTCAAAATTTAATTTGTTGGTGAACATATTTTCACGAAATTCACATGTCTACAAATGCCCCACTTCTAAAGACCACGAGCGTATACATGTGCTTGTCATGTGTGGAGGTGTGGTTTGAAGTCCTTCTTTGTGTATGTTTGCCGTATTGTGTGCGTAAAAAAAGATTCTTGAAATCGTATATTTTTTTTTACAACTAATTCTCTTCATGAAAAATGCCTGGTGACCATCCTATTTGCGATGATGACATTTTCTTCAACCATTTGTTCATTGCAATCTTTGCTCCCATTTATGATTTGATACCAAATTGGCGCAGAATCTCTATACATGGCATAGTGCATGTGACGTGCCCAAATTTTCTATTGACATGGAATTGCCTTCTCCTTTCCGTCAATTTGGTTGTTATCTCTATTTTGTGAGCCTTTTTATCAGTCAACTCGGCCACCTCCTAATTGTACGCTGAAGAGATTTCATACTTATTTTGATATGCAATATCATATTCCTTTGTGAATATTGCGGAGCTAAACAGGTAATTGTGCGTGGGTATCACTCCAATTCTGACTATAAGAAGAACAAGAGGTTTGCCCTAATGACACACAACACGGCTGTCCTTGGGCCACAGTAGTATTGTCTTCATCACTCCATTCCATTTTGCTGCCAAGGATACCTTTGTGGCATCAAGAGCTTTCTGGATTATTTCTTTGTCGCTTTCTTGCGCGAGGAGAGAATACGGGTTGACTTTCTTGGTTTTTTTACAGCGACCACAGAAGAAGTGTTGGGTTTCATCACGGTGAGAATAATTGGATATATATTCTTGTAATATATGGCTGCTGTATTTTTCTTTCTTCTTTGAGCTGCCTCATCGTTGCCTTGAATAGGGACATCGACGACATCATCTTCTTGCATTCTGAACGAGTTGCAGGAAAGTTGAAACAATACTCTAATACAGCTTTGAATTTGCTACAGGCACAAAGGGGCGACTTTAATTGATGTTACTCCGGAAACGAACCGCGAAACTTTTTTCCTCTGGTAGTCTTTGGACAGGAACCTCAAGTGCTTATGAGCATCGCTGTTCCCTGATATATATATATATACATATATATATATATATATATATTTTAGATTAAGAATTTTTGTACAGGTAACCCGAACCAATTCATGGCGCAGTGGGGATGCTCTTGAGAAATCGATAAGTGAGCTGTAGTGACGGTATTGATCATGAGCGGTGGCCCGACGACCTGCTGAGCGAACTGATGCACCAATGGTTGTTGCTGTAGCGACGTGGGCACAAGAATGATCCAACAAGTCGACGATTGCTGCTAAGTATGCCCGGCGAATAGATGTCCTGGTTACAATGACGCAGACCGTTGATATGCTGCTCAAGTTCCCCGATGAAGCATAACTCTTGGTTTTACATGAAGAAGCTGTTGCTCTTCGAAGCGGGGGAGAAATCAAAGATGAACCAAGCTTTGTATTTCAAAATGGGGGAATGACGTCACTTCAATCACAACTTTCCCCTTTTTATTGATTTATACTTTTGTTTTTTGTTTTGTTAGCGGGAGATTTGAAGACGGCCACGTGAGGGAAGAGACATCGTCTAGAGACAACGTCAAAAGAAACTTCAATAGTAGGGAGCTTCCTTGCTCGAATCATGCGGCCATAGTTTTTATGCGAGATCTGCGAGACACACCATAGGCACTTGGGGTATGCGCTCATTTTCCATCGACAGAAGACTCGGCAATGACAGACCTTTCTTGCTCGGATTACGCAGCATTCAATAGTGTTTGTTGTAGGACCCGCCATGACCATTTGAGATTACATTCTCATTCGTCGTCGAGGGAAGACTCAACGGTAGCGGGCCTTTCTTGCTCGGATCCTTTGGCATTCCATAGTGTTCTTCCTTTGGACCCACCATGAGCATTTGGGGTATGCGCTCATGCACGCGCGATCGAAGACTCAACGGCGGTGGACCTCTGCTGCTGGTCCTTCGGCATTCCATAGTGTTTGTGTTTGGACCCTTCATGAGCACTTGGGGGTGCTCTCATTTGCCGATCGAGAGAAGACTCAACGGCGGTGGACCTCTCTTGCTCGGATCCTTCGGCATTCCATAGTGTTTCTTTCTTTGGACCCACCATGAGGAGCACTTAGGGTGCGCTCATACGCCGTCGAGGGAAGACTTCGGCAATAACGGACCCCTCTCTTGCCTGAGTTCCTCCCTTGGCATTCATAGTGTTTCTTTGCGAGAACCCGCCATGAGTACTTGGTGTGGCTTTGATGTTTGCGTTTTAGCTCGTGGAAGCGAGGTGTTTGGTGTCTTGTGCGTTTCGGCTCGTGCGGGCAAGGGCGTTTGGTGCCGTGTACGGTTTGCTTCGTCGAGGCAAGGAGCATTTGCGCCGTGTGCGGTTTCAACTCATGCGGGCAAGGAGTGCTTGGTGCCTTATGCAGTTTCGGCCCGTGCGGAGCAAGGAGTGTTTGGTGCCTGTGCGATTTCGGCTTGTGCGGGCAAGGAGCGTTTAGTGCCTTGTTGCAGTTTTGGCTCGCTGCGGGCGGAGCGCATTTGTACCGTGTTGTAGTTTTAGCTCATGCATGCGCGAGGAGTGTTTGGTGCCTTGTGCGATTTTGGCTTGTGCGGGCGAGGCGCTATTTGTGCCGTGTTGCGGTTTTGCTCGTGCAGGCGGGCGTTTAGTGGACTTGTGCGGTTTCGGCTCATGCGGGCGGAGCGTTGGTGCCTTGTTGCGGTTTGGCTCGTGCGGCGAGGAGCGCATTTGTGCCGTGTTGGTTTTTGCTCGTGCGGGCGAGAGGAGCGTTTGGTGGTTGTCACACCATCTGGAAGGGATTCCTCACAAGCTTCATAGCAAGGGCTTAGACAGCTGATTCTTGAAAAGTCTTAGGAAGAACTGCGCGGCATGATGAGGATGGATGATCGTTGCTTCGAAAGTTCATCATCTTGACACTTTCATGTTGTTTAGGAGTTTGACGGGAGCTTCTTAGCCTCTTTTTTATCCACGTCGACTTGTGAACGCGGCGCATACTTCTTACTGCTTCTTTGGGTATTGTAGTCTATTCTTCATTGGCATCTATAGGCGAGCCATTATCAAAGTCTTAACTTGAATCACAAAGACTTTTTGTGTAATTTTCATCAACCTGTAGCTTGACTTGCGGGGTCTTGGAGCATGCCCCCAGATTGAGGTGAAGGTGGATGTATTGAATTAAGAAGTAAAAATGATGGTAGCATGGTTTAACTCACACCACATCATCAAAGATCTAGCTCAATGCTTTTTCTTGAGCCAACTTCATGATGAGATCTTTCAAGATGAAGCACTTTCAACGGGGTGGCCCAGTGACGGTGGTACTTGCGATATCTCGGGTCATTATTGTGATTTATTTCTTCAAGTAAACTGCCGAGTCCAAAGGAGCTTAATCACCTTCTTTTGAAGCAAGTCTTCCAACATAGCGACAATGTCACGAATTCGGGAAAGGATATTTCTTCTCTTCCATTTATTTCAATGTGCGTTTAGTCTTTCTTAGACTTGACTTGACTCGGCGCTTCTTTAGTTCGGCATCATCTTCTTCCTTCTATTTGTGATTTAACATGTTGTCCAGTGAAACGATCTGTATGTCTTTCTCCTCGGCGGTCTTGTCGGCTTTGCAATCGCCTCGTTCATCTGGACAAGTTGTTCTTGATAGAGGTAAGCGCCGGTCGTCATAACACATAGCCATGGAATAAGACTCACCCAGTGGACATCGAGGGTAATCCACGGGATCTCGCTTCTATTTGGTCATCGAGATGGCGATCCCACAGGTATGATCTGTGCTTGAGTCCATATCGGGAGCCGGTGATAACGGCGCTTCTTTAATTTCTTGAAGCGAAGAACCTTGTTCATTGCCCGTGAACTCCTCTCACTTCTTTGGGCGAGCTGCTTTGCCCCGAGCTAGGGCGATGATAGGCTCACGCCACGATGTGCTCCTTGTGCCTTCCAACGGAACTAACTTGGAGAAAGAGATGAGAGCGAGAGATGGTCCCCTTGGGCGTGCCAAATTTGTAAACATGAAATTTCTGCAACAAATGAAACAGAACACGTGTACAAAATAAATTTGTATTAATGAATGTTTTAGGGTTGCAACCCTGCAGTGCAAGTTTGATCTCGATTCGATCTCAGAAGGCATTAGTAGTGTAGACAGAACAAAATGTGTATGTGTGGTTGATCAATTCGTAGAGACTTGATCTTGGTCAACCCGGATGTCCTGCGAGTTTGGCTTGTGGCCATTTGATTTATGTTTGGGGTGATGGAAGGGACCGGCACGTGTAGGTGGTGTGGTGGTTCTTCACGATGGCAATGCGAGAGTTTTATGAGTCTTCGAGTTTTGTCGTCGACCTTTCTTTGTTTTGGAGCCTTGTATTTATAGGCTTCTCCATGATCCTTGCATTGAATCAATTTGTTGCCAGAGCCTTGATTTATGAATTTGTCTCCATGAATTGTCTTGACTCTAGCTTAATTTGAACTTGATTTGGTATTAATTTGAACCGTCAATTAACTTGATAATTTCACCAAATTAATTTCACGGATGGAAGGACCAAAATCAATTGACTTGAGGATTCAACCAAATTAATTAACTAATTAACTTGATTTATATTTGATTTAAATCAAAGTCAATTATGAGATGTTTCTCATTTTATTTCCACCATCAACAATTACGATAATTTCAGTTGGCTAGATGTTGACACGTGTCATTTTCGACAACTGCATCCAGGTTTGATGAATCACATGCCATGTGTACCATTTGTGGGACCCACGATGTATGCCACGTAAGCCACAGTCAAAATTTAATTTGTTGGTGAACATTATTTTCACCGAAATTCACATGTCTACATATACCTAATAGAACATATATAATTGGTATTCAAATTTTAGCACTGAATCAAACATAAGTACAAATTTACCAAATCATACTCCATGCCAGCATACCTCTTACGACCAACTCTATGATGATATTGAACTTTTTCATGCCTTTCCTTTTGAGCCTGATGAACTCCCTGCAATATGCATTAAGAGCACAATTGGAAAGCTTCTAACAAATTCCAATCACATTTTCATATTAGTTGCATCTTATTAGAGAAGGAATCAATATACCTTCCAGTGTTCAGTTATTCGGGATTGAACAAAAGGGGTCCACTGTGAATCCAATATAAAATCATACTTTTCTGGGAGCGTGTCTAAGATATTAGGGTCATCTTTGTTAGGCAGTATGTATTTAGTTGTTAACGTGGATTTGAATTGCCTCTAGGTGCTTGATGCCGATGACAAGATATTCTTTTTGCTTTGTGGGGCAACTTCAAATGTAGACTACAAACATAGATCGAGAACATAAGTGACCAAAATCACATGAAGCACCAACAAAATAGGTCTGTTCAGAATTTAATTTTTGAGCATTAGGAAAATACATAACTACTTATTACCGTAATCTCTGTTCATATATTTTCCTTCGCGATATCCTCGACATCGGGCCATGTGGGATCGTCAATGGGCACCATGGATCGAGCAATTACACCAATATAAGATGCCAATTCTTTTACTCCGGGTCCATGTGGTTCTCCTTTATTGTTATACTCCACCACTATCTTCTTCCCTTTCTTTTTCATAATTTGGATGTGATGCATCTCAGTTGGCCCACGCTTCTTCCTAAGCTCAATTGATTTGGTCATAGTGGCCTCTGAAACAGTAGTCTTTTCATCTCTTTTTTTTTTATGAACCTTTGGTTACCGTTGTAGAATATTTTGGTTTTCCTTTACTCTTCTTTGGTGAAACCATAACTTGATAATTAATTGATTGTATGCTGAAATCAAATATTGAAACAATCATATTTTTCTTATTAATTTTGTTGGTTTAAGCAATGAAAAGAGTGGTTAATATCTTACCTCTTCAGTAAGAACAAATTTTGAATACTCCGAAGAACTCGGTGTCTGGTGGCCTGAAGAACTTGGTGGCTAGTGTAGACTCATCTTCCTTGAAACATGATAAGAAGTTAAATTAGTCTACCAACCAATCACCCTTTTTATAGCAATAATAGTCAGTTTAACTAAATTTCAATATACAATAAAAAAGTTCAATAATATAAGCATACGAAACTAAACATAAATTTCTCTTTCAATAGTTGATCAATACATGAACGTAGAAAAGATACCACATAACAAGTTTAATTTTAAATGAACCAAACAATACATGATAATACTATAAATTAAGCAACAATATTGGATTCCATTCCAAAAGAGGTGATAATGATTGACGAGGGTCAAAACTACTAGGCTCGTTTTTTTCCATTAACAACCCAAAAACCTTCACAATCAGTCTGTTTGTACTTGTCTTCTTCATCACCAATTTCATATTTGAAATCAGCAACTGGTGGTAGGCCATTTGTAAAAGATTGGTGTTCAAGTATGTCGTTCCCATCCTCAAAAGCATAGTCCCTATTTGGAGTAGCAAGTATGACTGACCAACCAACTTTTAAGGGGTCATCAACATAAAAGACTTGCTTCACTTGAGTGGCCATTGCAAATTCATCCTTTTTATGACCTTTCCTATTAAGGTTAACCAAAGTGAACCCAAGATCATCGTTAAAAATGATGCCTTTCTTATTCTCAACCCATGCACACTTAAATAATGGGACCTGGAATTGATGATAATTAAGCTCCTATATTTCTTCTATAGCTCCATAATAGGTCATATTTGTACCAATAAGTTTGTCATCATTTTCACTTGAGACTTGCAAAGAACTTGCAGATAAGCAAACTCCACTATTTTGTACAGCTCGATCAATGTCTCGCGCCTTGGTGTGGTAATGACATCCATTAATGGCATAACCGCTGTATTTGAGTACTCCCATTCTTGGTCCTCGAGCTAGCCACATCAAAGTGTCAGATATCTCAACATTGTTCACATTCATTTCTTCAAAAACCTGAAAATATACAAGGTTAATTCAAAATTGAATCAAGCAGTTCAAACTACAATTTGATTGGCTGAAACTATTACAAACCCGATCACGAAACCAGTTAACAAATGTCCGATTATGCATATTTTGTATCCACTTATCTGATTTCATCGGATTAGCCTCTCTCAACTGTTCCTTATGCTCACTACAATGATTTGACAAAAAAAACAATAATTCATTAATCAAGTTCATTGTTAAATATGTTATAGTATTTAAATTTGAAATTATAACAGGAAGATACAGAATGAGAGAAATTACTTTGCATAAGGATCAATTGAACTTGTATTATCCAATACAGTTTTATGGGCTTCATCCAATTTTGCATGGCCTACTGATTCAATAGAAGCAGCTGATAAACTATCAATGAAGTTAGCCATTTCTGTGTTGGATGAAGGAATGCCTACTGGGTTTAAATCTTTTATGTACTCAGTACAAAACTCAACAGATTATTCCACAAGATAGCGTTGAATCATGCACCCCTCGGGATGAGTTCGATTTGTAACATACCCTTTTAAAATCTTCATGTACCTTTCAAAAGGGTACATCCATCTAAGATAAACTGGTCCGCACAATCAAACTTCTCTAACAAGGTGAACTGTTAAATGAACCATGATATCAAAAAATGATGGTGGAAAAAACTGCTCAAGTAAACATAATGTAGCCGCAAGATCAGATTGTATTTGATCTAACTTGGTAACATCGATTTCTTTTTTGCATATGTCATTGAAGAAGAAACAAAACCTAGTAACCGCATATCGCACATGGTGGGGTAGCACTCCACGTATGACAATTGGCAGTAATTGTTGCATCAACACGTGACAATCATGTGATTTTAAACCAGCCAATTTCAACTCTTGCATGGATACAAGGTTGCTTATGTTTGAAGAGTAACCTTCAAGCACCTTGACACCCATTAAAGATAGACACATAGAAATCTTTTCTTTCTTCTTCAATGTGCACAAGGCAGGAGGGCAAAAGGTTTTTTTGGGTCCAACCTGTGGTGCCATATTAGACTTTACCCCCATTTTAAGAAGATCTAAACGAGATGCAACATTATCTTTTGTTTTCCCACTTATATTCAACAAAGTACCATAAATACTCTCACACACATTCTTCTCAATGTGCATAACATCCAAACAATGTCTAACATGAAGAAATTTCCAATAGGGTAGGCCAAAGAAAATAGATATTTTCTTCCAACACTTACTACTCACACCTTGAACTGGCGGATTAACCGTTTTCTTCCCTCGAGCATAGTTCATCCCTTCAATTTTGTTAAAGACTTGCTGCCCAGTTAGTGGAATTGGTGGAGGGGCATGTTCTTCTTTCCCATTGAATTCTTCAGCTTGCTTTCTATAAGGATGATAATGTGATAAGAACCTTCGATGGCCAGTGAATGCCATTTTGCTACCATGTTCCAACCTCTCAGCATGTGTTTCTTCATCACAGATTGGGCATCCAAAATATCCATGTGTAGTACACCTAGATAAGTTACTGTAAGCTGGAAAATCATTAATTGTCCATAACAGGACAACTCTCAAAGTGAAGGTTTCTTGTCGATAAGCATCAAACACTCCCTCGACTCCATTCCACATTGTTCTTAAATCATCAATTAAGGGTTCTAAGTAGACATCAATATTATTTCCGGGTTGTTTATCACCAGAAATTATCATTGTTAGCATTAGAAACTTCCTCTTCATGCACAACATTGGAGGAAGGTTATAAGTGACCAAAATCACAGGCCAACAACTATGTTTGCTACTCAGTGAACTATGTGGATTTACTCCATCGGCTGAAAGTGCTAACCTAAGGTTTCTAGGCTCACTTACAAAGTCTTCCTACATATTGTCAACCAACTTCCATGACAGGGAATCTGGCGGATGTCGCAATTTACCATCTACTATACGATCATCAACATGCCAAGTTAAATTTTTAGATGTTTCAATAGATTTAAACATTCGTTTAAACCTTGGAATAAGAGGAAAGTACCATAACACTTTAGCCGGCACTCCTACTTTCTCCAGTAGCTTCTTGTTAACCTTTCGTCGCGAAAGACCACATTTAGGACAACTTGTAGCATTATGATATTGCTTTCTATACAAGATGCAGTCATTATAGCATGCATGAATCTTCTCATACTTCATTCCCAATGCACACATTGCCTTTTTTGCCTCGTATAGAGTTTGGGGCAACTCTTGACCTTTTGGAAGCATATCCCCAAACTCAACCAGCAAATCTAAGAAACAAGCATCAGTCATCCCATGTCTTGCTTTAAGATTGTACAATCTGACTAATGCCGATAACCTTGTGTATTTATCACAACCAGGGTACAAAGGTTTCTCAGCATCCTCAATAAATTGCTTGAATTGCTCAGGTTTATCACAAAACTCTTCATATGCCCCTTCACACATTTCAACAGTTTCGCCCACGAAGTCATATTCCTTATCTTGTTCCATTTCTTGGTTCATGCTACCACTAGAATTTGCCACAAGTTCCCCATGCCACATCCAAATCTTATGGTTTTGATCAAACCCGTTGAAGTAAATATGCTCTCTAATTACTCTAACACTTAACTTTCTTGTATTCCCACATTTTTCACATGGACAACAAATTTGATTATGATTAGCGGAATTCACCAAACCAATTTTTAAAAAATATTCTACTCCATCTTCATACCCTTGACTTCCCCTATCCGCATTCATCCAAGATTTATCCATCTCCCTTAAAAATATCAAAATTAGCATAAACACAGTCATCAAATTAACTAATAAAATTTCTTTCAACATCTGTTTTGCCTCCAATTCTTTCAACACTTGGTGCATAAAACAGCATAACACAATTAGATTAGATAACGTGAGTGAAGTAAGGAATTATAACACTTGCACATAAGCTAAGGAACAATTAAAACACAAAGTGTGATTTGAAAACTATAACAAATAAGATATAAAATAATCATGCATTTTTAGGGTAATTAACATCACAAATATCTATCTCTATCACATCTCTACAACACTGGATATTAACAACACTAATAATCGAGCATTTCTAGTGGGTTTTTTCCTTCCCTTTTTTGATAATAAGCAAGACTTAATATTAAAAAAGTTAATGAAAAGGAATAAGAAAAAGAAAATCTAGAAGTAGTAGAACAAGAAGAAGAACAGGAGAAGACAAAAAGAAGATCGAAGTTGGACAAACCTGCTTCATCAAATCATTTTTGTTCTTTATGGGGATAAAATTCTCCTTCAAACCTGGGCACCGACTAAAGCAGAAAGTGAGAAATTAGAGGTCTGGTTGAGTTGGGATATTAGGTAATGGGGTCAGGATGTGACGGAGTTTCCATCAGTTCTGATCAGGTAAGGTTTGGGGGTTAGGTTTTGAGATAATGTTGCAGAGGAATCCAAATCTAAAATATATGGCAGAGAGAAATAGAATCGAAATTAGAGATTGGATTGCAGTCACATGGAGACAAAGAGAGAAAAAGAACACAAGAGAGATGTAGCTATGGCTTCAAAGAATTAGAAAGTGTCAGAGTGTGAAAGTTAGGTTAGAGGGAAAGTGTTAAACAGACTCTATCATCGCCACATATCATTCCATCACAGACTCCATCATCGCCACATATCATTCCATCATCTCCATATATCTCTCCTTGGTGATTTGAATTGTTATTAATTATTGTATCAATTGTCTTCTATATATCTTGTAACTATGGGAATGAATGATATACAGAAAATAACTTCCTACATGGTATCACCTAGGTCTAGGCTTCTTCTCCTCGAAAAACCCTAGCTGATCCTTCCTTCTTCTTCCATGGCTACCTCAATTACTTCTTCTGGTCTTAGTATTAGTAGCTTTCAAAAATTAGATGAACACAATTATCCTGAATGGCTTCGCCAGATGAAACCTTTCCTTATTGGCCAAGGACTCTACAAGTTCGTTGATGGCTCTCACTCCAAACCTCCCGCCACCATTCTTTCCGTGCCTCCCACTACCCCTACACCACCCGATGCTCCTGCTGCTGTTCATATTCCTAATCCTGCTTTGCTTACATGGATTCAACAAGATCAACTTGTGGTCAGTTATATCACCACTACTCTCACCAAACCAATCATTTCTCTCACCATTGGTTGTGAGACTGCTCAGGCCATCTGGGAATGTCTTCACCATCATTTTTCCCAAACCTCCACTGCTATCTCTGCATCACTCCAGTTTCAACTTCTCGATATCACGAAAGGAACCAAATCTCTCAATGAGTACTTGCTCCAAGTTAAGCACATTACTGACTCCTTAGCTGCAATCAACAAACCCGTGAATCCCGAGTATTTAGTTACTCTCACCCTTCGAGGCCTTGGTCCAGAATATCTCATGCTTCGAACAGCCATTCTTCAAAATTCTTCCCTGCCCACCTTCACCGAACTTCGCTCTCGCATTCTCGCCTTTGAATCTCAAGACCCCAACCTTACCTCATCGTCTCAAAACTCCCATGCTCTTTTCAATAATCATCCCCCACCACCAGTCCCTCCTCATCAAACCCCATTTCAACACCTCCCTGGAAATAAGCCTTCTAACCCCAAGAGTTACAAACACAACAATTCTAATCGTGGTGGTAATTACCGCCACAATAATCGAAACTCCAACCGCCGATACAACAACCATCAGTATCATGGTCTTCATCCACACCAGCCACAACCATGGCTTCCACGCCAACATTCATGGTCTGCTTCGAATTCGGGCTTGTTGGGCCCTTCTCTACCGTGGTGTCCAAATTGCAACACTAATCAACATAGTCGGGCTCACTGCCCGCACCGGTACACCGGCCCTGCCCAATTTCCTCCATTTGCTGGTGCACATATGGTCCAATCCCAAGCTGGCCCGTCGGCCCACACCACTACAGCTGATCCTATTTGGTATCCCGATACCGGTGCCACTTACCACATGACGGGTCCCGGCACATATCTTCAGAACCCGTATCCATACAATGGTAATCAAAATGTATTTATGGGTAATGGTGATTCAATGAATATTACCCACACCGGTAATCTTCCTTTTTCTTTGGGAGCTTTTAAATTCACCCTTCGTGATGTCTTTTGCATTCCTGCCATTTCTCAAAAATTTACTTTCTGTTGCTCGTTTCACCAAAGATAATCATGTCTTCTTCATTTTTGCACCAGATTTTTATCAAATATATGACTTGCTTACCGATGCACTATTATTTTAGGGCCCTTGTGAAGATGGCCTCTATCCTCTCAAGTTTCCTCCATCTGTCAACCCCTTACACCTCATGCTTTTGCCACTATCCACTCCTCTACCTGGCATCGTCGTCTCGGTCACTCATCGTCCTCCGTTCTTTCTCACCTAGGGCCTTTGTTAGGCAAAGAAATAAACTTTAATAAGACCTTCTGTAAGGATTGTGCTATAAGCAAATCCACAAAACTCCCATTTTTGAATCGCATTAATTTAGTCTCATTTCCCTTTCAACTCATTCACTCTGATGTTTGGATGTCCCATGTGCCTTCTATTAGTGGTTTTCGGTACTATGTTCTTTTTATGGATGATTTTTCGCGTTATTCTTGGATTTATCCAATGCGTCGTAAATCGGAAGTGTTTTCCCACTTTCAAACATTTGTTGCTATGGCACAAAATCTCTTCCACTCTAGTATTAAAATCTTACAAAGTGACAATGGTACTGAATATGTGAACAATGTTTTCACCCATTTTTGTAACACCTTGGGTATTCAACAACGGTTCTCATGTCCGCACACCCCTCAACAAAATGGCGCCACTGAACATAAACATCGTCATATTGCTGACATGATTCACACTCTTCTTCATACTGCCCATTTACCATCATCATATTGGACTGAAGCCGCTCTCACCGCGGTTCATCTAATTAATCTTCTTCCCACACCTCTCCTAAATTGGGAATCCCTATATGCCAAACTCTTCCGTCGCTCTCCATCTTACTCTCATCTTCATGTTTTCGGTTGTTCATGTTTTTCAAACCTCAGTCCTTATACATCCCACAAACTCTCTCCTCGTTCTTTAGAATGTGTGTTCCTTGGTTATAGTCCAAGTCACAAAGGTTATAGGTGTTTCCACCCTTCCACCGATCGTGTCTATATATCTCGTCATGTCATATTTCAAGAAGATTATTTTCCTTTTACTAACTTGCAGGTCTCTTGTGACTGTCCAACAGTTTTGTTGGATATTCAACCCATTGCACCTCCGCAGCCCCTGCTGCCAAGCCCATCTTCACCGCTGCCTTCTCTTCCTCCGCAGGTACCTCCCACACCTATTGACCTGCAGAGCCCATCACCCACCTCGCGGGCCCCAGTTGCTGCTCCTATTGCAGCTTCACCGACTGCATCTTCAACTCCACCGACAACATTCACTCCACCGCATGTGCCACATGATGGTGCACCGCCTGCCATCAATATTGTCTCGTCGCATGCATCCCGTGCAGATACAATAATGTCATCTACTGTAGCCCCCATGGCCCACAACACACATGCCATCCAATCTTAAAGTCCCCTCAGGTTCTATGCACCCAATGGTCACCCGTCTACGTCTTGGCATCACCAAGCCCAAACACCCCACAGATGGCACCGTGCATTACCCCCTGCCCACGACACTCTCTGAAATTGAGCCCACTTGCTTCTCTCAAGCCTCAAAACGACATGAATGGCGCTCTGCGATGTCTGAAGAGATCAATGCCTTACTTAAAAATAATACTTGGTCTTTAGTTCCTCCTTCACCTCATCACAACACAGTTGGCTCTAAGTGGGTGTTTCGGATCAAACGCAAATCTGATGGGTCTATCGAGCGTTACAAAGCTCGTTTAGTGGCCAAGGGTTTTCATCAACAACCCGGCATTGATTATGGCGAGACCTTTAGCCCGGTTGTAAAGCCCACCACTATAAGAACGGTTCTTAGTGTTGCTATTTCTTGTGGATGGCCGCTATTGCAACTCGACGTCAAAAACGCTTTTCTTAACGGATTTCTACAAGAGGATGTTTACATGACTCAGCCCCTAGGTTTCATTGACCCCGATCGTCCACATTATGTGTGCAAGCTACACAAATCTCAATACGGTCTCAAACAGGCGCCCCGAGCGTTGTTCCATCACATTAGCTCATTTCTCATTACTGTAGGTTTCACACAAAACTGTAGCTGATCCATCTCTCTTTATTTATCGGTTTGGCCATCACACCATATTTTTGCTCTTATACGTCGACGATATTGCTCTCACTGGTAGTGCTAATTCTTTTCTACAAACTTTTTATTGATGCATTGACCCGTGGTTTTGACATCAAAGATCTTGGCCCTCTTCAATATTTTTTGGGAAATTGGTTTCGAAGGAATTCTCAAACAGTCAACTTCTCTCGGATCTTCTAAACCAATTGTTCGATTTCATTCAGGAGTATGGAATTCAGCTCAGAGTAATTACAGTACTAGTAAAAAGGAAATATTATCTATAGTACTATGCATTAGTAAATTTCGAAATGATTTATTAAATCAATTCAACCGTTAAAAAATTCGGAGTACCCCGTACTCCAGAGCATCCAAATTTTTTTGCCAAAACCACTCTATCACTCTCACCTATTTTTAGCATCCCTTCATTTTTGGAGTCAAGACTGACAAATCTTGACCCAGGCCTAGCCCGTTCTCGCCAGGCTGACATCAGCCATAATGCTGCTGCCTTCTTTCATCAAGCTTCTGCGCATGGGGCCCAGGTTCATGAGCTTTCTTGCCAAGCGGCATGCTGTTGACCTTTCGATTCCAACAAATTTAAATCCAACGGTTTGCATTTCTTCACAACTAAAAAACAAAAAATCGTTAAAAATCAGAAAACTATTTTTAACATTAATATATATATATGTATATATATATTTCCCTATAAATACCAAATCACATTCTTCTCCCCCCACATCAAAATGGACGCCTATAACCTTCAAAATGAATCGAAAAATAAAATAACCATTATGAATAGCAACTGACACGGCAATTACTATTCATAATGAGTAGAGAGTGCTTTAATCTTTGCTAAGGCAATTTACAATTCATGTAAACAGTAACTCCCTCAAGACCCTCTAAAAGCCAAATTCACCAAAATAAGTGAAAACGCTCTTAAAAGTATTCCGAAGTGGTATAATATTTTTCAGAGAGAATTGGGCCCATGCAAAGTCAGAAGCTCAAAAAACAAACAATTTGGTTCATGGGTAAGGCTTGGCCCATCAAATTTTGAGTGAGAATACGACCCGATATGAAAATGGAACAAGGATGAATTCACTTCTCAGTCCTTCCACGGTGCCTGCAATTTTTTCTCGAGACTCCTGTCCGAACCAAATGGTACTTCTTCTTCTCCATTTCGCTTTTCTTTGTTGGTTGTAACATGTAAGTCAAGTGTTTGGAAACCGAAAAGAAAAGTGTAAGAAAAAGATAAGCCCACCAGGTGCTTGCTAAAATTCCCCAGTGAACTTAGACGATGAATGATAATGTCAAGAAATCCGAAATTCAGCTAAATTATTCATCCGTTGAAGCCAATATCCAGTAAAATATGGATGCTGTACTGTATTTGTATATGGGTTTATCTGTGTATATATAAATAGATGTATCCCAAATGTTATTGGGCGCAGGAATGTGCTGAGCAGAGGAGACGCAGAGAGCTGGCCCAAGCATCGACCTTTTTCCGTGCAGTGTACTCAGAGGTGCGTTGGACAGTCATATGATCCCTTTATCTTTTGCCACTCGTACAGAAATTTCCTTGAACAAGAATGTTTTATTTTGCAGGACTATCACATCTTTTCTAATTCTTTGAAGTAATTATGTTTTAAATGTTTGAAAATTCTAAAATATGTACTTTCCAAGGACCAAAAGTTAAATTTAAAATGCTATTGGTGTTTGTGACTTGGAAAATGATTCTCGCACGCCATTTTTCTCCCCGTGCACACCCTTGTTTATTACTATTCATTGATTTTCCTTTGATTTACTCAATCTAACGGCAAGAAATAACGAGGGGTGTGTAGGGGGAGAAATGGGGTGTGTGGAAATCACTTTTCAACCCCAAATGTGAAGGACAAACCTCTCCTTCTGGAGTAAAGGCTGGATTCAGAGAGGCCAGGCACACACATTTTGGTTTTTTTTTTTCACTGCTTCAACCTTTATTTCCTTTCATAAAAGTTTAATTTAATTTCCCATTAAAACGAGGAAAACACCAGCATTTTGCATAAGAACCTGCTTGAAGTTTCGATTACAGCAGTTAATAATCATTTCTTCACAAGAACCTATATCTCGATGTTCTAACACCACTAGCAGCTACGCAAAAGTCATTGTGGAATTTATTAGCTACCATTGGGTTTGCATTAATTACAACATTTGGTTACGTAAGAACATTCACTGCTTCATTGATATTCATTGGCAGAATGGGTCATTGTAATATTGTTTGGTTACGATCCTTGACTTGATGATGATCCTGTAAATGCAGATAGAGGAGGTTGGATGGGAGAATCTGGCGAGGTTCAGTGGAGATCTAACATCTCTCAGCTTTCGGATATTGTAAGATATTCTTATTCAAATTCATCACCCACAAACTTGTTTACTTGATTCATATTGCTTATGCCAAAGTGGAAAAAGAATGTGTCGGCACTTAAAAATTTCTACTTTGGATATGGTGGGAACTTATATACAAAGGTCAAGGCTATTTGGTTTCTAGTATTCAAGATAAATTATAGTGATTTGAATATAAGAAGGAAGTGGAGATGTGTAGTTGTCGGAACGAATTAGTGCTAGCAAACATGTTTGTGTTATGTCTCAATAAATTGTTAATGCTGTAAACACATTACGGAATCCTATATTTATCAAAAGTTTGAAGATTGTATATATTCCATGGACTAGAAAGCTGGTTAGTGTGAAGAATAGTAAACGTGCTTTATCTGAAGGGAAGTGTTGGATACTATTTCCAGGGCTACCGAGTTCAGAACTGTGTATGATAATAAGAGTTCACTTGCCATGAATCATATATACTTAAACTTCTAGTTTTTTTTTATAATATATACCTTTAATTCTAATGCAGTAGTGTTAGCCTAGTTATATAAATTCCTTAGAAATTGCTATAATATTATGTTATTTAGGGAGATATCTTCCTGAGCATTGAGGCTGTGTTTGCAATCAGTTGGACATGAAGTTTTCTCATTCATTTCTATCCATGTTCGCACGTTAGTTCTGTCTTAATCATAGTGGACGTAATCTTTTCTAAATCTGATTAGCAGAGATGGCAAGGGCAGACTGCATGTTATGGAAATTCAGTTGGATATAACACATCCCAAATGTCCTCCTTCAATTTCAGCAGTATGTCTTCTTCAAATTTTTGGATGGTTAACATTTTTCCATTTGAGGGATAAATAAGATTTTAGTTTCTTCTTCAGGATGTACCATATTTGTTTAATTTAAAATGGTCATCAAACTCAAGATTGAAAGATGTGGTGCAGCAGTTTGAAAAGGTATCTTTTGTTTTCTTCAAAATTGCATACGAAATGTTGCGCCAGATATTTTCTATCATCAACTTCTTTCCCTGCGTCGGATATTTTCTAAAAGCTATTGATGATTGGTTCTTGAACCCAGCATCTGGAGACGCTTCAGGTTTTTTGGTCTACTTTGGATGATATTGACAGGTTCCTTTGGGTTGTTGATCCTAAACAAGCATCTCCTGCTGTATCCTATCGCCAAATCATTATAGGTGAGCAATCTTGTTCATAAGTATTGATAATTTTCCCTTTTGTTTGTTGTGTTAAGTCTTTTGAAGTTTTTGTTTCTCAGGAAATGATTGCTGCATCTCGTTGTCCATTAATTCCGTTGATCCTAGATCTTTACCAGAGTGAGATTCCACCTCAATCAGTTACTAGAGCTCCTACTTTTTATCCTTTTCTTCTCATTCAATTGTGAGTATCAAGTTGTGTTAGATGTCGTTTTATTGGTTCAGGTCCATTTGTGAACTTGTTGAGAAACAGATGGCTAAGAAATAGCAAAAGATGGTAAACCATTGCTTCCCTTCCTTGTCCTTGAATCTGTATTCTGACTTTGATACTTGTATTGAAGGTAGTCTAAATATGAATTTTGTGGTGTTGTTACTTTAGAATCATCCTTTTTGACGAATCTACGCATCTGTTTGTACGCTTAAATTTTTTTAACATCCCCTCTGCTTTTGTTTACCAATGAACTCTACTATAATGGGAATAAATATAAGTTTGTTATAATACTGTTGTCTTTCGATGTTACAAGGAGAGTACTGCTGGACCCGTGCTTATATATCATTTATTGCAAAGCTCTTTCAGTTAATGTTCAACTTTATCTTTCGAGAAGAAAATAAAAGACGAACTGATAATGTGTTTATCTATCAATTATCTACTCTAATTACATAGGATTAAAGACAAACCAATTCTGGAAAATCTTGAATGTCTTCTGGAGACTCAACTGCCAATGCCCCCTGATGTAGAGAAGAATGACCAGCAAGTTGAATGCGGAATTTGTTATGCTCAGAGTCTTCCCATCGGTAATTCTATATATACATTCTTAGATATTTACCAAGTTTTTTCAGTCATTGATTCGGCAGTTTTAATGTAGATGATGAGCTCAGAGATAAGAGCGGAACTGAAACTGACTATACATGCGATAATACCAGCTGCAACAAGGCTTTCCACAGCATATGTCTTGGGGACTGGTTGCGTTCTATCACCACAAGAAGGCAGTATGTTTAAGTTTCTTGCATCATGGTTAATCTTTTTTCTGTATGCATGAGTGTTGCTTTACCTGTCATTTGCAATATTTGATAATATAAACTCTCGGTTGATATTTATGCCATACAGTAGGTGCAATGGCTACAATAAGTGCATGTATGTCACACATTCACAATCCAACGGTCAGATATGATTTTCTCTTCACATCTGACCATTGGATGGTGAATGTATGGCATACATGCACCTACCGTAGAAATTTTCGACATGGTATATGGCATGTGCAAACATTTTCAGTATTAGATGATAAGAAAATACATGCACTTCAAGATTGAAATCTTCCCATTAAAACGTTCTGTTACGAGGACAGTAGCGATTATCTTAATCATCGCAACGTTTTGAAATTCAGAATTATTTGGGTTGTATCTGTCAGTCATGTGAACTCTTTAGTGGCAAACGCAGGCTTCCTTGTGTGGTTCCTTGATTTATGATATCTGTGTACACTTGCATCACAGGTCATTTGACGTCTTATTTGGAAGTTGTCCATACTGTTCAGAACCAGTTGCTGTGAAAATCAGCAGCGTCAAGAAGTAATCTACGTCTTCTACTCCTCCTAATCAAAGATCTGTTGATGTTCTCAGTTCCCCGGAGCGAAGAGCACATGTTCTTGGATTAATGTTTATAGTAAATTTTGTAGCAGTGTGGCATCCGAATACGTTTGACTCATATCATTTCTAGTACTACCCTTATCCCACCAGAGCTCAACACTCAATCATTTGTACTACCTATCCAAATGCTGAAAAGTAGTTTCTTATCCGTTACGCTTTGTCTAACCCTTATCCATTGGCATGTTCACTTGATAACTACGAGCATGTTTGGTAACCTTTTCTGTTTTAGTTTTTAATTTTCAATTTTTGTTAGGGATAAAGAAGAAATACATAGAATAAAATAGAAATGAATGCACGACTGAGGTTGGGCGGTACGAGTGGTGATCGAGAAATGAAGCCTATGAAGAAGAAAGAATGAAACAAAAGCGGAAAAATCTTGAGTGGTACGTACCATTCAATGGTACGGCTATTGAATGGTCCAGATTAATTTGCAGTGGATCCCAAATAGATCTTAACCATTTAACAGTACGTACCATTGAATAGTACGTACCACTGAAGTTTGACCCAACAAAAACTTGAAAATAAAAATAACTTAACATTGTTTTTAGTATTTCGCTTTTAAATTTTCTTCCGCCTCCCTTCCTCCACCCTTTTAACTCTCATATATATTTCCGCTTTATCTCTAACAAAGTTGAGTTACTGTGCAAACTCAATATCTATAAAAACTAATTAAGGGAGGAAGATTTTTATTGAAACCAAAATATGAAAACTGAAAACCAAAAACCAAAAACAAAAAAGAGTGGGACCTTCATAGACATTGACTCATCAAATGGACTAGTTCTTGTTGCCAATTGATTCATATAAATCGTCGGCTGTTTGTATATGGCTGTGTCTTTTAAGCACCTTTTTACTTATACCGACAATCAGGCTATTGGGTAGAAATTGAATTGAACCAGTGTGGAATGCAAGCCAACCACGTCTTGCTTTTAGGTTCTTGTGGACCTAAAACGCATAGTAACCAAGTCAAAACATGAACTGTGTTGCTTGCTTCATCAAAGCAATGGTCCCTCTTTTTAATAGCTTAAGTTCAACGGGACCCTTTTTTTAATGCCCTCTTATCGATTCGGTCGGGATTAGGCCTGCCCGTGTCTAGTAGCAGTCAATTTCTACGTTGTTGAAATTGTTAAAGGATTTTCTCTCTATGCATTCCAACCTAAAAATTCGCCACAGTTTTAAGTTTTGCCCTAATCACTTTAATTTGTCAATTTTCAATAGGAAGCTGATATTTGTACCCCCTTACTACTATTTGTACTCCTCTTTCATTTTGCAATTCAATTCTTAAATAGGGGTACAAATAGTAGTTTGATAAGAAAATTGAGTACAAATATCATTTCCCTTTTCAATATGTTCGTATTGGACCTTAAAATTTGTTTTAGTTTATTGACCAAAGATTGACCATCCAAATGGCTAGTCGGGATTAATCATTTGTGAGTGTGAAGTAGACAATATTTCTCACATAGTCTACAAGCCTACATCTGCATGTAGATCCTACATGGATCATAAATCTGACGTCCCAAATGGTTACAATGCTCGTAACAGAGACATGTTTCAGTGCCATGCGTGCATGCAACAACTGATTGTGACTCTGTTGCTGATTAACGTGGGACCACCTTTTGTGGTAGGTACTTATGGCTTATGCTAGCTAGGACCTAGGTGCATTACCCCACTTTGAGACATTTCAGGGGAAGATAGATGATGCACTTACTGTCCTTGAACGTTAAAGACGTTCTTGGATACAATGCACTCCGAAGTTAAGTGAAACTGGACGAGAATAGTATAAGGATGGATGAACAACCTCTACAAAAATCTTCGTGTTACATATATTCAATCCAGACACGCGAGTTGAAAACAGTAGTACTCAACGAAATCGACCTCATTTTGTTTGTTTCCATTTTTTTCTATGTTAGCTCGTGCCAGAATGGACCAATTTCTTCTTTCAACAGTATAAAACGAGGGCAGATTTTTGCTTCAAAATTTCGAAAACTGATAGAAAGAGATTAAATTAAACACATCCTTTTCACAATAACGCAGGAGTTTTTATTAGTACAATAATGCGAGCTGGATACACACACATACAGCCACTAATAGTAATAGATATCGACATTTGCTTACACAGACTTGGCCTTCCGTCCACATATACACACTTGCATATACACAAGAATTTCCCATATTTCCCAATATACCCTTTGCTATGCATGGCTCTTATTACACGTTAGTGTACAAGGGCACGTACGTTATAACAAGTATGACATATGGAAGTACGTACAAACAATCATTGTTTTTGGTAATTGGCGGCAACTTAGAAGCCGGCGGTGCACTCCGGTGGGGCTACTGGGTACCGGGATCTATCGGTGCAGTAATCGTAGATCATGTGGTTGATACGAACCCACCTGTATCTTCGATATTCGAGGGCGTTGAGGGCTTGGTAGGAAGCGCCTTCCCACCAGTTATTGGTGCTCGAGGCACACGAGGCTGGTCCTGGCACAGTGCATCCCTCAATGTCAAAATCTTTGTAGTATGAATAGAAAGGGGCTTTGCTCCAGTTTATCTTCTCAAGTCCTCCTCTAGTAGCCCAATCGTCAGCTTCCCACAATGTCGAAAACACCCCCATGGGTTGGAGCTTTGGGTATGGGATTCCTTTGGCTTCATTGTTCTTGTACACCCTTATAGGCACATCATCCACATAGAAGCTGCACCACCAACAATATTGACATTCACACATTACCACAAATTTAAGATTAGTAAGGAAACCAATATGGTTATTTTTATTGTAATGAAATATCTTCTCGGATAGTCTATCATGTTGTCAAACTGTGAATTAGATACGGTCAAATATCTGACATATTCTTGTTTGACGCATTACTTGTTATAAACAGTGTGACAACACAACATGTCTGATATTTGGCTAGAGAGATTATATATGCACATGTTTATTGAACTTATTATCTTACACAATATGGTGATGGTTCCAGAGGATTGTGTAAGTGTGGAAATCAGCAGCAGGGTCAAACCAGAGGTTAACCCTTTGCTCCCTATCACCCTTCCCATGAGCATAGATATTGGTTTGGACTGTATAAGGCTGTCCAGTCCGGTTTCCCAAGAATTCAAAATCTAGCTCGTCACGAACTGAATCGGTGTCAGAGTTCATCTGCCAAAACAATCAAAACAAAACAGATTAATTCATAGAAAGCAAGAATCCCAGAAATTTATTTAGGGTTTTGAAGCCGTGAAGTTACATAAAAAGCCGTGACTGTTCCAGCAGAGTCTCCAGGGATGAGCTTGATCTTCATGCTCACACGCCCAAACAAGTACTTTTGCTTGGAGGCAAACCCACATCCTGAAAAAAATAATGTATCAAATTTAGCAAGCACTCGTTACTTTGTCATATTTTGTTAAGACAAACAATAACCCGATCGATCGAACTTGTTTTTATTTTTTATATATTTATATAACAAAGTTGACCCCACGATCGTATACCAGAATTTTGGTCAAGAACGAGTTGGATGGCCCTCCCTCCATCGATTTGCCTGATATGAGAATCTGACCATGTGACTTGGAAGTCCTGAAGAAAAGTGGCTGGTCGTCCAAAAGCTGAGAGAGAAAATAAAGAAAGAAAACAAAAGCAGAGAGAAGCAACGACAGCCCTCCAACTCCAACTAGGGTAAAGGGCCATGATTTTGTCACACACACAAATATATATATCTGAGAGATAATGGAATTAATAATTTGAATGTGATTTAGATGATCAGAAGATGTGGGATATTTATACATATTTAGTTAGGGAAGGGGGAAGATTATTAGTGATTAAAAGACTCTGGCTTCCCAATGGAAAGTTCCATCACAACTTTGCTTTCCATCCAGCTAATGGCAAGCTTTCAGTTAGGTCCTACCCAACAGTTTGTATTCTTCTTTCGCGCTTCTTCTTTCTTAGTTAATCCCCCGGGCCGCCATTATTAAGTACCATTATTTTCTTCATCTTAATTTTCTGCTATGCTAATCGCACTTGGCCTAACTTTTGTGTGGGGTGAAATATACTTTGTAGCAATTGCCTTTAAAATAAAGATAAAAAATTAGTTTGTTAAAAACGTGCAAGCAAGGGCTCGAACCTGTAGAGCTAGCTTAAGTAGAATGCACAAGACCAGTTGCGCTGAGAGCATTAATTTGGCAATGGTTTGCAGATTTTGTTATATAATCAAACAAATATATACATGTAAAAAAAATTTGAGGCCCTCCCGAATAGGTGGTCCTATACGGTGGCACCACTTGCACACCCTCAGAGCCGGCTCTGTACACTCTACTGTTGTATTTGTCATAACGAATAACTATATATTAGGTCGGATTAAGGTATCTAACTCAAAATCCATTCACGATTCACGTGTGCTCAAACAAGACTTATGACATATTTCGGGGTGCTTCTATCTGAAGCACTTCTACTCATTAAATTTTTTGCCATAAGCACATTGGAATTTCTAGCCATCCAAGTCTGAAGATTTTTAACTCTCGTTGTCAAACGTCGTTAAAATCATTTTTTAACATCTGAAAGCGCTTTTAGTCATTTCCAAAAGTACTACCAAACAAGCAGTTACTATATGTGAATGAATCTTTATATATCATGTTAAGGTTAACGAACTTAGCCTGATTTTATTTCCTCACTAACATAATTGAACAAGAATAAGGAAATGGTGTTGTTATGGACATACCAAACATGTGTCATCCTCCACTTTTCCCTTTACAAAATTCTCTCTTGTGTTTTTACAGATTTGAAATGCATGATAATTTTTTCAAACTGTCACTAACAGCTCCATAAAAAAAAATACACATAATAACATTGATAATCACTGGGTAGTCAGTATGAAGATTGACAAGTGAAACTGCAATTTGATTATGCAAAACGTATTATTTATGTGTATTTCCCAAATAATAGTAACAAGTAAGGCTTAGAAGTTATAATTATTATCTTTTGTGTGGATGCAAATGCTGCCCAACTCATTCAATTGTATCTCCCATGACATTCTAAAAGCATAGTAAGGTTGGTGATTGTGATTTTATGCATATCAATGTTACAGCCAATACAAATTGATTGATATGGAATGCTGACTGGCCAGTAGTTCTACTTATGGACCCAATGATGTGGCTCTCACTTTACAGGCTGGGATTTTTGTTTTTTAACACCATTTTAAGGTTATTGTTTATTTTTATGGTTTATTTCCTAACTAGCTAGATTGTAATTATATCATTAGAGTCAATTATTTGACATGTACATTACAAACCTCAAGTTTATCACCATATAATTGTGACAATTTTTAGCTCAAGTGATAGCTTTTAAACATTCACATCAAGAGTTCGAATCTTGTCATCTCTTTCTCTTAAATAATTGGGATGACTTTTAGCTCAAGTAATGTTTTCTTTTTATGGTCGTGAAGCAATTTTCTTTTGGTGTAGAAAGAAAAATTCACCATCTAAAATATCCTTATATACCTTAAAGAAAACAATAAAATCATATTACAGTTTTCAATTTCTATTTTATGCATCAATGAGTGATCTAAAATATTAACGGTAAAATTTTGTAATAAGAATTTAATAAATATTTGTAATGGTTAAATTTTATATAAAATTTATACTATTGATTGGGACGTAGCATTGTAGTCAGACTCTACCATTTTAAGTTTTATTTAGGAAGAGTGCTAAGCATGCTTTATGACAAACTTACTAAAGCTAGTTGGCACTTGCACAAAATTGACAACTGGCTACAAGGTTCATAGCATAAAATGATGATTGTGGATATTTATGCCACGTGGCTGATCTGACACCAATCAAAAGCCTTGTTGGTTTTTGGATTATATTTGGTGTCAGACTGTGGAAATGTAGGACCCAAACAGAAATCGGTTTTATTTGAAGAAAAGAACTTATATGAAATGTGTTCACTGTCAAGTGGCGTCCCGTATTCAATAATTGTCAAGTGTAAAATTTTCTTCACATAACAATGTATTATTGAATTGGGACATCAAGTGAGGTGAATCCGTTCATTTCTTATTTGAGATAAGGAGAACTGTGACGCTACAAGACAAACAACTCCCTTTTCCTCTTCCCACAGTGGAAGAGTTCCTCTTGGCTTTGGTTTTTGGAATTTGATTTGAGAATATTTAAATTTTGGAACCAATCGACTAAAGTCGTCTAAAATAATACAATAGTAAAACGGTTTGGACAATACTTTCCTATTTTTCGAGGAGTAGGTAAGTTCTCATTTCTCACTACCATGACATTATTTTACTGTAAAAAAGTTTTAATTAGAACTATTCATTCATTTTTTATATAATTATCTAAAGGTTAGTGTAGAAAAAAATTATTCTATTTGAAAATCATTTAGTCATCCATATGTGTTGAACAAATCGACGGTTATAATAACATAATAACAAGTAATGAACTGTAAATTTCTTGATTCATATAGATAATTGAACAAGTTTCAAATCAAATGAATTTTCTTTAGTTGATGATAAAGAGAATAAAAGTTTTGTTTATGGCGTTTGTGCGGTAAAATGATACTACGCTAAGAAAATAAGGGCATTCCTCCTTACTATGAATGAGGGAAGTATTATCCAAAAGATTTTAAGCCCGCCCGAACATGGGTGTGACTTCGAAAACAAAAATGACTTCCTTGAAGTTTTTATTTATTTAAGAAAATGGAGTTATCTCCATTATAAGTTCATCTAAAGAAATGAAATTACAATAACTATTTCAAGAAAGAAAGTATGATTTGTTGAGAAAATAGTTTCATGAATATATTGATAGAAAATTTGTAGAGTTGATGTATTGTATGTGTATATCATAGTATTCTTCAATGAAAGGTTGTTTCTAAAATTTCAATATTTTCAGGTTTTATATGATTTACAAAAATATTAATATCACTACACCATGATAGTAGATAGATCCTTGTGTCAAAAAAAAAAAAAATACTGGATACCTTTTAAACAGTTGTGGGCAGTGTTATTTATTATTAATGTTTAATGTGATATATTTACACTAAATGGTAGTGAATAAATTAGTATTGAACTCGCCATTTATAAAATTCAAATCTAATACCTCTTACTTACAAGTGAAGAGAAACACTACTAGACCGTAGTATTAAGTGGTAAAGTTATTAACACTCCAGAGGAAAATTAAATATGGGGAACTGTTTTGCATAATTTCTAAAAATTGAAAATGTAGAAATAGCATAAATTATTATATTCACTAGAAATAAGTTAAATGACACAGTTCTAGAAATTTCATGTTCTAATGAAAAACATAGTGATGAGGTGCTCAGATTGTGTCAGAGGAATGAGTGGTAGAGCTACAGAAATAAATTCCTCATCTGCCAAAATATGAAATCGAGCAGAGAGACTCAGGGAGAGATCTCAATTTTCTGTTTGAATGTTCATTGGAAACAGTTAAATAGATAGGGTAGGGTTAGCTTAAACCTAGACTAATGTGAACGAATTAGCATTATTTTTGTTTTATAAGCTGTTGTTAAAGTTTTGGTGGTGCTATATTAATTAATTTCCATATGAAGCGCAGCAGTGTTGTAGTGGCACCTCGTGCATTCAAGCAACTAGGACCTACTTATAAACTCGAATATGAGATGCAATGAATTAGAAAGAGAATTCAGAAGATGTAATGTAGGAGTATATATAGAGTCCCACATCAAAGAGATAAGAACATAATATATAATTTATATGGTTCACTTTTAATATCACTGAGATATTTTTGTGATAAAACAATACACTTAGTAATAGATGATTAAGTTAAGGACAATATCAATGATGTTGGTTGAGGGTCATGTTGAGCCTAAGAAGTTTATCATTGTATGAGAGCATGTTATTCTTTCGACACGTCTTGAGTTCAATTTCTTAGGCTTGAATTTGCTTCTTTAAGTTGGACTTTTGAAAAGTTGTGCTAGCTCCAGCTTAATGGTATTGAATGAATAATTGGACCTTTGAAAAGGTGTGTTGGCTCTAGTTTATGAATGATGACCGGGCTCTCGAAAAGTTATAGTAGCTCCAGCATAATAAATTAACTTGTTTCCAATGTGGGAATTGGTTTCCCATGTGACTATTGTGGAGTCACTCGTGAAAGAACGTGTTGGAGAATAGAGTCTGACATCAGAAATGATAACAAAGTAATATACAATTATCTTCTAATATCACCGAAGTTTTTGTGATAAAATCCTACACCTAATAATAAATTATTAAATTAAGGACACTATGGATTATGTTGGTTGTGGACCACATTGAGTCTAAAATGTTTATCATGTACGGATGCTAATTGTATTAGTTTACATTTATTTTTCAAGTTGGCATCAACGATTTTGAGATATCAAAAACCAACAAAATAGTGAAAATCAACAAAGACAGATTAGTGAGAAAAGCCAAACAGTAACTAACACGGTTCTTTTCAATACAATCGAATAGAACGCTTTGATGTCCACATCTTCTTGTGCTATATATATCGAATAATTTTGGGCTATCAGATTGTTGACATTTCACCTATGCTGCTCCTGCATGAATTATTATTGGTCATGCATTAATTTCTTTTATCATTTTGTTGAGAGAGGGAATGAAATAAAAAATACAATGGAGCAAAATTATAAAAATGTATTTCTTTTGCAACCATTTATTCGGGATGCAAATTTTGTCCTCAGGAAAAAAAAATAAAAAATCAATTTCTTTCAGTAAATTACAAATATGGTGGAAAGATCGAGAGTGCAATTACATGCATCTGAACTTTATGATGTTCATTTGTTTGATATTTTCTTTTAAAAGATACATTTGTACGCGCCATTGTTTCAATCCATAAAAGATATATTTGCATATGTGCTTTTGACAAGAAAGTTTGGGAAAAATCTTGGGTGGTACGTACCATTCAATGGTACAGTCATTGAATGGTCTAGATTAATTTGCGGTGGGCCCCAAATGAATCTTAAATCATTCAACAGTATACATCATTGACTGTTGAAGTTTGACCCGAAAGTTTGATATACTTTGATGCAAGAGCATGAAATTTTGAACGTCTCTTATCTTTGTATTTAGGGTTTAATTAGGGGTAGGGTTAGGGCTATGTGACTCAATACAAGCCATGCATGCATATGGAAGAAATAAACATTCCACAACAAACTACAATATAAAAGCAGGCGGTTCACTATTGATATCTCTAAGGCCTTTCGAGATAAATACCTCATGCCTAAATGTGAGTCCATTGTTATTGAGCAACCTCATGTTGGATGAGGTGATTAAGTTGAACACAATATCCGTAGTCTTTTAATTTCGATTGATATTATCGAGTTCGTAGACCTAATCTCGGATAACCCCCCTTTTTTTAGAGTTCATATATAGAATCATTTTTCTGCGTGATTTTCACCGTAGACATCATTTTATATCGGATTCGTCTCCATCATGCACTAGATTTGTTTTCCTTTTTAGTCCCAACTGTGTAGTTCTTAATGAGTAACAAGATATTAATTTGTTTGTAATTTTGCTTTCCTTTATAGTATTAAAGGGATTTCAGAACGATCACAAGTCTTAAAACCCACTACATTAACTAGATTAAATTGACATTCAGATGCATTATTGCTAGCTCTGAAGCTCCTGAAATATATATTTGCCTCTGACCAAGTCACAATGTTTTCTTCCGTTGAAGGCAATCTAGTTAATGCCAAAACAAGATCTCTATAATAAGCTTTTTGGAGCTGAGCTACGCTAATAATTCAAAGGATTAAAATGGTAGTCCTATTTTTTAAAAGCAAATCACGTCAAATATATCCATGATCGTTCCATTATTTTGATCTTTGGCTTTAGGTAGCACAGCAGCATTTTGATAAGTTTTATTTTTGCCGGTGTTTAGGGTGGCAAGATTTGACTAACCAACAACGTTAAATCTTATCTAATAGGCTTCTAATAACAAAATTTGAACCAAAGCTGAGAGCCATATATATATGTACATATGTTTGTATGGATATACACAGTGGAGTGGTTGACATGATGTTCGATTTGAAAGGGTTGACTGAGGCATAAAAAATGACTGGATCTAATTAGGAAATGACCTTGTAGGGTGTGCTATCTAATGAGTAGTTAGCTAGTGCCATATTAACTTGCTAAAATTGGTTAACGTTTAATTACTCATGTATATTGGTATATGTATGCACACACACATTGTATTCTTTTGCCAGACTTATATTATGAGACTTAGGTTTCTGTTGAAAGAAAATGTTCTCATGCTCAACACCCTATACAGATAGGGAAGTGATTTTCTGCACTATTTTTTTCTTACCTACAGTCTTGCCTTTTTTTCTAAATCTTGGATTGAATAACTTAAATGAGCTATAAGGGATAGAAACGAAAAAAGTGCAGAAGAAGAAAATGAGAGTGTGAAAGATAATTGTTTCATAATTGGCATGAAAGATACGAGCTTCCTTCATAATGTATTCCTGCACAATGTCATTCCAAGTTTTTTTATTGTAGATATTTAAATTTTAGTTTGATTGTTGATCTCTTTTTTTTCTTTCAGCTTATCAACTAATTAAGAGAACAATTATATATGGGTTAAGATTAAGGGACAAATATTTTTATACTCCTTATTAGCTCTTTGATCTTTTTACATCTAATGGTTGTTAAGATAATTGTCATTAAACTAGTAAGTGATGCGGCAATGACATGGAAAAAATAAATTACATAAATCTCTATTAATTAAAAGATTTGAAGGAAATAATCCTATTGCAAAAGGAGCATCATCTTCTTTTCACGCCATTGTCCATAAAATGCTAATAAACAAGGAAGAGGAGAGAGATTTTCATTAATTCTTAAGAAATTCGATGTAAATCAATTTTAGGGTTCTAAAGCCTCATCCCTCTTTATGAAGATTTTGTTTCTCCGGTGATTTTCCTGTAAGACTTGCCGAAATTGATAGCCTCAATCACTATTTGGTTTTTAAGTGATTTTTCACATAAGAATTTGTTTGATAATCAAATTAGGATTTTTCTGGGTATTCCGCTGTGTCGGTAAGAAAATGCAAAGTTTAGTCAGTATTTTTGCTTTCTATCAACTATAAGAGGTTCAGTTTGTGCAAGACAGTTTTAGGATTTTTCTGGGTAAGAATATGCAAAAGTTCAATACTGAAAAGACTCATATAAATTAATAAAAAAAATACTGAAAAGACTCATATAATTGCATGAGATCAGAAACTTAAATTAACAAAAGTTCAATTATATGTTTGCATGTCTGTGCATTATAGAAAGGTTGCTAATTTTTTTTTTTCTTTCCCTGGACTGGAGAACACCAAGATAAATCATTGAGTATGCAAAGATCAGTATCAATGGAGGTCTCTTGCTCTCCCCTCAAATCACGTCATATTTAGGTTAATTTATTTTCTCCTTTCCCAATTTTATTCTAGGGTTTTGTTTTCCAGTTAATAAAAAAAACTATTTGTTATAACTCACTTCATTTAATTATTAAAAAGCTTCCACGACACTTTAATTTAGACTGTTAGATGTTAGTTAGATGTTAATATATGTGTCAAATTGAGTGTAAAAATATTTGTCCCTTGATTCTAAATCCATTTTGGGTATATCGCCTTATGGTTAAAATGGCAAAGTCGAATGATTAGAGAAAATGACAGTAGAATAATTATGAAACATGCTACACATTTGAGAATTTCATGCATACATTATAAACCCCTTGTGCATGAACGGCAAAGTCGAATGATCAGAGAAAATGCAAGTAAAATAATTATGAAACATGGTACACATTTAGAATTTCATGCCTACGTTACAAACCTCTCGTGCAACTGGCTCTTGATCTAATAGTATTTTCTTCATTCACGTTAGAAGAAGTATCGAGTTCAAATATTCCTCCCCAATATTTTCCAAAAAAGAAAAGACAAACCATGACAACGGTGGAATTGCGTAAAAACAACATACACATAGCTAATTAATCTGCCTAATCACTCACACGCGTGTTCTCAATTGGATTATCCAATATATATAGTAAGAACAATAGTACTCAATCAGGTAGTAACTATGAAAAATTCTTAGTGCTACGCATCATCAGGTACTCTACGAAATGATGGACGACTATGATTGATTCATGTTTAATCTAACGGTTGATATTAATTAAAAATAATAATAATAAGTGGTTGTATTCAATAGTACGAAGTACTAAGGCAATACTCTAATAACTACAAACAACTGTGCAGTGCAGGGCATTGATTCTAACATCTTTGTGGGGTCTGGAATTTAAGCTATGAAAGTGCGGATTTAGCAGCCGACCCTAGTTCATTATTTTCCAGATTTTCGAAGAGCATGGACAGCCCCACATGCTCATGTCTTTTTTGGGACGTAAGAAATAATCAGGTCTAAGAAAAAGATACCAGCCATTTGTTTTGGTGTGAGGCTGCAGCTTTGTCTGTGTTAATTGCATGTTTTGATATCTTCATGTACGAATGGATAAGAAGGTTAATTAGGCTAGCTTGGTCATCATCTCAACATTTTTGTTTCATATTAAAACAGCTAGCTGGAGCAGCTGGCTCGACAAGTTCTAATCGATTTGTATTATTGTGATGCTTATGGGATAACCACCTTTAATTATAGACTTATAGTTGTAGGCTAATATTTGGATGGTTTTGGTTTGAAGCTTTCTCCATTTTTTTTATCGGAATTCTTTGCATTGCATGCCATAACTCAAAAGCAGTGGCGGATCTAGGATGGTGGGCGATGTGCAAAGCTTTCCATAACTATTATGATTCATAATTGCTACTTTGGCTAATCTCATTGCACTAAACTTACATACATAATTAGCGTGCTATAACCTATTAACTACAAAAAATTTCTTGTTCCACCCTTACTCAAAGTTTTCTCCAATCTATTCAATTTCATTGCCCAAATGACCAAACCTGTTTCTCAATTCTCACCCCCCACCCCTCCCTCTCCATTTTTCAAATCTGATTGTTTTTTGTAGCTTTTATTAGTTTCTGAATTGGAAAGGTTTAAAGTATTTCTTCATATGTCAACTTTTATGAAGTTTATTTCTTTGCTACAACTGATAAAAGTGATTTTTTTGAAAAGTAATCCACGATTATTCTTGCTCCTATATATTTCGCCTGTATATATGTGATTGCGTGATTTGATCAAAATTATGTTTTTACAGATTTAGATGAGAAACTGTTATCCCATTATTTGGTCCTGAGGTAAGGAATAACCAGTTACAATATTTCTTTAGTGGTCGTAGACCTACTTAAGTGGTTATGGTAGTTACTTCTTTTTTTTTTTTGGTTTATTGTTTTTTATAATTTTGAAAAAAGAAGTTGAGAGATGAGCAAACTTGTTTAATAAGTTCCATATCCACATAATTGTAGAAAGATCACGAAGAGATATAGCAAGAGAAAGAATTAGATAATCAAATTTTAGGATTGGATAATTATGAAAATGTTATTATTGTGGAACTGAAGAGGAAGAGTGAAACAGCAGGAGAGGAAGGCATACGTTATGCGGTAAAAGACCAACAAAAGGAAGAAAACACAAACACATAGACAAGTAAAACGATTCGTTTAAATTAAAGGGCGGGGACCAAAATGACGTCATTTGGTCCTAGGGTATTAAAATTTTTATTTTGTATTCTTCCTCCTCTCCCCGCAACTGTTATTTTGCCCAGTTGCTACTTCTTCTCAAGCAGGTTTCAGATTATCTAGGTGGCTCGGTTTCAGTCAATGAGTATTTTGGCGTCTGGGTGGGCAGCTGCCCACCTTTAGCACAACGTGCATTCGCCATTGCTCATAAGAGAGCTCTAGCTTAGCTAACCCAATCTTCCACTAAAGATAGGTTTAGGGACGGATCTAGGATGAAAAACTCGGATGGGCTAAACTTTGAAGCCAAATTTCATTAGTGTAGTAAGTTTATAAAATTTCGGTAAAATCTCTTTTTTTTTTCTAACATTCTCCAAATTTTATAATACCTCTCGTTAATGACTTCAAGTATATCATATATAAATAACATTCAAAACAAAACTCGATGGTACGAGTGAATTTCATTGATAAGAAAAAAAAGATAGGCCAAATACACGTCATAGATGAGGATTCATAAATTGTGTGGACTCCAAAGAGATTACATTTTTCAACTACAATTAGCTGATCGATCACATAATATGAGAATAGACGTAACATATGCATGCATAAACTATTATATAAGGGTTAGGATTCAGGGACACACATTTTTGTAACTTCTATTCCGTAACTTTTTTCATGGATCTGAATAGTCTACATTACAATTCATCATTCATCGATCATTCTTGCAAAAAAATGAGATAAATCCAAAATCATTAAGACATTCATTTGTAGTGAAGAAAATGGACGAATACAGTTCTACAAAGAAACACTAAATTTAATCCAACGGTCATATGGCTTCGAATTTGGATGATTTTTGGTAGAAATGTGATACTTGAGGGAAGACATAAGGTTGGATAGTTGAAATACATTACGGAATGGACCCCACAAAAACGTTTGTCAAAAAAATGTGTCTCTGAATCTAACTCATTACCTAATATGATCTAAAATTGTTATCCCTAACATTACTCATACTTTTTAAAAAAATATCAAGGCGAGAAATAAACATTGAAAGCTTCTTAAATTATTATCACAAGTGTAAGAATCACTTGAAAGATTTGAAAAAATTGTCAACCTACATTCCAATTGCCAACTATTGTTAGGTCCTTTAGTTTTTTGGTAAATGGAGATTTCATAATATATAAAGTTCAAAAGGACATCGTACAAAGATTCTGAAGATGCAATTTTGCAATTGTTTCATAAAAGGAGAGGATATTAATGGGACGCCACACATCATATCTCGCATAAGTAAAAGTTTCCTTATGCACCGAGTACAAAAATTATATAAAGGGTTTTTATCGTAAATAATTCTTGAAATTGACCTAACTCATCACTTTGGTCCTTTAATTTGAAAATCGATCAATTTCATCCCTGAAATTGACCTAACTCGTCAATTTAGTTCATACCGTCCAATTCCGTTAAATTTTTCGTTAGAGTGTTGACGTGGCACACATAGAGCCCACACAACTAATAATAAGATACCACATGGATAATAAAAAAAATTGTTAATTCATTAGTTTTTAAATTTTAAAATTAGTAAGCATTGATTTTTTTTTGTTTAATAAGTGATTTTGTGGTCCCCACATTATGTCACATTAACAATTTAATAGAAAATTTAACGGAATTGGACAACATGGACTAAATTGATGACTTAGGTCAATTTCAGGGACAAAATTGAGCAATTTTCAAATTGATGGACCAAAATGATGAGTTAGGTCAATTTTCAGAGACCATTTGTGATAAAAACCCTTACATAAAATAGGCCTCAACCCAAATAATGAGAGCAAATAATGAGGTCCACATAAAAAGTCTCAAAAGTCACCAAAAACAAAAATCTAAGAAACCTACTAGAATAGTCACCCACCGCTGCCCCCCGGAGAGCCAATGGCGCCAATTCTCTTATGCAGACTAATAGTGAGGACCTATTTAGCCATTGGATTTGATCTGGATGGCTCACAATAAATGAGCCCAACCGAGCTTAGGATAGAACCAGGTCATGCTAAGGTGTTATCAACACAACCCATTTATCTCTCTCCTCCTCTTTGTCTTTCTTTCTTCCTCTTTGTCTTTCTTTCTCAAAATTCCAGTTCGACTACCACTACCGCCGTAGACCACCACCACAGTCTGACTACCACCAATAATCCAGTCCAACTTCCTCTACATCTCCACGTCATCTTCCCTGGCGTCCCCATCTACCACCACTTTCAGTAGTATCTCCTCCAAAACACAGAAAAACTCAACAAATCAAATTCATGTAACCCATAACAATTCAACTAGACTCATCGATTTCGGTGGTTTCGGTAATATGTCGATCCTTCGGTCGAATATCCAAAATTTTATAGGGTTGAAATTCGGCGGAATTTCGAAACTATTTCGATAGAATTTCTTGTACTTCTTTTGAAAAAGAAATTGGAAGAGGGTTGAGAAACCTAATCCGCTCAAGGGTCATACGAATCGCAAACTCTAACTCCTCCTCTCTGCAGTCAGCACAACCGCCACCGTATCCACTTGGGTAGATTTGAGATTTGTAGAGTGAGGGTAGATGATTATTGGGCTCGAATCGGTGGTCGCGTAGGCGAAAACGGATTGCAAGTTAGAGTTGTAAATTAAAAATTAGAAGAAAAAAGATTTGGAGGAGGGGAGGGGAGTCACAACTCTCATTTGTTGATGCTGCTGTTTCTAAATTTCCAATGAAGGAGAGAGGCATCTCTCTCCCTCATTTTTTAAAATATCATTTCATCAAACCTTTTGACGTAGCTGTCACGTGGCAGCCCCACCTAAATCATTAAACATAAGAGAAATAAGTGTATGCCTGGTTGAACAAATATTATGAAATACTTGTTCAAGTTTATGATACTTATAATTTTGTTCTGTTATGTTATATTTCAGTGTACGATACTTGTTTATGATACTTAAATTGTAGTCTATGTAATGTTGAAGAAGTCTTGTGTTGGGATTGTGAAAGGTTATAAAATGTTATTGTTAGTCTGAAAAATATTTCTGACAGTTTATTTGTTGATTGTTATTGTGTGTTGAAACCTTGTGAAAGGTTGTGAAACTATTATGAATATATGTAAAGATATATGAACTGGTATTACAAGGATGAAATCTTGTGAAAGATTACGAAATTATATCCTAAACCTTAAACCTTAACGAATCACCAGAAGCTGCCACGTGGCACATTTGACTAAAATATTAATAAAATTCATAATAATTAATTTACAATTGTGAAAAATGTGAAGAAAAAAAAATATGCAAACGCTCGTAATGACAAACTCTACAACTTTCGTAAAGGGGTCAACTCCAAAATTTGTCACTATAATCCATGAACCCTAAATTTATATTTAACCATCAATTTTCGTTTACGTTTACGCTCCATTCTTCTCACCAGATCTCGTATTTTCATATTTTCTTTTTTGAAAACATAATCTTTTAGTGGATTCAGAAAGATGAACGGTTCGGATCGCTGATATCACTTTCAAATTTTTACGGTTTGTGAAAGTATAGGTAAGAGTTTATAAAGTTTCTAGAAACTATGTAACATCAACTTATATTTCAGAAAATCGTAAATAGCGGAAAATAATATCTATGATCTGAACCGTTCATCTTTCTGCATCCACTAAAAAGATCATGTTTTCAAAAAAGAAAATCTGAAAAAAAAAATAAAATTCAGTGAGAAGAACATAGCGTAAACGTAAACAACAATCGACGGTTAAAATTTAAATCTCGAATGCATGGATTATGGTATCAAATTTTATAGTTAACCCCCTCACGAAAGTTGTAGAGCTTGTCATTACGAGCGTTTGTATATTTTTTTTTCACACTTGTAAATTAATTATTATGAATTTTTAAGTGTGATTTTGGGTATTTTGATTGAAATAAAATAACAAATAGACCTATCAGAAACTAACACGTGGTGTGCAAAAGATTTCGGCCAATCCAGAGCGCGACACTTGAAAAAAAACATTTCTCGGCATTGAAATCTAGGCCTGCAAAGAGAACATTCATTGGCGCTGAAAACAAGCAGATGAAGAACTCAAAATATTTTTCGAATGACAATTTGTGAAATGTTATGAAAGTTGAAACTATACCCTAAACCCTAGTGAATCACCAAAAGCTTCCATGTGGCGGTGATGAATAGTTTTTTTTTAGTTCAAAATTTAAAAATTCATAATAATTAATGTACAAGTGTAAAAAATGTAAAACAAATATACAAACACTCGTAATGACAAGCTCTACAACTCTCATGAAGGTTACATCATCGTTAGGATTTTTGAAACCCTCCCAACTTTCATGAATAGTATTTTTTCTGCGGCGTTCAAAATTAATAATAATTATTGGACAAATGTGAAAAATATATTAAATAAATAAATAAATACAAACTCTCGTAATGACAAGCTCTACAACTTTCGTGAAGGGGTCAACTCCGAAACTTGTCACCATAATCCATGAACCTTAGATTTATATTCTAACTGTCGATTGTCGTTTACGTCTACGCTCCATTCTTCTCACTGGATTTCGTTTTTTTTTTTCAACTTTTATTTTTTTGAAAACATAATCTTGTAATGGATGAAAAAAGATGAACGGTTCAGATCATTGATATCACGTTTAGATATTTACAATTAACTAAAATATGAGTTGATGTTATATAGTTTCTAGAAACTTTATAAACTCTTAGCTATATTTTCACTAACCATAAAATCTTAAAGTGATATCAAAGATCCGAACCGTTCATCTTTCTGCATCCACTGAAAGATCATGTTTTCAAACAAGAAAATCTGAAAAAATGAAATCCGGTGAGAAGAATAGAGCGTAAACGTAAACAAAAATTGACGGTTAAATATAAATCTAGGGTTCATGGATTATGGTGACAAGTTTTGGAGTTGACCCCTTCACGAAAGTTGTAGAGCTTGTCATTACGAGCGTTTGTATTTTTTTTTTTCACATTTTTCACCTTGTAAATTTATTATAATGAATTTTATTAATATTTTAATCAAATGTGCCACGTGGCAGCTTCTGATGATTCGCTAGGGTTTAGGGTATAATTTCATAACCTTTCACAAGTTTTCATCCTTGTAATACTAGTTCATATATCTTCACATATATTCATCATAGTTTCATAACCTTTCACAAGGTTTCAACACACAATAACAATTAGCCACGTGTCAGCCATTTGCAGTGTAAATGGACATGTCTCAGCTGTTCTTAGTGAAGTTGGTGAGGTGGCGCAACCAGGTTGCACCACATGTAAAAGAAAAAAAAGGAAGACCTTGTGTCTTTCCTTCTCTCTCCCTCCTCCAACTTTCCCAATTCCCATTCTTTCCCATCGCCCCTTTCCCCACCATTTTTTTTTCTTCAATTTACTTTACTAAAAGTCTAAAACTAACAATCATCCTCTTCGTCTGGAACAAAAAAACAATCATCTTCTTCAAAAGGCAAGAGTAACCTCCGCAAATTCTCTCTCCCTTTCTCTCCATCCATGTCTGCTCTCTCTCTCTGTTTGTTGTCTCCCACCATATCTGAAACCTAGAATCTGATGACCTGCAAAATAAAACCTAGAAACCCAAATTGCCCGCCAGTGTTCCGATGAATTCGACCCAAATTGCCTGCCGATGTGCTCGCAACCGCAAGTTCTCACAACCCAGCACAAGAACAAAAGAAAAAAAATATATATAATATAACCGAATTTTACCCGTGAATTGTACAGATCATAAATACCTGGTTCTATGGTGAGCTCGGCTAATCACAACCGTTACATTCCGGTCCTTGCTAATGGTCCACACTAATAGAACTTACAAGAGAAACGCCCGAGCCAACGGGGACGACAGGCCACCAGAAACACCAAAAAATCCGCTACAAGAAGCAGAACTCTAGCCCATTCTTTGTGTCACCCCCGGTGGTTTGGAGCCAAACACACAGATCCATAGAAGCCTCCCAATCTAGTTGCCGCAAATTCCTCAACCGAAAGCAAACACAGGAAAATTTTAATGCCTCGAACCAAGCAGAATCGAGAAAGGTCAAGTGGTGTAAACACGAAGTCAACGAGACCACAGAATTTTCGAGAAATGTCAAGTGGTGTAAACACCAAGTCAAGGAGACCACAAAATTTTGTATGTGTGACGACATATAATCGTCAAAGTTCAGAAAGGAGCCCGGATAATGCGGTGAATCGATGTCGAGAGGAGATCTAGAAGGGATGGTAGTGACAGGCTTATATGAGCGAAAAGCCCCAAATCAGAGGTTCTTAAACAGTGAGCATATAACCCCATGTAGAAGACTAAGCTCCATCCACACCACCCATAGAGGGTGAGTTGCTCCACTGTTCCCTGACCGGAATCGAGGCCTATGGCAGGTACAGAAAAGAAGGAAGGAGAGGGGGAGGGGGAGGGCATAACGGTTGATTGCCACCGGAATCGAACAATACATTTCACAAGAAGTGCAAAAGAGAGGAGCTGAATCCTCTTTATAAAATGATACTATTTCTAACCTATGTTTACATTCCTTTGCTAATATGCGAGAGATTGACATCAACTTTGAATAATATATATGAGGAGGAGAAGAAATTCTATATGATTACTGATTACATTCAACAATAAGAGCGAGATACACGAGCAGAGGACGGGCATAAATCAGAAAGAGTTAAAATAGTCGACGTGAATAATTTCAAACAGCTACTACAAAGACTCAATGGAATGACGAGCACAACGGCGCACCCTCCTACAAATTACGAAGAAGAAGAGTCGGTTCAAATAGGCATAAATAGAAATAAACTAATTCGGGAGAAGAAATGAAAAACAAAAAATCAAATGTTTACTGACTTGTTGTAAGTTTGTATGTCATGCTGATACATGTGAGCAGCATCAGGGTTTGCCGGACTTGCAGCGTTTGGATCAGTGAGAAGTGACTGCAACAATTTGTTCATCAGTAGATTAACAAACATGGTCGCCATGTAATATGAATGCAAGAGAGAAGGAAATGAGTTGTGTGAATTGAAAATTACTTGAACGGATGTCAAAATCGTAGATACATTGTGGCATGGTGACCATGCATCCTGAATTATATCCATGCACAGTGTACCGTCATGATAAACTGCACAAACATCAGAAGTAATGAGTCAGGTTCCTTTTTCTCGGTGAAGACAAGGCAGAAATGTAGAATTGTTGAATTGAGTCAATAAACTGGAAGCAGAGTAGAATTGAGAAGTCAAGGAAAAAAAACACAATATGTTTACGTTGATAATACATGAACCAATATAATGAAGAGACAAATAGACTGTAAGCTCTCAAATTTCAACTAAGATATAAGCTTTTGCAATTAGACATCGTCCTCTGTACTAGTGCACTAGTGCTCATGTATACTAATAATTTTCAGAAACCCTCGGATGTATTGAAACTGATATAACCCCAACTATTTTTAAGCAACTTAACCAAAGATGATGTTACAATGACAAGGAAAATACATATCAAAATATTACTGGTAGGAACTTGTGGGCAAAAAAACAAGAAGAGGACGATTGTCAAATCTCATCATCATCATGCCATGTTCTTGAAAGTTTAATTAGCAGAACAGCATGAATACCATATATCCCATCTAAATCTAAATTGTTAATAGTGGTCATATGTTTCCTTTTAACAAAGGACCTTAACATCGCTTCCAATGACTTCATACGATATCAATGGAGAAATAAAAATAGCGGTATTTACTGTTTAAACTACTGAAGATAAATTGCACCCCGGACTACCATAAGTTTGCATTATTTGTAAGTATGTTCACAGTGCTGCAAACAAGAATATGTACATAGCCTCGTCAATGGCATGTAATACATCAAACTAGGGATTTGAAATCCTATGCAATAGAACAGAGCATATCTCCCAAAAAGGACTATATAAGTTCAACTTTAATTTATTCCAATTTAGGTTTCTCGCCATTGTTAGCTCAATATGGATTGTTGATTTAGACGCTTTCTTTGTTGTTTTTAATGTGAATTTCTAAAAGTTCACAACCTTCAGACTCGATCCACCTATACGGGTAAGACCAGATTGAATAATCCTTGTCTACAAGTAAAGTTGATCTCTGACCATTTGATGAACGCTACCTAAGGTTTAGACAGCTTCGAGATTATCTGAGATTAAATGTTCATCAAGTCGTTGTTTAACATGGTATTATAACTTCGGTTACAACTTATGAGAGGCCTAGAGTTGAAATCTTCAATTGATTTGCAAGATTGAAGCATTTGAGTTCAGTTGTTGCTAACTTGCTAACATTTCGTATCTAAGAATACTAATTCGATTTGTAATTTTAGTATGAAATCTTAAATGAACACATAAATACAGTAAGCAATTCATTAGAAAGTAGATACGAATCATAAGATATGATTGATCAAACAAACTAACCATTTGGATGGAAGATTTCGGAGGTGAATCGAACCCGAGGCGGCTTTTCGGGATAACGTTCACTAAATGTCAACCTCAAACTAAAAACACCACCTGAAGTTTTCCAAATTTAACATCAAAACAATCAAATTTCCAAAACCAAATCAACAAACAAACAAAGAAAACACAGAACAAAAAACAGAAACAGATCTGCTCACAACCTTCCCATGGGGTCTCATCGGGCCCAAATATGGTGGCGCTCCACACCATCAGGTTATCTTCGGACAGAGGGCTGGCGCTGCAACCCTGCAAAAACCCAGATGGAGTTCAGTAATTCTGATCGGATTTGATCAGAATTTGAGGTTAACTTGATCGGAACTTACCTCGGGGGGCTCGTTGATGATAGTTCTGAGATCCGACATGAGCCGGAGCTGCGCCGACGATGCCATCTCAGATGCAAATCGCGGAGCTTTGAGTCCTTGCGGACCAGAAGCTCGGTCGGTCGCAGAATATATAGTAAAGCAAAAGAGGCACAGATTTTGGATGACTTATTTATTGCTGATATTTTTTAAACAATTAATAAAGAAATAAAAGGTGGGTGGGGATTGGTGAAGGGAGAGAGGATGGGAATGAAAGGAATGGGAATCTGAAAACCGTTTTTCTAAAATCTGACAAAGAAGAAAGGAATCGAAACTGGCCCTCTGTTTCTGTTTCTGTCTCCGTCTCCGTCTCTGTAAACTTCTAATCTTTTTTTTCTTTTCTTTTAATTTGTTTGCTGGCTCTGATCAAATTTGAATAGCAGCTTTGTTTATGGTTGTTGTAATGTTTTGAACACGAAAGATAATCCTCACACTGTTTTTCTCTCTTTATACACTTTTCATCTGTCTTGGAGCTGATTTTTACACGCTTACATTTTCGTATAATCTTTTTTATTTTTAGTTTTCAAATTGAATAATAAAAAATGTGAACAACTGACAAAATTAAACAGGATTGTGTATGATTCTAAAAACTTTTTTAAGAGAGCTACTCGCATAGAACAAGTTCACTTCTACGTAAAGTCTCAGTCCAATAACATCATTCCTTTGTAAAGAAAAGAAGTGAGTCAAAACGTCACGATAGCAGTAATTTAGTTTCATGTAAATTATTCTTTCTTTCTTTTTTTTAAATACCAGATGATGACCAAATCATGTCAGTCCGCTCTTTTATAAGCCGAGAAAACTCACAAAGACATTTCAGACATTCATGACTACCATAGTATGATTCATCGATGCCACCTTTCAAATCACTCTCTTTTTTGGGTCTTTGTTTTTGTTTTCGAGAGCACCTGGTTTGGCGGTGGTTACTGGTTTGGACCCTTTTGGTTTTTTGGTGGGTAAGCAAAGCATAAGGTTCTGGCGGTGCATGAAATTCACACTTCATAACGTGAAGCTCTATGCGTACAGTTGTCATGTTGATAAGTGCTATTGGGCTTATACCATTTCAGTTTGGGCCTTGATGATTCCATTTGGGCTTACACCATGACTCCAACAAGTTCAAGATAAAACTAATTATGGAAAATTTTATACTATTCTAAATGACTCCACTCCAATGTACACTGTCCATAATCTATTGGCATATTGAGGAAACTTCTAAAGAATCCCAATATAACAAATTGTTTTGGACTAAAAAAAGGTGACATTTTACGCGATCAACTTTTATCAACGGAAAAGCATATTTTAAGTAGATATTATACTAAAAATCACGATTTGACTGACTATGCAAGGAGAAAAATTTTGCATGTACGGATTCTTATTTATTCTCTTTATATCTCTAATCGTGTGATGATATGTGGAGAAAGAAGATAAGGAACCCATTACAAGTAAATTTTTTCACTACCCAAGGCAGTCATATATTAGTCATGTAGCGTATAGTGAAATAGAAATCAAGATTCCTCGTATCATTTTCCTCAAAGAGCATAAATTTGAAATGGCCATGTGTGCTCAAATATTAATATTTGGCTACAATACTTATTTGTATTAATATAATTATCATTTCGACGGTCAGATAATTATTGTATTAAATATATATATTAACATAAATTATATCTAACCTTCAAATGATGATTATATTAAACACATAAGTATTGTAGCTAACCCCAAATTGTAATTAGACTTTGAAAACAAGCAGTTTGAACATCTTATTCCTAAATTGTGTAAATGTTCCACTTTTTGTACTGTAAAGTCTAACGGACTGAAAGGATAAATTGATGTATATATTTTTCACTATATATCTAACTTTCAATAAAACCATTATGAATCAAGTGGAGAACTAATTTGATATAAATTAAGGTTTTTATCATAAATGATCTTGAAATTGACATAACTTATCATTCTAGTCTCTCAAATTATTGTTTTGCCCTTCTTAATTGTCTTTATTATTTTTTTACCAAAGCCTGAGGTATCCCTCACCCCGTAAGGTAGGACTAATCCCCAGTAAACCCTAGAAAGGCTAAAGGTACTTCAACTCACCATTGCCCACAGTCAAATGGCACACGTCCTCCTAGAGCTTTCAACCAAAGAATCACTCGTTATTTTTGCCAACTTTGTGCCTCGAACCCAAGACCATGGAGCATACCTAACTTGAAATTATACCGCATTTCCACTGAGCCACTTGCCGTGGTTGTCTTTATTCAAAAGTTGTAAGTAAAGAGGGACATTTTTAAAGATATTTGAAAGCTTCACCCTTTTTAGCGTATGACTTTATATATAGAGTTGAAGTTGAAAGTGATGAATAAACTAGAAACGAAATTATAGAAATCTAGCAAGATGTAAAAATTTCAAATTAAAATCAATAGTAAATTAGAAAAAACAACCCGGCAACATTAAGATTTATAAGAAAACACTTCAAGATCTCAAATGGGAAAAAAAAATAGATATATATATATATATATATATATATGAGACTATTACTGGCACACAAAAAATTTAATTGAAGCCCACGCAATACTAGTAATTTAATAAATCTTGATTTAGGAGGGAGTGGCATTATGATTAACAATGGAGAAACAACTCACCGAATAAGGTTTGCCTACTCATTTGCCTATATCATTGGAGATGCTCTATTGTGTCAAGAAACAAATAAATTTTATTTTAGTAATAAAACTAATTTCAATTTTGATTTATGTAAATTAGCACACGTTATGGGATAAGTATAATTGATACTGAGATAATAAAATTGTAAATTCCTTGAAAGTGGCCGCAAGTGTATAGAGTTGTTGAAGTAAAATTATTAGTAAGATAGATAGGCTCCGTTTGGTATTGTTTTTCTTTTTTCACCAAAAGATATTTTACTTTAAATTAAGCAATAAAAAAGTGTGGTAAAACTGAAACATCTTACTTATTTTAAAAGTAATGACATCTTGACAACAATTTTTAAAAATAGCCTATAAGTTGTTCTTAAAAGCTGCTTTCATAAAAAGTTGAGTTGAGTCTTTAATGAATATTTTCAATTCCTGTAATACCCTCATTAGTTTTTTTTTTTTAAATGACATTATTTATCTTTCTACATACATTTTATCCTGTGAAGAACAAAGTGATCGCCGCCACCTACAACTACAAACATTAACCTTACACCATCGCCGCATTACCACCACCATTGTTGCCACCACATCACCACCACCACCATAATCACAACCACAACCATAACCTCTGCCACAACTACAACCGCCATCACCATTGTTGCCGCCATCGCCACAACTGTTGCTACTGCCGCCCTTACCACCATTGTTACCTCTGCACCCCAACCACCACACATCACTATTGACAATACCACCAAACCCTTACCATTGTCGCTATCATCACCACCATCGTTGCCGCCACCAGAGTCGTGGCCACCACCTCCACTACCATGTCCATTTTTGTCATTATATACAATTATATTACTTTTACTTTAAAATTTGCCAAACGTTTTACATTGCTTTTCATACTCACAACACTTTTAAAAATACAGTTTATCAAACGCTCATCTGCATTATTTTATAGCTGATTATTTTTAAAGAACAACATAAGCAATATTTTTTTTTAAAAGCACAACAATCTCAAACTAACTCTAAGTCTCTGTGTGTTGTTTGTATATTGGTAAATGTATAAGGTTACAGGTTAGACTGCAGAGGACAGTAAGATTGACGGTTTGTAACTTCTACGAAGACTACAAATCTCAATGAGATAGGTGTGTTTTGACGGCGTGATATGGAGATCTCGCTCAGGGGAAGATTGTAATTAACCATTTCTTTAATTTCACTGTCTCGTAATTCACACTATCCACGTCCCAGCATTATCCACATGTTATGTTCTAATTGATTCTTTGTGGTGGTTTTACAAAGTAAGTTGAATTTTTCTCTAAAGTATCCGGTTTGAAGTGTTTTTCTCTAAATTGTTTATCATGAACGTAATTGACTTTTTTTTTGCAATCCTTCCTAAAGGCGGCTTGGATAGCTTGAAGTCCAATGCGCTTCAATTCTCTGACCCAAACAGACCACACCCATTTTGGTTTTTCATTTCTCATTTTCTCTTACGTGTTGGAGAATCAGAGTTGCACTTTTCTTTCGGTTCACATCTTGGCGCTAAAAAATAACGAATGTGATAAATTTTCGATTCGGGGCAGCATGCCATGTGAAACTGTGAATGTGATTACACTATCATGATTCAAAAGAGAGAGAGAGAGAGAGAGAGATATGGCGTGATTATGTGGTACTACTGCTGATCAGATTCAGACCAACCGCAACAAGAAATCCCAGAAAAACAACTTCCTCGGAATAAAAAAATAACTATTTTTTCACCAAAAAAATAAAAAATAAAAATCCACTGAAAGCAAAAACCCAAAAAATCCACAGCTGTAAAATTCATGTCCTTTAGCGCAAACTGATCTCATCACCTCATATCTTGTGGGGTTAAAATTCATGTCCATAGCTGTTCGGGTCCCTTGTCCTCTATCCCAAATCTCTCCCTGCAGTTTTTTCTAGGGTCCGGTCCTTTCTTCAAATTTTTATAAAATATTTTGATTTTACAGGACTCCCAAATCGAGGTTTTAAGTTATTCCCTTTTCATACCTCCTTTTTACTTGCTCCTCTCTGCCATTTTTCTCATTTGTCCATCCATCCAAGCATCCATCCACATTCACGTTCCATCACCTCAAAAATCCCACTTCTGCTGCTCCTTCAGAGAAGCACATCAAACTTATATATTAGCCTGTCATTCTGTTACAGGGTTTCTGACCCTCTAATTTGTTTATTCACATCAATTTTCCCACTTAAATTTTCGCAACCCATTTCATTATTTAGTCCCTCTCTCACCTCCAAAAGCTTCATCTGCACTTCCACTTTAATGGGTTGCTTCCACTTTTACTCAATTTCCCTTGTGTTTCTCTTGATTTTGTGCCCAACCCAGTTCAGATTTTGTACCCAATTGGCTGAAAGCAGAGCAATTCACAACAAAGTTGCCATTTCCCAGGTGGGTTTTTATCAATATGTTGATTCAGTGGACTTCCAAGTTTTCAACTTTCTTTGAGGACTTTCATCAAACGCCTTTGATTTGAACCCAATGTGCTATTTTTTCTGGTGTTTTTGTGTGTTTTTTGATTTGGGTAGGCAGGGAATGAAGAGAGCAAAGTGAATCTAAGAGAGCAGATAGGTTCGAGGCCTCCAAGGTGTGAGAGAAGGTGCAGCTCCTGTGGTCACTGTGAGGCAATTCAAGTACCTGCAAATCCTCAAGCAAATGCAAAACCCGGCAGCAAAAACTCCTCCAAAGTTGTATCCAGCATTGCTTATGCCAGAGGTGATGAGAACTCCAGCAACTACAAGCCCATGAGTTGGAAGTGCAAATGTGGTAGCTCCATCTTCAATCCCTAATCATGATTAACTTGTAGATTATGGTTAATTTTTAGGTGGAGGAGAAGCTTACCCAGTTTTTGGATCCTGTAAATGGATGATAAATCATATGATAATAATTCCAGAAAAAGAATTTAAATATTGGTTCCTTAGTCCATGCAGCTCTTTCCTTTAGCTCTAATGTAATTTCACTTCCCCTGTTTTTATAAGTCTTAACATCTTTGTAAGCTTATTGATTAGCATATTATATAGAAATGCAAATAACATTGCTTGGCGGCTTGGACCCTGATTTTCTTGTCCATTTCTTCTTGTTTGTATGATGGAAAGTGAGAACTACTTTGCTACTGTGGCCCCTGATTTTTCATTCATTATGTTTACTTTATATTTTTTTGGAGTGAAAATTATGGTATAGTTTAGTTTTTTTAATTACCTTAAATTAATCTAAATTGCTGACATGAGAATTGAAACACGTGCGTAGTAAAGAGCATATATGTTGTAACCAATGTATCTGTATGCCCATAACGGTTAACTTAATAGGTCCATGCAAATTGTAATATTGCTTAACCTTTAATGCATATTGTTTCCCTGTTTTTATTAATTAAATTTGATCTTTAGTCACTTAGTATTACGGCCTACTAGTATTCATCTCTATTTATAATGAGAAGTTTTAAATTTGAATCTCGTGGATGATAAATTCGATACCAATTATTTTTCTTACTCCTTAGTGTAAATATATCGTTGTAAAAAACATTTAAATCTCATATACTGATTAATCAACATAGTATGGTATAATGCAAAGGGTGTTGCTATCCATACACCCATGTTAATTTATGTCCCTTGATCCACTTCAATTCATTCAATCCGACGGTTGAAAATTGAGTGGGGTGTGAGAAAGATAAAAAGGAATGTGTGGATAGCACCACCCTAATGCAAAATATGAGTTGGGTTGGAACTTGGATGCATGGAAGCTTGGTTTCTTAGTGAATTTCCTGGTTTTTTGTATGATGGAAAGTGACGATTACATTTGTATAACGCTTATTTTTAGCCATGACACTTGTACTTTTCACCAAATTTCACTTTATCCCTACACTCTATATTGTCTCACTTTACCACATGTACTCTTCCTTCGTATCCCACTTTACCCCTTACATTCTATAGTCTCATTTTGACACCTACACTCTTTCTCAATGTCCCAATTTACCTTATTTCGTCAAAAAAAGTAAGAGAATCGTTAATTGTGCTGATGTGGCATGGGCAGTTTAGTCTTTTCAATTATGTTGGTTGGTTAAACCTTTGCAAAGGGATTCGAAAGCTTTGAAATTATCTTGCGAATCTTGAAACTCAACCTTCTCTTCTTCTCTTTTTCTCTTAATCTAGAGAAATCAAACCCTAATTTGAGTTTAACCCACCTCCCTTTACTTATGAGTTCTATTAACATGACATGTCATATGCAACACAACCAACTTAGTTGAAAAGACTAAATTGCCCATGCATGTCAGCACAATTAACAAGTCTTTTAACTTATTTGATGGAATAGATTAAAGTGAGACACTGAGAAAGAGTGCATGTGGTAAAGTGTCACAATATAAAATGTTGGATGTAAAGTGTTAGATGTAAAGTGGGATACGAATGAAGAATGCAAGTAATAAAGTGAGACAATATACATTAAAGTAAAATCCAATAAGAATACATATGTCATAACTAAAAATAAGCCTTTGTGTAATATAGTGTGGCCTTGTTTTGTGCACAACTGAAGAGAAAGGACAATACATGACTTCTTGTTTTTCTACAAATTTTGTGAGATTTTACCTCTTCATCACGTTACCGTTTCATCTTCCCAAGAGTTAAAGCATCCCAATTAATTTGGCATTTTAAACGGAGATAACGTCAAGTAACGACTCACACCCATTTCACCACTTTAAACTGCGTTCTGTTCTGTAACTCGAAGTACATTCGCATTTCCCAAAAATGCTCTCTCTCTCTCTCTCTGTCTCTAATTCTTCTTAATTAAACCCCTTTGTTTGTTTGCTGACGTAAATTAAGTAGTTGTTCAGTTTAAAAACTAAGGTTATATTTTATCTCTTTTCATACTTTTAACTTTAAAATTGACAAAATCAGTTTTCAATAGAAGAGTTATAATATGATTTTAGAAGCACATGAGAAAAATCGTTAGTGGTACGTATTATTCAATGGTACGGTTTTTGAATAGTCTCAGATTAATTTGGGTTGACCCAAATGAATCTTAAACCATTCAAAAGACGTACCATTAAAATTTAGCCCAAGAACAAAATTGCATAAACAAAACTCTAAACTCACGTGCGCTCCACGAACTTTAAACACAGAAGATGGAGAATGTTGGTGCAAATGTCAAGGCAGACAACCGAAAAAATTGAGGTGGACAATTTTAAAACAAAACTGGTTGCTGATTCGGTGATTCCCACTCCTTTTTCTCTCAAGTATTATAAAACGACACAGTGAAACTTCTCCATCCCTCAGCTAGGGCCATGGACAAAATGTACCATTCCACATTCTCCAACATACAAAGACACAATAGTAAACAGTGACACACCATTCCCTAGTCCCTATGATAAGTATAGTTCGTCACTTCCTACTTGCAACGAGAAAACGACTTCTCTGTTACGAGGCTGTAACAACACATACTCATATAATTGATCACGTGACCCGAAACACAAAAACAAAGGAATGTAAAAAGTAATGTGTAAGCAACAGGATGGCAACTTATGCATCAACGTTCACACCAATCTTGACTTTGAAGTTATTGAAAGCAAACATAGATTAGATTCTTGAAGGACTGACTATTGCACATGCATTTACTTAATACATTCAGCATCAAAAAAGTCATATATGATATTCGCTCTTTTTGGTTGCACATTTGACCGTTAGATGGTAAATATATTAAGTAAATGCATCTCCTGTCGCCAAGTCCATTACCAATGTCTAGAGCCCATGCTTACCCATATAAGTTTCTAATCTTACAGAATACAGCATCTACGCAAACAGCATAATTCAGAGCAGAATTGCCTAATCATAAGGAGCCCCACTGCACAGATATTCACATATGTATATAGATTCTCCTATGGCATTGGCAGGCAGGTGCATCACCAAGACACATCAAAGGAAAAGACAATTTGGAGCAGAATAATTGCATCGAATTTTGCTGGTTTGAAATCTTCATACCAAATGCCTCAAAACAATGTCTGGAACCTACATAAGCGAGGCAGGAAGCAAGACAGAGAAGCATATATATGAAGGGCAATAAAATTGAGTACCCAAATATTGTCCATATATGAATGCATAATGTAGTTTCTAAGTATGCATTAGGATCTAGGTTTTGCTGGGCATGGCCGCCCTCAGCGAGTGGGCTGCTTCCAGCATATTGCAATGCAAAGCTGGGAGCTGCTCAATCGGGCGCGGCCGACTAACTCGTGCACTGCTCTTAGGATCTGAGTTGAAAATGTGAAAGCCGACCTATAAGAATGAACATGCAATGTTGCAGCCTTTAAAAGTTAAAATGATATCACATTTGTGTAATCAAGGTGGTAAGTTGAAGTGGTCCCTTCGACTTTCTGTGGCCATTTCCACAAAGAAATAAGGCAAAGGAATCCACCCATTGATCCCTTTTCTCATCACAATTTGATACTGGTCCCCCTTCCAGGCCCATAGTACCCATTTTCCAGAGGTGCGATCAGCATTCGAGCCTGTATGTGTTCGGTTGCATCAGAACTGGTTCGTCTCAAATGGAAGCGACATCGTTGAAGATATTTTACTGAGAAAGAGAAGTGCTACCAAAAGAGCGTTAGGAAGAAAGAGAAGGCATGATGCTGAAACAGAGTACTAATAGCGACCTGATGGAGGGAGGGGGGTAGAGGACCTTATAGTGATATATCGGCTTTATGGAGGAGAGCAACTTACATGAAACATGTTCATCACCATATGGCATCCCGATCCAATAATACATTGCCATGTGGAGAAAAACTTGGACGTGGCAATGCATTATTGGACAAGAGACATCCCGCGGCGGTGAACCCGTTCTACATAAGTCCTCCTTATGGGGGGGTATGCTCCTGCTGTAGAAAGATTCTGCAATCAAATACTGACTGCCCCTTAAAATATGCCAAAGATTAACCTCATCCCAAGCGTTTTATCAGCAAGAATTCCAAATGTGATCCTACACCAACAAAAAAGTACAACACAAAAATTGAGGACCCATTTGGTAATAATTTTGTTTTTAGGTTTTAGTTTTCACTTTTTGTGCTAAAGATGGGAGGAAAGTAGATGGGAGAAATAAAGGAGAAATGAAAACAAAAACATGAAAGTCAAAACAAAAAGCAATAAGAAACTTAGGAATTCTAAGTGAAGAGAGAAATATGGATTCCACGTAACACAGAAACGTCTCCTTGCTTCTGCAAGGCCCCTGCATAATTTCTAATCCCATCAGCTTCACCGAGTTCCTCAGTTCAGGGGCTTTAAGTGATTTCTAATATGTCCCTTCCTATATCAGGCACGAAAGCAGAAATTCACTACTTAGTTAACATAAGCAAATCCTAAGTTGAGAGCTAGCACTTAGGAATTTATCAGCGGGACGATGTATTCTATACAATATCGAAACTCCCTGGTTTACAGCCTAAAAGCAAGTACCATTACCAACAGTGTAGATTTCTACGTATGCATTGAGATCATCTACAAAATTCTCATTGGCGATAGCCAAAGCATCTCGATCAAAAATTTCAGTTTGACCAACGAGGTTCTTGCTGTCTACACTCTAACACTACTCCTAGAAACAAATAGAAGGAATAAACAATCTACACTCTGATATGAATATGGTGCATGTATTGCACATTATCCTCTTGAATTGAGTAACAGAGTACTTACAGACATGAACAATTTACAAACTATAGCCTATATAAACTACTCAACAGTCGGTAATAAAAGCCGATCAAATGCCTTAATTTTCAGAACTATAGAAGCAAAAGCCAATACAACCAAAATTTATTGTTAACAAATGACCACCACCACGAGATACTCTTTCATTGACATTTGCAAGTGTTCCTTTTCCTAATATGTGATATCATGACTTAGAAGTATCTATGACTATTGAGTCTGCGACGAATGCCAAACTAAAGCACACAAGAAGAGACTAAAATGCAACCATTTCCTATGATCATAGTGTTTCAAGTGTGCAATCTTGTGTGTTCACTATACTCACGAACAAATGCATAGGATGTAAGAAAAAGAACCAAACTACCAAGTAACAACCATTATTCAAACATTCACCACAATCTTCATATATCACGTAGAAACATTTCTGTAGTGAAAAATAATTATTCAACAAGTTACAAAACCCAAGCAAAGAAAACAGTATATCAGACCGACAAATGTATCATCCTCGCCTATCTTTGCCCATATCAAATGCCATGGAAACACAACAGCACCGGGAAAGTATCGAAAACAACTGTGTTTGCAAAACTTAGTTTAGAGTAATTATGGAGAGTTGTCGAAGGCATTTACAACAAGGATAGCAAAATGAACCTCGAATTCTCCATCTACTCGATCAGCTGCAGCTCACTTGTGCATATTTATACTCGCTGCTTCACCGAGTCCTTCTTAGCAATTCCTCAATGCTGTGACCACTGAATACTCTTAATATCAATCCCTTCTTTCACCATCTCATAAAGCGGGCTCAACTCCCTCAACTTCTTCACCTGCTGCACCGTCAGCTGAACCGCCCGGTCAATCTCCTCCTCTGTGGTGAACCGCCCAATCCCAAACCGAATTGAAGTATGAGCCATGTCCTCATCCACCCCCAACGCCCTCAACACGTATGACGGCTCCAAACTCGCACTGGTACAGGCACTCCCACTCGACACCGCCACCTCCTTCAACCCCATCAACAAGCTCTCCCCTTCCACATAAGCAAACGACAGATTCAAATTCCCGGGGTACCGTCTCTCCTCGCTACCATTCACCACAACCATATCAAGCTTCTCCCTAATCCCCTTCAACATTCGATCCTGCAACTCTCTTACCCTCTTCTCGTCGTACTCCATTTCCTTCTTCGCAATTTCGCAGGCCGCACCAAACCCTACCACCAACGGCGTTGGAACAGTTCCGCTTCGAATCCCTCTCTCCTGCCCACCTCCATTCATTTGGGGCTCCACCCGGATTCTCGGCCTCCTCCTCATGTACAAAGCTCCGACCCCCTTCGGCCCGTAAACCTTGTGCCCGGAGAGCGACATCAAGCTCACGTTCCATTTGTCCACATCAATTGGAATCTTCCCAAGCGCCTGCGCCGCGTCGGTATGAAACGGAATTTTGAGTTCCTTGCAAATTTCCCCAATTTCCTCCATCGGCTGAATAACCCCAATCTCGTTGTTCACCGCCATGACCGATACGAGCCCCGTATCGGGCCGAATCGCAGCGCTGAGCTCGTCGAGGTCGATAAGCCCGTCGGACTTCACTGGAAGATAGGTCACATCGTAGCCCTCCTGCTGCAGATGACGGCAGGAATCCAAAACGCACTTGTGCTCCGTCTGGGTGGTGATGACATGGCGCTTCTTGTCCTTGTAGAAGTGCATGACGCCCTTGACAGAGATGTTGTTGCACTCGGTGGCGCCGGAGGTGAAGACGATTTCTTTGGGGGAGGCGCCGATTAAGTCCGCGACCTGGGCGCGGGCGGTCTCGACGGCGGAGTCGGACTCCCAGCCGTACATGTGGGTCCGGGAGTGGGGGTTGCCGTACCGGGTGAGGTAGTAAGGGAGCATGGCGTCGACGACCCTGGGGTCCACGGGCGACGTGGCCTGCATGTCCAGGTACAGAGGTCGGCCGGAAATTTTAACCCCTTTCATTGAAACTCCATCTGCGTCGTCGTAGGTTTCGGCGACGGCGGCGGCGGTGGAGAGGGTGCGGACGAGGTGGGAAGCGGCGGAGGCGGGTTTTGGGGTTAGGGTTTGGCGGCGGAGAGCGGAAGCCAGAAGCTTCGATGCCATTTTTTTTTTTTGGCGGTCGTCGTTTGCGTCGTTTTGGTGGTGTTGTGACGAAGGCGCAAAGGGAAAAGGGATTTGCTTAAGGTCACCGACTTCTTCGATCTCGAGATGCACACGTGGCGAGTTGTGAACCCCGAATGTGCTACATGCCAATGGGACGCCGTCGTATTGGGAAAAATAAAAGGATAATACTTGGGTATTCACTAGTGAGTATCCTATATACTCACTTTTTGATTTGGTCCAATCAAAAGATGACATGTGTTCTTTATTTTTAAAATCCCAAGAAAAATTAAATAGCATATGTTTTATTTTTTAAAACAATAAAATATGTGTTAAAATATTATTGGGCCAAATTATTAAAGTGAATATATAGGGTACTCACTGAGTACCCAAGTATTATCCAAAATAAAAAGGTAACTGATGATATAAAGCAAAGGGAAAGCGATTAGATTTGGGCCACGTGGTGCCTTAAATAAATGACAGCAAAGTCAGGTGATATTATTAAACCCCCCTCTCTCTCTTCTCTCTCTCCTCTCACTAAAAACTTGTTGGTTAAATTGTCCTTTTATCGCAGTGGCAACTTCCAATACCAGATTCCAGATCCAAATCTAAGGTGGGTGGGAATAAGAAGAAGAAAAAGCAGCATTGGAGGGCAGACGACTAACCTATAAAAACTTTCTCCGCAAGGACCTCTTGTGATCTTGCATTTTATTGGAGGACCGCAATAGTATTTAGTGTGTGGAGTTCCAAGTGTCTGCATTTCTAAAGGAGTACACCCACTACTACTCTCTCCCAGTTGCAGTTTCAACATTTTGGGTAATTTACCCACCACTCCAAAAAGAAGAAAGTTTTTAACTTTTCGTCCTTGCCAGAATCCAACCGCCTCCAACTCCCTCTGGTATGTCTCTCTCTCTCTCTCTTGATTGGCATTCTGAGATTTGGTGTTCTGATTTAGAAACTAGAAACATGATCAGATCTGATTGTAATTTTGTTGATGTCTTGGATTGGAATATGAAAAAGATTGTTGATTTGGTTAGATGGTGATCAAACCCAAGTGGGATTTCTGTGGAATTTGAAAATTCTCATTGGTGATTGCAAAAATTAACAATGTTGATGGATTTTCATGTGAAAATGGATGGCGACATTGATATGGGGTTGATTACTGGGTCTAGTTCCTGGCTAGTTGAATTCGAGGTTGCTAATTTTGGTTCGATTCGTAAGTTCATAAGTAGATCATGAACATGTTTTTGTTGTACTAAATTTTGGTTTTATGACACTGGGAAGAATTCAATTTTTGTTTGCCCTTGTTTGAATGCGAATCGAGGAATTCAAAACAAGTTGAATTTTTTTGCAGGTTCTGTAAAGAAAACATATTGGTTGTGGCCTGAAAGAGATTCGGGATGTTCAAGCTATCTCCTCGCAGGAACTCGAGATCTAAAGGGTTCAAGGTCAAGCATGCTCTGCAGCTGTTTCTTTTACTGGGCGTCTGCGTTTGGCTGGCTTACCAAGTCAAGCAGTCTCATGGCAAGAAAGCGGAGTTCAGGGAAAGCATAAAGGATGGCGGGGATCGAATCCTGAAGTTAGGAAGAAAGGACCTCAAGCCTGTTGTGGACGAAATTGTCGATGGCAATGCAGGGCAGAAGGAGGAGGAAGAAGAAGATAACAGGAACGGAGAAGAACAAAACAAGCCTGAAGAGATCGATAGTGTAGGAAGAGGCACAGGAGATGATGAGGGAAATGAGAATGGTGAAAATAAATTTGAGGAGAGGACAAATGATCACGGTGATTCAGTAGAAAGAGAGAAAGAAAGTGAAACGAGCAAGGAGATCACGAGTGAAGAGAGCAAAGAGGATGAAAATGGAAACAGGAAGGATGAAGACGACAATGCCAAGGACAGTGAGGAAAGCAATGAGAAGGAGACCGAAGGGGCCAATGAGAAAGAAAATGAAGAGAAGGAGAATGTAGAGACCGTAGAGAAAGAAAGCGAAGAGAAGGAGAACAGAGAGACCAAAGAGACAGAAAGTGAACAGAAGGAGAATGCAGAGACTGTAGAGAAAGAAAGTGAACAGAAGGAGAACGGAGAGTCCAAAGAGACAGAAAGTGAACCGAAGGAGAATGTAGAGAACAAAGAGCAAGAAAGTGAGCAGAAGGAGAATGACGAGACCAAAGGGAAAGAAACTGAACCGAAGGAGAATGAAGAGACCAAAGAGGACAGAAGTGAAGAGAAAGGAACATTGGAGGAGACTCAAGGGGTGGATAATAAAGAGGGGGAAGAACGCAATTATACAGATGATAAAGAAAAGGAGGCCGAAGAGAAGGAAGGTGATAAGATTGAGAAGCTGCTTTTAACTGATGATCGGGTTCGAGATGGAGGTGAAACTGATGAGGGGGCAAGAGAAGAGCCCTACAAGGCTGATGATGCTTCCAGTGCTATGGCCCATGAAACTCAGAATGCGACACAAGATAATGAACAAGGCGGTTCAGAAAATTCTAATGAAGAAAAGCAGTTTGGCGACAAAGAGAATAATACAAATAGCACTGAAGTGGTTGATGTTGATCAAAACAAGTCTGTCTCAAATGTGGAAGTGACTGAAAAGATTGAGCTGAATGATAATGAAAAGGCCAAGGAAACTGAAGTGGGTGGTAGTGAGAGTAATCACCCGGAACCAGAGAATGGTTCCACGCCTAAGTCAACAAAGCAGCAGCAAGTAGACACCAAGACAGATGACTCTACACCGAAAAATTCAACCGATCAGCAGCAAGTGGACACAAAGAAGTATGACTCTACACCGCAAAATTCTACAAATCAGCAGCAAGTGGACACCAAGAAAGATGACTCTGCACAGAAAAATGTTGTGTTAGAGCAAACCGAGAGATCTGATGTGGCTGCCAACAGCGAGCAACAAGACTCTAGCACAACAGCTTCCACTATAACTGAGAATGGAGATGCAGCAAATGGAGTAACCTCAGATACTTCTAGTAATTCTGAATCAGCTGTGTTGGATAGTCAGGCTGTCGACTCCAGTACACCTACGGAAACAGATAAAAGTTCTGCACCTTCAACCATGAGCATTGTTCAGACTCAAAAGCTCAGCAGTAACACGGAGGTAGAAGGAACACAGGAAAATATACTCTCTCAAAAAACAAACGAGAATGAAGATGCTGGCCAAAAGCAACAAGTTGATTCTTCTTCATTCCAACAAGAGAAAGATGCACCCTCAAACGCAGATAACAAATCTGATGCGAGCCAGAATGAAAATGGCGGTGCTGTTCCAAACAACACAAATGAAAACGCCAATACAGATGCAGGCCAAAAGGAAGAACCAGTTGACACATCGAATTCTTCAGTATCCCAAAACAAAGAAGAATCTTCAAACACCAATGCTAATGTTGAGGCTGGACAGAATGAGAATGTGAATGTTGTTCAGAGCAACACCAATGACAATGCAGATGGCCAAAAGGAGAACGAAGGTTCGGGCCAAAATGTGAACGAAGGTGCTGGCGGAGAAGAATCTGGTAATGCTCAGAAGGAGAATGAAGATTCGTCAAACACGAATGACAATACCAATGAGAGCCAGAATGTGACAGTTGATTCTTCAAATTCTTCGATCCCGGAAGAAGAGAAAGAGGCTCGTATAGACCTGGATACTTTGCCGGAAAGCAGAACGGAAATTAATAACAATGATGAAACGGCGGCAGAGTAAAACATTTTATTAAGTTCACCATTCATTGCGCAACCATTTATGTCATTTTGATTCATTTTTTTTTATTCTTGTGAGGCGATTAGGCATAACTGTAATATTTTGATCATTGTATCTCGTTGTGATTATAGTGCTAAAGTTATATTATCAATCCGGAGGGTAATATTTTGAGAAGTTGTAAGATTCAAGTTTTCTGAAATTGCATAATTCATATGATCCACTCTGTGATGCCGTATTTCCTCTTACTCTTCTAGAGAAATTTTTGGGTTGCTGACATCCAGAACATATCTGACACACAAAACCGTATTTTGGTCTAAACTACGAGAAATTCTGGTTCTGGCAACCGCACCATGTGTCTGTGCTGACCCAGACACAAAAACTTATTCTACCCCACCCTCCTGATTTGTCATGTTCACCCTAGCCCACTTTTGATTCCACCTCTCTCCCCTCTCACACCACACCCACGTTGCATGCCACTCCCAAGACCTCTCTCCTAACCTACCCCTTGTGTCTGTTGCCCTATACAGAAGAGGTTCTTGTGTAGGGCATCCGGATTGGAGGTGGTGTGAGAGGAAAAAGGTGGGACCAGGTGGGGAAAGTGGTGCGCCTCAAAATCAGAGGGTGGGGTATTTGGTTTTTTTGTGTCTGGAGAACACATGAATCTCAGAACCATATACAAGCGTCGGGAAACAAGAATTCTCTCCTTTTTCTGATGTCTTTCGCCAAAGGAATGTTAAGGGTTTAGGCAGAACATAAAATCTTACTTCGAGTGTTATTGCTGAATGACGTGTATTATAACCGGCTACCTATTTGTTATCGGGCACTTGTTCACCACAAACCTCGTTAGTGTTTTTGAGTTTTCATTTGCATTCTAATGTATCAGTCAATAAATTTCTCGGGAAAAGCTGTGTATCGAACATATCGACGGGACCGAAGAAATCTCCATGTTCGGAAAAAGATAGACGTACAGATTGAAGATCAGGAAGCTGGAAAGAGAAACAAACCAACATCTCATCATCTTATTTATGTGTGTCAATGGTTACAGACAAACATAAAAAACTGAACAACTTGCCACAAGGTCTTGATCCCGAATTCAAAATGAAAAATAAGCGCAAGTATTCATATCCAAAGAAACCCAAAGAAGACTAATGAATCTGTCTGACATGAATATGAACGAGAGTTATTCCCAATGGTGCCTCCTTGAAAAGTCCGAAATGCCAGCCTAGTGGTCATGCTTTGTTTCGAAAAGGCCATCCGGACCTGAACAGCACAGAAAAAACGCTCAGATATTCGAGCAATATTTATCTAAGAAAGAGAATAAAAAGATGAAACCTTGCAAACATGTAGAACCAGAAAACAATAATGCTTCAACATCTCAAACTGGTGGATTAGAAGGCTGTACAGAGCACAAAAGCAATTGAAATTTATGTTCTTGTTTGTTTGAAAAAATGTAAGCTAATTAGGAAAAACAAACGAGCGTACTGAAAGTACCATTTTACCAGTAAGCACACTACATGTCTACCCAATATCTTTAAAGGGTAACTATCTAGAATATCTGAAAAGGACAAAGGCTCATACTATATCTAGAAACAACAAGAATATACCCGCTTTTAACAATGACTTCAAAGTCTTGCTACTGAAGTTAAAAATTTCTAGTAAGTGTATCTAGAAGACATATTTGAGCATCAAATGTGACAGTCCGAAATTGATACATTGTAAGACCCTATATAAATTGGTGCCTACATTACTAAAACATGCCAGCAGTGCCGCAATAAATAGTGAGCCAGACTATTAACAATAATTTTGCCTATTAGCCCCTACTCAAGACAGGGCCAAACCATTATTATCAACAGTTTAAGGTTAAATACAAAAATCTTAGATTTACTTATCTGACCAATCTGTGGGAGAAGAAATTTCAAAACGGGATGACCATATCTTTCCTTGCCACCAAAAAACTTCATCTATTTCTAAAAGCCAGTCCTAGAATAACTGTCAGCTTGGGCCCACATCACACATAGTTGGTACAACATTGGTCTCCCTTTTATAAATGCATCTAAGGTCGTTAAAACAATTCAAACATGCTTGTTCCACTCACCGAACCACCTAAGAATGCTGTTCTTCACTAGACATACTGATCAACAATTAACAAACCCAAGGCGAAAAATAATGGCTACGGTGAACACAATGTTATAGAATGTGATGCCAGATGTAGAACTTTGCTGAAATATTAATGTAAAGAAAGAACAAGAAATATTCGAGTCAAACAAGTTACTCCTCCCAAAATAAAATCCCCAAATTACTTGATTCTTCCAACATAGAATCCATCTCAGCGAAGAGATTAAAAACATCAAACCAGCCTTTATCAAATGAGACACGATTCAAATTTAACCATTGTTTCTTGTAGAAAGAAAACAGTGAACATAGGCATTTGGTCAATAGAAGATTATTATAAAACCAGGCCATAATGAAGTTCAGAATCATACCCCATGGGAATTCCTTATTGCGGATGTGCAAGTATGGGTACGGCTGCAAACATAGACGACAAAAAACGTGGATCACCATCAAATCCAGAAGGTAAAGACATATATAATATCAAGGAATGCAAAGTGAAAAAATTGCAATGTGTAAGAATTTCGCTCACAGGAGGCGGGTCGTGGTGAGGATGCGGCTTTGACAGGTTAACAAAAGCTAAAATAGTGCAGGCAGCGATGCCTAAGTAAGTTATCTTCTCCCACTTGGCCGCCTCACCTGAATAAATGAAATAGAAAAACAGATCAGATTCAAATACAATGTAAAACCACTACAATAATCGGAGGTGTAAATCGTATCGAAACAATGAATTTTATTTTCCAAACGCAGATGGATCTCAATGCTTAAGCTGTCACCATGAAATTCAACATTATTCAAGCTACCCGGAAAGGCTTTCGCCTCCGCCGAATTCCGGAATTAAACTCATCATGTTATGGGACATTTTGGTCATTTCCACAACAATATACGCAAATCTATCAAACTATTGAACAAAAGGGGAAAAATATAGGAACTAAGGTCAAAACCCTAACATGTACCCGCAGCTCCAAATGCTAATTGGATTTTCTCAGATCAATAAAATTCAAAATAAAACTAAGAAATCATAATTCTATCAATAATAAAAAAAAAATAATAATAATCGCATATATTCGTGTGTGTGTGTGCGCGCGCGCGCGTCGGAGAGAGAGAGAAGAAATTACGAGCTTCGTCGTCAAGTCCAGCAGAGGAGGAGAAGGAGCGCTTTGGAGGAGCAGCGGATCGAGAGCCGCCGCGCAGGGCGGTTCGAAGCCCAGCAGATCGGACCATCGCCATCGCCATTTCTTAGCAAAACTCTATCTTTCACTGTTTGATGTTGTATTGTGCTGGGAAATTATGGCAAGTGAAAATGCGAAACCCTTTTTTTGACTATTTTGTTGCAGAAAATGCGTAGAGGAAGTCAGAAATTAGAAAGACAAAAGCCCATAAGAAGCCCATTTCCCTAAAGCCACTTTCTGATTACACCCAACAAATTACAGGCCCAAGGTTGCCTATTACAAATGCATGTTTACGTTTTGCACGCCTTTTTTTTTATTTTTGTCATTAAATTGAATAAATTAAGAGTGATGTTATTCCCACTCCATTGTTTTATTTCTCCACCCACTTTAACATGAAAATTTTATTTACAAATTCTCCTTCTTGCAAAATAACTTTAAAGACCTAAAGGTCAACCAACTAGATTTCACCACATAAGCATTTTCTTTATAAAAAATCAAAAATGAAAATAATAAAAACCAAAGAAAAATTAAAATCTCATCCCCATCTGTCGAGTTCACACCTACCGCACATCCTCCTCTACGGTGGCATCGATGTCGGCTTCGTCCATCTCTCTCTCGTGTTTGTGTTGGCTCGTGAGGTGTTGACATGCCCGCTGACGTCCATTGTGACTAGTTTGTAGTTGTGGTTTTTGATCTAGTCCAGCAAAGACGAGAGAGATTGTATACAGAGGAAAGATAAATGTGTAGATCATGGTAGTTTGAAGCCATGGTAGTCTACAATGGTCAGGGATCTGGGCGGTAGTGTTTGTGCGGCTGGGAATTGGGTGGTGGTGTTGGTGGGTTTGGGGTTTTAGGGTGTTGTACGATTGGGAGGTGTTTTGACTTAGTGGGTTTAAATATTTATGTTGTTTTTTTTTTTTTTTCAGTTAAAAGACAATACACTATTATGTTAGCAAAATAAAAAATTGAAGAATTAAAAGATATACTAAAGGGTAACTTAGGAATATAGGTGGGTAAAGAGATAGTGTTGTTATGTTTTCAAATTTAATGGGGGGTGGAAAAATAGGGTGGGTAGGAAGATAAGAATGGAGAGTGGGCGTAGTAGCTTCCCAACGGACATGATTAAACAGAGGTGTGCTGAAACAAAATAAAAGATGTGCCTTTATCATTTCCCATATTAAATTTAAATTTAAATTTTTATTCCATTTTATTTAATTTGCTTTTAATACCATCAATATTAGGGGAGGGTTATTGCATACACAACTTCATCTTCAAGGAAAAACGTTATAGTCACTTGAACTATAACTTTCTTAATTTTTTATTTATTTCTTTTTATAAACTAATTCTATCTACACGAATGTAGGGGCAAAAGGCTATTTATTTACTTTATCTTTAGGTTAAGTACACATAACTACCCAATATTTTGAGGTGATTCCAAAGTAGTCTCAACTTTTTAAAACATTTCAAATAATTACATAACATTTTGAAAATTAGACATCTGGTAGAATACCGGCGTTAAGTGATGACTTTACTAACATTAAGTGATGACGTTACTACCATTAAATAATGAGGTGGACAAATACTAAAGTTGATTTTCACTAATCGCCGTCTTTGGAGTTCTAATTCCTTAAATTAACCTCTTTTAACCAAGTTAAACAACAAATTTGCTTGGCTAAAATGCGTCAATTTGGAGATTCAAAGCTCCATAGATAACTTGATAGTTAAAACATGCTTTAATATTTGTCCATGTCATCACTTAACGCAAGTGAACCTAATAGATGCTCATTTTTCAAAACGTTAGGTAGTTATTTAGAATATTTTAAAAGATTAGGACCAATTTGGAATCATCCATAAAGGTTGTGTAGTTATCTAGACTTAACCCTTATCTTTATTTCTCTATTTAAATAGGAGTGAAAATATCAACATAGGGTAAAGCTGTCAAAACAAGTTCCTAAGTTGATTATGGATATCTTTCTAAAAAAAAGAAGATCAAAATACTGGATAGAAAATAGACCAAAAAAATACTAGATAGAAAAATAATTAAGTTCTCAACGACGAGTCTTGTTGCACCTAATGACATTTGGAGTAGACTCTAAGGCCATCTCCAATGGTGGTCAAAGGCGAACAAATTTAGGCCATTGGCCTTAGGCTTTGGTGCTTTAACAATGGGCAACAATTAGGCCCAAGGTAACCCAAAAAAAAAAGAGAGCTACAAATAGGCCAAAAAATTGGCCCGGCCAAGACATATGGGTCCCACGGTGCGAGTGGGCAAGCAGCGCGTGGAAGGCATGCGGGAGATAGTGACTCGCCACACGCGCCACACGTGCTTGGCGTTGGGGCTGGCATGTGGCTAACATCATCTCTGTCAGGCACCATTATGTTACCGTTGGAGATCAATGGTCCAAAAAAAATGACCGTTGGTTGATCCAAAGGTCATAATTCAAAATTTTTTTTTAATTACTTTGACTTATAGTCCAACGGCTGTGATTAAATGATATCAAATCTAACGGTAAAAAAAATCATCCAACGGCTAAAATAATTAATAAAAAATATTTAACTGAAATTTCACCCTAAAACTCTATAAATACCCATTCATTTGGTTATACATCCACACAAAATCAATTTCCTTCCCTTTCCTCATCCAAATTTCATTTTTTTGTTGTACCCACTTCTAAATTGGCATTTTTCTTCTACCCACTTCCAAATTTTCATTCTTCTTCTACCCACTTCCAAAAAATTTCAAGATGCCAAAAATTAGTACAAAATTACCTAATTGGTCTAAAGATGAAGATATAGCTTTGTGCAAGGCATGGATCAATATTAGCGAAGATGATGCTACCGGGACAAACCAAAATATTCAAGAATTTTAGTCTCGCGTCTATGAAGTGTTCCTTAGCACCTCTCCCCCACCGTTGCCCGACAAGCCACGAACCCTTGATGGTATGTATGATCGGTTTAAGAGAATCAACAAAAAATGCACTTGTTGGAAGTCGGCCTACAATAAAGCCAAAGATGTTCTTGAAAGTGGAAAGAGTAAAGAAGATATGGTGAGTTTCTCTTGATAAATTATTTTTTTCATGTGCATAATTATATTTTTAATGTGCATAATTACATTTTTTAACTAATCAATCTTTATTTATTTCATACATAGATTAATAAAGCAATGACTATATTCATGACACTTGATACCCCTAAAGGTCACGAATTCAAGTTATTTCATGCTTGGAACATCCTAAAAGATTGTCCCAGGTGGAATGAAAATGTATGTACTAAGGTTCCAAGACAACCTTTTGAAGGCGGGGCAAGTGTTGATCTTGATGGTGATTTTGTAGATGAGAGCCCATCTTCACCTATAGCAAGACCGCCGGGACGAGATAAGCAAAAGGAAGCAAAGAAAAAAGGGAAGAAAGTGGATTCGGCTAGCGAGAAGTATGAGGAAAAGCTTGACAAACTACTTCATTGTAGTGAAGAGAGCAATCAAGAGAAGTTGCAAATGCGCAAACTCATGGAGCGGCAAATGGCAATGGAAGAGCGGTAAATGGAAAGGAAAGTCACAAGAGATAAATTAGACCAAGATGTGTACGAGTTTGATATAATGAAGATGGATCTTGACCAATATATTCCATGGAGGAAGAGGTTTTTTCGTGAGAAGCAAGATGAAATTTTATCAAGGCGCACTCTCTTTGATGATGTTGGCTATAGCTATCACCCAAGTCCTCCACCATATTAGTTTTTTTTTTTAAATATCATTTAGTATCTAAATTGTCCTTTGAAGTATTAATTGTTTAGGGAGTTTTTAATTATTGTTTGGTTTTAATTGTTGTATGATCAACTTATGTTATAAATTTAAGTGTTCTTTTGTATGTGTCTACCGTGTCATTTTTCATACTTTATCGGAATTTAAATATTTTTAGGTCAAAATGTTCACAAAATTAAGATAAGTTAATCTAAACAAATTTTTTTTTAAGTTAATGAAAAATAATAATTAGGCTAAAACAATATTTAACAACTTTTTGGCCTAAAATTTAGGCCACACCATTGGAGAAAAAAGACAATTTCTGGCCAAAGGCCAAAATCTGTTATTAGCCATAGGTCACCATTGAAGTTGGTCTAAGGGATTCGATTCTTTTATTTCTTAAAGTTTCCTTTAACTCGGCCACGCCAACCAACTCAATTCGATTCTTTTACCAGCTCATGTTCCTACTTCTCACGCCACATGAACAATGAAAAGGCAACCAAAATCTAGTTCTTCTTGAATAGGATGAGAAACTTAGAGCAAAAATATGTTAATTTATAGGATCATACTACCTCAACTAACTCATAAAGATATTAATGTCCCAATTTTTGTCTGGTCGTCCATATATATATGTCCATATATGTATGAAATAAAATCGAATCATCGTTGACCATATAAAATAAAATTATCAAATGTCTTAAATTTCTGTAAGCATACCAAAGTACTTCATTTTGATAAGCCTACAATATTTAAACACAACTAGGATTTAAATTCTATAAAAACTACCAAAAAATGTAAAATACGAGAGTCATTGGGTAGTCGAAGATGAAATTTAAAAAATTATATGGTTCATAAATGAAATTTCAAAATAGCTTTGACCTAGTTGATCCTCAGTATGGAGACGTTCTCGAGTAGCCACTGACACACGATTTGAGAAATTAACATATCCATGCATCTATTAGACACGAGATTTGACGTTTCAAGAAACAAATTAACTTTATTTGGCAGACCGTCAGAGTTCAAATCTGAGTTGGTCTAATGGAAAATGAGCAAAGTTTTGAAATCCTCAATCCAATCCAAGTTTGAATTATCACAAATGCATTTCGTAAGGCAACCGACTCTCCATTTACAGTGGAACCTTAATTCCTTCGTGATATCAGAACAGGCTATCTCATGTGTGAAGTCCAATGATCACACGCGCTCCACGTCACTCGATTTGTGTTGTCCACGTGCTAGGCTTGAAAATTCGCTACATGTGAGGAAGCGTGTTAAGAGTGAATCTCACATTGAAAAAAATGAGAAATCTTGTATGTGCTTATAAGTAGAAATTGTCGAAATTGTCGTCGTTTGTCGTTTTGATTTGCGATTAAACTTGTTGATAGTTAAAAGAAATCTGTAGAAGAAAAACTGGAGCTATTCGCATCTAACTGATGGTGATGAACACAAACTCGCCACTGCTAGTGATGGAAGAATCTGCACTTGACGAATCCATCGACGTCCACACCTTTGTGCTCTAACGATCTCCTTGTTGCATCATGACCACACCATCAATCCACTAGCTGTTGAGAAAGTCAAAGATAGCCTCCATGATTCTAGCATTCAATCAACATGGAGTAAATCTTCCGAACATATGGTCGCGGATGGCAGCGTACGAGTTTTCAAGACCCATCGACACTTGAAGAACTTTCGTAGTCTCGGCTGCTTCTTTGTTGGACTTCACGGCTCCACAAGAACATGGTGTGGTGGTTCTGCAAGCGTCTATTTCGTCCTATAAACTCTTGATTTTGGTGAAATAAACGTTCACAGGTTGTTGAATTTGGTTGAGGTGAGCAAGGTCTCACTGAAGTTCAAACAAACGACAAATGTTTTATTGGAAAAACCTCTCTTTGAGGTCGTCCCACACTTCCTTTGCTGATAAAAGGTAGGCTACACTAGTAGAAAGATCAGAAGACAAAGTATTGAAAATCCATAAGAGGACCATGTCGTTGCAACATTACCAAGGAGCCAACTTCGTGTTCTTCTTCGCCAAGGGTTTTTCAACACTCCCATCGACAAACCCTAAATTATTTTTTGCACCTAGTGCGCTAGACATAGAACACCAAGTGCCATAATTTTCGCCAGTGAAGGGCTTGGAAACGAGCATCAATCCAGGGTAATCGGAGTGATGTAGGAAAAAAGGGCTAGAGGAGTCAGTTGCGACATCGGTTTTCTAGTCCCCATGGCAAAGATCATTCAACCCCGGAATGTGGAAGAAGTGAAAGAAACGTGAAAAAGATCAAGAGCCCATGAGGGGCTCTAATACCCAATTAAATTTGATAGTCTGAATATTTTCCTGATCATTGATAAATTGATTTGTACATTATAAATGTATATATAACATCAGTAGCCTATAATTACGTTCTACAAAATAAACTAATTGATTTCCTATAATACAAACTAGGCATCATGATATACATGCCTCATATTAGTGTTGATTGAATGCTAGAGTCACGGAGGCCATCTTTGACTTTCTTAACACTTGCCTCTTGCCTGACCACCCCAACACCAACCTACTACAACCTCCAACACGGATGGATGATCTAATGAATTTGAAGTCGTCTCAAACTTTGACTGAACCACCACGTCTACTTGAATCTCGTGCAGGACTTTTCAGAATCTGATGATTTCGCAAATCTCGTCTGCACCTATTACCGCACCAACCATGCCTACTACTACACCTCCGTTGTACGATGCTGCTACTTGCTGCTATATTCTGAACCCGTTCTTGAAGTCTTGCAATTTGTATCACGTATCTAGCGATCTAACCCGCGCCGTCGTTTTTGTGTGTAAATTGCCACCAAAAAAAAAACAGGGAAGAAGGAAAAAGAAGAAAAGGTAAAGAAAAGAAAATTTTATTGGTTTTGAGGCCCACACAGGTAACCTGAGAAAGGTTTTTATTGTAGGAATTGTGTAGGGACTCTGCTATTGCCACTTAAGCGTTTGGACTTGTGACCACTCATGCGACACTTGCCAAAGTTTTTGACGTTATGTATATAGTGATAAATTGGATCGTTTGTTTGTTTTTTGTTGCAATTGAGATATGAGAACCCAATTCGTCTAGTGATAGAGTGCATTCATATGCTTTCTTTCAATACTCTTACGTCAATCTGATGTGTCATTTTTCCTTATATTTTTATTTCAAAATATTTTTATTTCCTTATCTTCTTCCCTGTCATTTTTCCTGCAGACTTCTCCCTTCACCGCACTTCCACTTCCAACTCTTTATCTATTCACTTTTTCACTTTTATATGCATAATTGACTTTCGTCACTTAACACGTGTTGACCAGCACTTCCCGACACCTGACGTGTCAGGATCGGGATGTGTCATTATGCATACTATGATTTTTAACTAAAAATATATTGCTACGTCATGCGGTAACGAGATCGTATTGGGAGAGGGATTAGTCTACCATCAAAGTGTGGTGGTATATATCCTATCTTTAAAAAAAAAAAAAGTAGAAAAAAATTCAAGTTACTTTTGTCAATGTATATAAGAATGATGAACATGAATCTCGAAAACACTCAAACGAAGATGGTCTAGGAGAAAAATGCTCAACAATTTAATTTTTAAAACGCCGATGTGGTCTCCTTAAAAGGTAAACTTTGTACTTAGTGAACTTTTGTACTTTGTGTGTTGTGGAGGCTGCTCTTGTCATCTATGATGAAATTGATAGTGAAAATGTAATCTTTTGTTCTAAGCGTAATTGTAAAGGTTTTGTGTTAAACAAGTTGAGTTAAATCTTATTCCATTATTACAAGAGCTACTATTTTCTTCATAGTTTGTTTTTGCTTACCCTATAACTTTGTGTGGCCTTAGCTCCCTCCATTTAAAAAATTGTAGAATAAAGTTTAAATTCAATATGTTTAAAAATAGAAGTTATATTTTTTTAAAATTATAATCTTTTCAATCAAAGCAAAGATAGCAAGATTGGTCTTAATGGGCAATATTGACTAGTCATCGATGATGAAGATGAACATATTGTATGTCTCACATATTTAAACGCAACTCATGCAATCAATATGATAATGAATATAAAACGTAAAGAGACGTTAGGATTATAAATTGTCAAGAATCGAAATAAAAAAAAAAGTTAAATTACTAAAAAACTCTTGTATAAAACAAAATTTAATTTTCATTATTAAAATATGTAAGAACAGTTTTGGTATGAAAAGTCTTAGTGATCCTTTTATAATCTCATCTACCCCTTATGGAATCACACTTTTGCAAATTAAGAATGTCATTCATGATTTTTTGTTTGGCCCACATAAAGTTTTTATTCCATGATACAAGTAAACATAGGAGAAACCTATAGAATGGGAGTGACTCATGTTTCACTCATTTTAATTCCGGGTTTGAAAAAATGTCTTTGGTGCGTATATTGTACGAACTCATGGGTCCAGGTCACATATCATGGCTCGGACTATCAACCTTTTAATAAGAGTAACTTTTTCTTATAACCGTATTCAATAAACAAAATTATTATCTTAGATATGTAGTCTCAAAATATTGTTTTCATATAATTCTTAGCATGATTGGATTTTGATAATTATACTTTTACATAATCAAACTCTCGTGCTATGTCAAAAAGATAAAAGTTAACATGACAGTAAAACTAAGAGTAGGATCGATAGTTTAAGGATTCATAATTGTAAAGTGTCAAATTTAAAAGACAAGGACCAAACTATCCTCGTCTTATAAATAAATACAAGTTTTATCCAATAATAATAATTAAGGCATTTATCTTCTACCGGAAACATAGAAATAGAAAGAACTTTAATAATTTTTTATGAGATTATATATGGAGAACCATACTGTTAGAAATACAGAAAGAAAATTCTGGTTCATACTATTACAACTATCTTTTTCTTTTTTTCTTTTTTTTTTCAAACTGCAATCTCTACATTAGAGCCATCTTGCAAATTTAGGAAATGACTATAAAAAAAAGTTACATGCTTAATTTGCCTTTACCTTTACCAATGTGTTTATAATTTGAACAATGCATAAGTTTCTTTTTCATAAAAACTTAACTGAAGCTTAGGAGAAATGTAAAATCAAACTTAACATAATCGCAAAAGCACATCGAGAGAGGTCAGTACGTAAAAAAAATAAAGACAATAAATGTGTACGTGTGTCCACATTGAGTTGTCATATTCTCTTTATATTTTATGTAATATATAAAAATAGAAAAATATCCAATGTCATTTAGGTGTATCCCTAACATAAAAGAAAGACTTGTGTGACACGGATACACCGTCATGTGACGTCCCGTGTCAATAATATAAGGACATGTGTTAACTTTTTTTCACATGTCCTTGTGCTATTAGCATGAGACATCACTATAGCTGTAAACCCGTGTCATATAAGTTGTTCTCCTAATATAAGATAAAATCCTTGTGCTATTAGCATGAGACATCACTATAGTTGTAAACCCGTGTCATATAAATTGTTCTCCTAATATAAGATAAAATTTTCAAAAGTAAGTACCATGATCGAATTGCTATTTTTTTTTTAATAAAGGACAAGATAAAAAAGAAATTGATTAGGAAAATATTATTACATGAAAGTTACTTCCTCATTATTCCTTCCAACCGGTTTTACATAAGAAATGGGAGAAAGACTCCATCATGTCATCATCCATAACTGAAGTTAATGGCCATTTGGTTCAACAGAAGAAATGTTCCCAGCTTGGCCAGTCCCAGGATCAACAGACATTTCTGTAGTATTCTTGGTTGAGGATGTGGAAGGCTTTTCTGGAATCCCATGCTTTTTCCGTGCATCCTCCTTTATTTGTTTAAATATTATCTTTAGCTCCTCCACACTGAAGCAATCGAGAAAATCCAGGTTGAGTTCCTTCCAGCATTTCTTCTCAAATTCTAGCTCTTTGAGTAGCTCAGAAATCGCTCGGTTAAGATTCTCCTGAGCTTGCTCTAGTTCATCATCTGGTAAGCTCAGAAAATCCTCTGGTGAGATCTGAATGTTTTTCTCCATTTTAGTATCGAATGTTTACACAAAATGAAGAGATGCAATAGGTGGGGGAGTGGTCACGTAATTATATAGTTGTAGGGAGACCAAAAAAAAAGAAAAAAAAAGAAACTAGGTTTACCAAAAATGCAGAAGGTATATAATCCTAGGAATCTCTCCTCATACCCAAAAGGAAAAACAAAAAAGATTTAAAAGGAAACATATGGTTGTTAAAAGAAAAGGAAAGGAGAGAAAAAGCTTGTGAAACCGTAATGAATAATTGTAGAATTGTATAAGAACAATTTGAATTGGTTGAATATGATAAGAAAATATGATGTTCTTTTGTTCGAATTTTACGATGGTTATCCTTATTTCTAAAGTTGTATTTTAAAAGTTTTAGAGGTATAAAATTATTCTTAGGACTCATTTTGGAGTGTCCATAATCACTTTGAGAGAGAAGTGCGTATGCTTCTCCATATATGATTTAATACAGAAGTACATAAGAAGTGTTTTTCCGTAAATAATTTTATATATAAGCATATGAGAAGTACTTATTTCCAAAACTAAATCACTCCCCAACGCGCCGCTATTTGTCCAATATTTTTCATTCAGAAGTACATAAGATTATAATCAGTTTTAACAATTCAATAAAACGTTATCATTTCTTCTCAGAAACCAAAGATTTCATCCATTAATCAGGCAAAGTCTTTTTAATAACATAATAGTTGATCAACTTGAAGTCCCATTGGATGGATTTGATTCTGTTTTACCCAGAGCATCAGATTATATATAGCTGTTCTTTCAAAGTCCAAAAACAAGTAGCTAGTTGTTAAAAGAGTTATTGTTAGCTATTTTCACAAGAACATTGTGAAAATAATTCAAAATTTTATGAAATTAGATTTGTTAAAGAACTATTATCTTTTCAAATGATCCAAAAACATTGGCTAACATTTACTGGTCAGTTGTAGATGAGGACCAACAACTCCAAATGCGAGTCATAGATTATTGTTTTGTACTGTATTAACTCATGAGACGAGGGCACTTGTCATGAGTCAGATCATCAAACTACTAATCCATTTTATTATAATAGTTGTTAAACCCAAATATTTTGTCTCGAAGCCTTTGGACCATTTTACTTAGTTTCGAATATTCTATGAAATGTCCAGCAAAAACATTTGTATATTTCATAGATTGAGATGTTGTGGGGTGAGGAGTAGAGGTGGTTTATACCAAATTCGTCGTAAACCACTTCCACTCCTCACCCCACAATATCAAAATTATGACAAGGTAATCATTCACAAGGTTTTCCAAATATATTTCATAATTAAGTTGGTGGGTGCATCAAAAAACAAATTCATGTCTTATGACCCATATATGGTCCAGATGGTTTTGGATCTAATACCACAAATTTTTGGTAAAATTATATTTCAAAACATCTATATTTGTGCATGCATTCCCGATATAACTTTTACCATTAGATTTTCAAATTGGTTTTTTTGGTATAACCATCTTTATTTAGATAAAATTTACCCTTAGATTTTCTACTTGGATTTCACAAGTATATCCGCGCATTCATTCCTAGAAATCAAGTCTAAAAGTAGATATGGTATATATGGTTTTGGGAATTTATGCTGAGGTATAAAAAATAAAGACTTAACTTATGAATCTAAAACTCTATATTAACAAATGTGCAATGTATAGTATAGTGGTAAATTTGGTGTGGTATTTGGTTATAATATTATAAATTCTTGGGACAATAGGATTTCAAAAGCTTTATTTGGAGATAATCATTTTCTCTTTGCAAGGAAAAATTTAGAGTGTTCACGCGAATTTTCTACTTAAATTTCATAAATAAGTTGGTGCATGCATTCTATTTTTCAATCTCATAATGAACCAGATGCAATCTTGGATGTTTGTGGGATCTTATACTTTTTTTATACAACAATATATTTGTATTAGGGGGTGAGGGAATACATGGGTATCTAAATCGTCACTAACGAGATTCGAACCTAAAACTTTTCACTTACAAGTAAAAAGAAATCGCATTAGATCGTAGTGCTAATTGAATCGTGAATATTATACTTAGAATAATCATATTTCAATAACTTTATTTGGAAAGAATCAAATTATCTCACAAGGCCAATCATATAGAGTGTATAAATGAATTTTCTACTCATATTTCATTTAAATTTTCTTTTCTATTGTATAGAAATTTTTTTGTACTTATTTCTGATTTCAATCAATATTAAAAATGACAGAGGTCTTCATAGAGGAGGGGGCCACTTAGGCTCTCTCACTACTTAGAGCATCTCCAAGCCCCATTGAACTCGTAAATAGGCTCTGCCAAGCCCATTGAGCCCACCATCTCTACTGAGTGGGGTGGCCCAACGCATTTTGGGTGGCCCACATTTCTTCAACACCCCATCACCATCTTTCATCCACTCTTTTTTTCCTTTTATAACATCTCAAGTACAAAAAAAATAAAATCTAAAACCAAATGATTATCAAATGATTTAATACAATTAAATATGTAGTGAAATACCTCCTATATAAAAAAAATATAAAATTAAATCTAATACAACTAAATCTAAATCGGATGATCTAAATTATGATTTGAATAATTCATAATATAACTCGGATTATAGGTCTTATAAAGCCGAATCTAATAATTTTCATCTAGAAGAAGCGCATAGCAAGTATGGTACTCATTCTGTTCCCTCAAGACCAAGGGAGTCCATAACATCCTCTTTGGTCCAGCCCCCACCCAACAAAACCATAGACAGCACCTTCACGCGCCACCCCACTCCCGCCTCGTCATCGCCATCTCCCGTCAGGTAGGGCCCACTTCTCATCTTCCCATCATAGCAGTCCATCATCATCATCTCCCTAACCTCCTCCTCCTCCCACCCGCCCTCCCTCAGCCTCCAAAACACCTCCTCCAAACATTCCGCCAACTCCTCCCCACTCCACCACCCGCGTGCCTCCTCACGCGCCGCCACCTCACTCCAAAACTCGATTAGCCGAGCCACCTTTGGGGCCCACACAGGAACGTGCATGAACCCAAATTCTTGGCAAAAAAACCGGGTGATGTCACAGCTCAGAACCCCAACCCTCTCCGCGTCAATGTACAAAACAGGATTCCCCGCCACGCTCGGCCTCGAAGGCACGTAACAGTTCCGGTAAATCGGAACGAGAACCGGCGCTCTCTTCAACAGCTGGTTTGCCACGTCAACATCACTATGATGATGACGTGGTGAGGGCTTCGGACCCCACGACTTGCACCAGAGGGTTCCGTTGGAGACTTGCCTGAGAAGGCTGCGGGATGGGAGGCTGAGGAGGATCCGGAGTTGTTGGTGGGAGGAGGAGCGCCAGTTGGGGAAGGCGGGGCCCACGGGGAGGCCTTCCTGGAGGATGGCGCGGAGGTCAGGGGGGAAGGTGAAGTCGAAGGCGGCTTCGAGGGAGGCGAGCTCTTGATCGGTGAGGCCTTGCTCGATTGGGATGTTGTGGGGTGAGGAGTGGAGGTGGTTTACGACGGACTTGGCGTAGGCTGCGACGGAGAAGCAGACTAGCCGCTGTTTGGTGGCGGCAGTCGATGATTTGGAGTTGGGTTTTGGTGGCAGCTTGCTGATGATCGTGCGGTGGTTGTTTGTTGTTGATGGTGCCATTCGGTGGAGATGATGAAGATATAAAATGGGTTTATATATTTAGTTTTGATTGGATGGTTTGGTGGTGGAGAGGAAGATGCATTTTTTGTGATGATCTGCCACTGTTTGGGCCAAAGAGTCGTCGAAGGAAGCGAGTTCGGATACGTTTTCTAGATTTAGATGGCAGAAGAAGCATATATCAAAATATATGTGTGGGTTGGATTTTGCTTAATCGGGAAAACTGGGGGGAGTGAGTGCATGCGTGTGTGTATATATCATGGAACATGAGGGCTCACGTGCTGTTTTCGTTGACATCTTATTATATCAAAAATATAGATATGTATGTATGTGTGTATATATACACATATATATATATATATATATATATATGTATGTACATATGTGTATGCGTTGCATTTCATGCCTCTTCTGTCTCGTAGACATTGAAACTATAGAAATTGTAAACAGGCTAAGGACAGATTTTAATGATATGGTTTTGAAAGGAAATAGTTTGGATTAATTTGGCAATGGGGTTATATATTAGCTAAGAAAAACTAAACCATAAAAGCAATGGGGATACATTGTATTTAAATGGATTTGAGATAACTAGATGCAACGTAACATTTTGTATTTGAAATGACTAAATACAGCGGGTGTTTTGAAATCCACTTGCTTGCATCTATAACTTGTAAATGTAAGAAAATTAATTTGTGTAGGGTTGGCCTTCCGCCAAATTGTTTGTTACCCACCCTAGCTAGCACAAGATTATCAGTGTTTTCTTTGATAATAAATAATACGCCTTTATCTGTTAAAAGACATAAGTAAACACAAAATCTTTTGAATTCAGTTTTAAGTTTGTTTGGAAGTGTTTTTAAAATGACTGAAAACGCTTTTGGTGAAATTATTTTTGAGTTTTAAAAACACTTTAAGTGTTTTTTTAGTATTCACTTGCATTTTTACTAAGAATTGGTTCCAAAAACGCTTTCAGTCATTTTAAAAGTACTTCCAAACGAGCCCTTGGTCAAATTAGCTCGAGCCTCCCTTCCCACACCCCCCCCGCCCGATCACGGGCGGGGTAATATAAATGAATCATCCAATCGTTGGTCAATATTTTTTCTTTTGATTGAACCAACTTAAAAAATATTTTGATTGAACCAACTTAATTAGTAATGGTAACTATCATCCCGGAAAAAAAGAAAAAAAAGAGGACATTATCATCCAAGAGCAGGTGGATTGTGCAATAGACTTATAACTCAAGTGATTACGAAACATTACTTCTACTCGATGCCGTAATCTTTCTAGATATCCTTGTCTTATAAGAAAGAAATGTATAAATTGCATGTGCCAATCCAAAATCCTAAGTGATTAATTAATCTAATTAGTCAATTTACAAATCACAATCACATTGTAACGTGACGCATTCTCCCTTGGCATAAAGTGTTGAAAATGACATGAAGGTATTCAAGTTAGTAGCAACGAACTCATCATTTCCAAATAATTGCATGCATATTCGTGAACACTTTCTAGATTGTTGACCATTTGCGTTTGTCGAGCATGGATATCAACTCTCTCTTCTGTTCTCATCGAAACACGGTCTCTGTAACAAACAAACCATATACACACAAAACGGCATCCACGAGTTTGTTTGGCGCACAATATTTCATGAAATTGGGGGCCATATTGCGTATGGAACAGTAATAAATCTAATTTTCATTCAACCAAATTAAGAAAGCAACTTACAAGTTGGGACCACTGCTAATGAATTTGTGGCCTCACTTATCAGCGTGGTCTAACTTGTTGGCGATGACATTGCGTGTGTCCTGATATAGGTCTGTTGCGTCTGTCGTTTTTGTGACAGATCTGTAATGGTGCTGCTTGTGGTAGCTATTTTAGCGATTATTCTTTATGCTTGTTTGTGCAAATTATCTCCAAATCAATGAATTGGTCATTGAAGAAATGTATCCATGTAGCTCTGAATACATTGGAGCTCTTCGCTCGATGTCCCGGACTTTCTTCGGGTGCATGTTTCACCTTTCAGTAGTAAAGTTTACCAAACAATATTTCTCAACAAATACTTGAACGTTGAGGTTAGTACTTGGTACGCCAATCTTAGAAGATTGATGAAGAAAAGCCAACAGGCAGTTTCATAACAGAACAGAATGCCTGAATTAGGTAGAGTTCCACATATACTTTCGCAGTTTCGCTACAGCTGAGAGATTCAAAATCGAGTTTTATAGATCTTCCATGACTGAATCATCCTGCTCCCCTAGCTACAAAATTTGGGCTAACATTTCCGTGCATAGAAAGCAAGCCCTATTGAGCAGAATGATTCGTTACCCCTAAACCAAAATTCAGTTGTAAAGATAATTCTACGACCAGTTAGGGCTAGTTCCTTCTCTACCATCTGTGTTGCAGGCACTCTCGTCTTTTGTTTGAACAATATCTTCTTCCCCGCAGCTGGAATCATCTCCCATGTTCTCTTCATTTTCATCCTTCCCTGATCCTAATGCAGCATCTTCAAGCTTTTCTGAAGCATCCTCTTCGGTTATGGAACTCCATCCAGGAATGGCCTTTCCTTCTCTTCTGATAACACTACCACCACCGTTGTAGAAATCCCGGGAGCCTATGTTTACCTGGTTTACAACCGGTTCGGAGGTAACACCAGAAGGCCATCCAATACTCCCAGGACCAATGGCACCCATTTGAAGAGCCAAATCGGACTTAGTGTTCATCCCATTAGCATGCTGAGAAGGGATCGAGTAGTTAGCCTTGTCGTCACTGCCTTTCATTTCAGAAGAGGCACTATGCCCGATACCACGTATTGGGACATTGGGCAGCTCCTGCTGAAATTGAAAGTTAAAGGCAGGCATCACTGAATTGCTTCCGTTAATCTCCATGATGCCACCAGAACGTGTGATAATGTTTGAGATGAAGTTTCCTTGCTCTGCAGCAGCTGTGGAGAGATATGCTTCTTTTTTATCTTCAGTCTTGTCGAGGATAACCTTCTCAAAAACATGTCGTTTAGCCTCAAAGTGATCAACCTTGCATGCTGCAGGTTTTCTACCTCGAGCTCGGCGATGAGACTCACTATGAGAGGGTAATGCATCAACCGAAGAAACGGACCTCTTTGGTCTTCCTCTCTTTGATGGTTGCCTAGATAAAACAGCCCCACTAACTTGAACAACGGGCTCTTCCGCTGCTGGTTTCAGAGAATACACTTCTTCGAGCCTCACTAAGCGATTCTTGTAATCAGTTATTTCCGACTGCAAGTGATTAACTGCATTCCATAGCTGGACATTTTCTGCAGACTACAACCTCAAAACCAGATAAACCATGTTTATAATCATATTGAATATGTCATGGAATCATATTAGACAGCTTCAGGGGAAAGAAAGAGATTCATACTTGAGCATCCCAAAGTTGCTGGTGCTTTTGAGAAAGTTTAACTAGTGGCCTGATGATCCCTTTCTGAAAGGTTTCTCCGACGGGTGCAGGGCAACCAGGCAGTGATGCAGGTGCTGGAGGAAAGTAGCCACCTGGAAAAGCATATGTGCATAGAGGTGGCTGTGCCTGCCCCCACCAAGATGAGGGATCACAAGGACCTGCAAACAAGAAAGTTCCACCTTTAGGACTCGAATTTTAGTGCCGTGTTGATCTTTTAATATCAAACAGGAAACTGCCTAAGCAAACTGGAATTATAAGAAAATGTTATCATAGTGCATATATTGCATAGTTACTAAACCTGTCACCATCTTCATATATTATTCAAGAACGGTTATTAAGTATGTCACAATGCATAAGACAGCATAACTAAAGTTTCGAATTTACCTGGAAAACCCGGATATGCGTACCCAACAGGGTAACAGAAATTGGGAACCTGAGCCTGGTTTGTTGTTGAAGTTCCACCTCCAACAGCTGCAGAAGTTTGCCAACTCGCATCAGTTGCTCCAAGAGCAATGAATGGCTGAAAAGTTGAGGGTGCATTTACTCCGGCCACTGGGTATCCAGGTCGCTGGGTGAGCCATAAGGGAGCGCCTTGCTGAACCTGGTGGTTAGAGGGATTCTGTTGCAGGTGTGAAAACTGCGGCCATTGGTTTGTAATGCCAGGCAGCGGTGACTGAGTTGCAATAAAGGGTCTAGGCATGAAAGGGGATTGTTCCACTCCGTGAGGAGGCGCGTACGACCATTGAAGAGTTGATGGGTATTGGTTATTCAGGGAAGGTGCATTGTCGTTTGAAGGACTATCGGTTTTGGTATTGTTTGTAACAAGTGTCACATTAAGTTGGCTTTGATCATCCTTGTTCTGTTTACAAACACATTCACCATGTTAATCGTGATTTAGAACTTTAGAAATTGAGATTCTTGTTTTCTAAAGTTTATAAACATTGGTCTAAAAGCACATATAAATTCACCAAAAAGCAGCAATATGGTATAACAAAACATCATACAACAGATCACATTTGAACATGCAAAAGATAAGTTAATAGCTCAAATCTCTGCAGATTTCTCAGACAGTGGAAGCTGTTAAACAATATCAATTACAAATTAATAAAAAAATCAACAAGCAAAACAAATCGCAACTACATTACTGTTACTGTCATCTCAAGTAGATAATCTAAATACCCAATTTAACCTGAAGCCTCAGAATACAAAAGTTTTGGGATTTTTGAAGGAAGTTGAGCTTCCGCCGTCAAATCAATTGGCAATACAAAGAGTAGTCCAACTACTTACAAGCACGTGCAAGGTAATTCTCCGAGGTGGGATTCACCCTCAAACAACAATTACTTTGTTACTTGGGGCAGATAAACTAAACGATGAGATGAAACCCCAAAAGAGAAAAACCCAGAAAATACCCAAAAGAATAAACTTTTTTTTACTGTTAACAGAAACCCATTGCAGAAAAATAAGAAATGAGGACAAGGAAGAGGGTTTCTTCGCTTACCAGGACATCATTTGTGTGTGGTTGTTGAGTGGTGCCGGAAGCAGCTTTCTGGTCCTTCTTCCTCTTCTCCATGGCATTCGAAGAGCAGTCCTTATTTATTTAATTTTAGCATTTAAAGAACACTCTTTATTATTATATCAGGCAGGCAGCAGAACTGCAGAGGAGAGGAGGAAAGTTGGTATGTAGGTAGATATAATCCTATATAATAATAATATAATGCAAGAAAGACAAGGAGGGTTTTTAGGAGCAGAAAAAAAGTACCCGAATGTCTTCAACGTTCAACCCCCAAACAGAATATCGTGGAGGAATTTTTCACAGGCTTTTCTGCTTCTTGTTCTGCTTGCGGACTTGTCCTATTGTTTCTTCAACCAACTTTTTTTAATTTTTTAATCACCGTCTCATCTGGATTTTTTTCCTTCTATTTTTTCGGCTCTGTTTCTCATCGTCGTGCAATGTATTATAAAATCAATCTTTAAACATCTAACTCTATAAAAAATTAACAAAATCCGAATTTATTTAGTTTTCGAACTGTTATTCAATAAATAAACAGACTATGTTATTTAGTTAAGCACTAAAATTTTGACAATGTCAAACAAACGCTCAAACAATTTCTAATTTGGTTGATTTTTACAAAATTGATTTTAAAAAGGAAACAAAAAAGTAAAAGGTGAGCATCATCTTCCCCCTATTATCTTATGCCATCAAAGGGTTTTCTTTGCAATTTCAAACCTCGATTTACTGCATTGACCTAACTCACATCTGCAAAATCTGCCATCACTAGAAAGAACTGCAGTTTTGCCTTTTTTCATTAGAAAAATAAATTAATTGGAAAGTGGTTAAGTAGTAAACCCTAAAGAGTGAATAAAAGAGCTTGACCCTTTCAATAAATATATGTTTTACGAGAGAATTTTTTAGGGTAATGCTTATGACATCCCACATCGACAAACGGAGAAGGGGTGATATGTCTTATATGTACATGTCCACCTCCAATTAGTACGAGGCTTTTTAGGAGCTCACTAGCTTCGAATTCCATCGAAACTCCGAAGTTAAGCGAGTTTGGGCTAGAGCAATCCCAGGATGGGCGACCCACTGGGAAGTTGCTCGTGAGTTCCCAGAAACAAAACCGTGAAGGCGTAGCTCAAAGCGAACAATATCGTGCTACAGCGGAGTAGGTCCGGAATGTGACAAAATGGTATCAGAGCCATTATGCGGTTCAGTACGGATGTGCCAGCGAGGACGCATGTTTCCCCTTAAGTGGGGTGGATTGTGACATCCCACATCGACCAACGGAGAGGGGGTGATGTGTCTTATATGTACATGCCCACCTCCATTTAGCACGAGGCATTTTGAGAGCTCACTGACTTTGAATTCCATCGGAACTCCGAAGTTAAGCGAGTTTGGGCTAGAGCAATCCCAAGATGGGTGACCCACTGAGAAGTTGCTTGTGAGTTCCGAGAAACAAAATCGTGAGGGCGTAGCTCAAAGTGAACAATACCGTGCTACGACGGAGTCGGTCTGAGATGTGACAATGCTAGAGAGACCATCTATTTAAATTAAATTTTGTAAATTATATGACGTGGTTGTTGATGATTGAATTATTAATAAGTCTTAATTAAGGTGCTTATTTTCTATTGGTGACACATCACATGGTTTACAAATATAGTTTAAAAAGATGATAGTCAACCTAGCATTTTATATTTTTTTATGTACTCGAAATACAAGTTGGTACACCACGTGTAATTATATAAGTAGAAAAAAAAAAACCTTTTAGTGTTTCTCTCCATTTGTGTTTCAAATACACTGAAAAATCTCATGGTTTAAGAAATTCATTTCCCAAGAGTATTGACAGACACAAAAAAATCAAACCACAGAAAGAATCTCGCGCCAAAACACACAAGGGATAACAAATGAGCTAGTTAAAAACATTTTTTCTGCAGCATAGATATTATCGACAAAAATTGCAAAATCAGCAAAGTCTAATAAATAACAAAAACTAAGGGAGCAACATTGTAGAAAGGAACAATTCAGTGCATGGAAGACCACCCCTCAACTCAAATTCCATTTCATGCGATGCTAAAAAAATAACAAGCAAAAGCTGTTTCTTCAATGTCTCCTCTTATAATATACCTGCACGTGTGCCTCAGTAGAAAATAAAATTAAAAAAAAAATTTATGTGAATATTAAGAATCACTCAACCACGGGCAACCAGCCCAAATATCTCCAGGATCTTTTTACCAATTTCAGTTCTTGTTTTGAAGAGATTTTTTCAAATATATGATATTCAAGCAGTATTCCACATATTATAATATAAATAAAAGAAACAATAAATTTTTCCAAATCTCTCTACTTATTTTATAACACGTGGAATAACCGTTTGAATATGCATTAGAGAAAACTCAAAAAAAACCACTATATAGAACAATAAAGCCACGTCCATATAATTGGGAAGTCTAGTACAGGAAAAATAGAAACCAGAGTTCAAATCACTTAAAGCTTTTTAAAGCAAAGTTATAAAAACACCACAACAACAGAAGCAATTAATAACAAGCTAACTGGCTAGACACAACATACGACTTGTTCTCAGTACTCTTCTCCCTCGTCACCTTCTTCGCCCTCATCGGCCTCAGCACCGACCTCTTCATAGTCCTTCTCCAGTGCAGCGAGATCCTCACGGGCCTCAGAGAACTCACCTTCCTCCATGCCCTCACCAACATACCAGTGAACAAATGCCCTCTTGGCATACATGAGGTCGAACTTGTGGTCAATGCGAGAGAACACTTCAGCGACACTGGTGGAGTTTGAGATCATGCACACTGCCCTCTGAACCTTGGCAAGATCACCGCCTGGGACAACAGTTGGGGGCTGGTAATTGATACCGCATTTGAATCCAGTTGGGCACCAGTCAACGAATTGGATTGTGCGCTTGGTCTTGATGGTTGCCACTGCAGCATTGACGTCCTTGGGCACCACATCGCCTCTGTACATCAGACAGCAGGCCATGTATTTCCCATGGCGGGGATCACACTTGGCCATCATGGACGATGGCTCGAATGCGCTGTTGGTGATCTCTGCAACTGAAAGCTGCTCATGATAGGCCTTCTCAGCTGAGATAACTGGAGCATAAGATGAAAGCATGAAGTGGATCCTGGGGTATGGGACCAGATTAGTCTGGAACTCAGTCACATCGACATTCAAGGCACCATCGAACCTCAGAGATGCGGTGAGTGACGATATCACCTATAAGACACAACCGAAGAAAATTGGTATACATGCGTCTTCATTGAGGAAAAAAACAAGTACTGAATTGAAACGAAAAGCCAAACAATACCTGAGAAACCAAGCGGTTCAAGTTAGTGTAGGTGGGTCGCTCAATGTCAAGGGAGCGCCTGCAGATGTCATAGATGGCCTCATTATCCAACAGCACAGCAACATCGGTGTGTTCCAGGAGGGAGTGGGTTGAGAGAACACTGTTGTAGGGCTCAACCACAGAGGTTGAAACCTGTGGAGAGGGGTACACAGTGAACCCAAGCTTGGACTTCTTGCCATAGTCTACTGAGAGACGTTCGAGCAGAAGGGAGCCCAGACCTGAACCAGTGCCTCCACCCACAGCATTGAAAACCAGGAACCCTTGGAGGCCAGTGCAGTTGTCAGCAAGCTTTCGGATGCGGTCCAGGCACAGATCAACAATCTCTTTGCCAACTGATAAGGATAAAGATATGTAAGCTTCCTGATACTTAGCGCAGAAAGAAAATCAGAAATCACAAACAAAGGAGTAAAATATTAACTGGTATAGTGGCCACGAGCAAAGTTATTAGCTGCATCTTCCTTGCCGCTGATGAGCTGTTCAGGGTGGAAGAGTTGGCGGTATGTCCCGGTCCTGACTTCATCAATAACAGTGGGCTCCAAATCTACAAACACTGCACGAGGAACATGCTTCCCAGCACCAGTCTCGCTGAAGAAGGTGTTGAAAGCATCATCGCCTCCTCCAATGGTCTTGTCACTCGGCATCTGGCCATCAGGCTGCAAAAGACATCGAATTTAGAACAGCATTGTCAAAAATCAAACAATTCAAAACATTTATGTAAGTACTAACTGCATCGTTGATATTCGTATTAGGATCACGAAGCCATGTTCTTACTATTGAATATAAAAAAATGCACAGAGATTCAAATTCTTGAAACTAAGAGTGCATCACGAAAAATTCCGATAGGGTGAATTAATGATTTAAGCCATGTTCGTATTAGGAATGATTTAAGCCTCATTATTTAAGCCATGTTCGTATTAGGAATAATTAATGATGCTCCAAATTTATTTCTATCGACCGCTGCCTTCATAGAAACTACATACATATTAAAAGATTAGAGCTGAAACGCTAACAAAGAGTGAATTTCAATTTATTTCGTGTGATAACATAGAGGAGTCATCGTAAAAACCAAATTTATTTCTATAGTTTTGTTAAATCATTTAAATACTAGCATTTGAGAATGCAGACAATCCAAACAATTCATAATCTCCTGATAACGCTTTAGGATAATAATAATAATAAACAATACAAAAACCACGTTTAAATATAATAAAATGGATAATTAAATACAAAATCACATAAAAAACATGTTCAAATTCGATATAAATAAACTACTAGATCTAATCCAGCGAGTCACTGCCTAGGCATTCAACATATTCAAACAAAATCTAACAGATCTATAGAAAAATGAAAGGCAAAAGGCAATATTCGTGATCGTCTATCATATAAACCAACAGAAACTGCAGATCCGACCAACAAATTACAACAAATCAACGCAAATGCTTCAAATCAGATGCAAATTATCAAACACTGCTGTCAATCGACGCCAAAAATCCAGAAATCAGCCTAGAAACCCTAGATCCAGCGTAAAATCGAAGAAAACGAAACAAATCCAGCAAGCATTAGGCAAATTTCACAATCCGACGTCATGAAATCCCTAGATCTACACAAAACGGAACGAAATCGGACGAGAAATGGAGGAAAAAGAAGAGATGGAGCACCTGAATTCCATGCTCGAGGCAGTAAAGCTCCCAGCAGGCGTTTCCGACCTGGATACCAGCCTGACCGATGTGGATGGAAATGCACTCCCTCATTGTCGCTGAGAGAACGGAAACCCTAGAACGCTGAGTGACGGCGGTGGAGACGGAGGAGCGGAGAGGGCGAGAGGAAGAGGACGGGCGTTTATTAAGACGCCAAAGGTAGAAGGGGAGGTGGTAATGTGGGTCTGGTTTTTCGCTGGGTCGTGGGATTTTATAATTGGGGACGAGGGGGATTGGAGCGGGAAGGGGAATTTTTAACCGCGGTTAATTTTGGGGGTGAATGTTCATTTACCTGCTGGCATAATGGCATTGCATTGGCTGTTGTTGGACAGCCTTGCCATTATTTTTTTTACCTGCTCTGGAATTAACCGCATCGCTTGTTTCACGGGGACGGTTCGGAATCTGTAATTTTAAATTTTGAATGAGTTTTCGTGATGGATAGTGCAGCGACGTCGTTTGATATCTGCATGACGCACATGACTCCATGTGCTTCGTAAAATGAAAGGGATAAAGAAAAAGGCGAAAGGGCGGGCCATTGGGCCAATTTCATTTCGAAATAACGGTAGTGCTTTTTCTTTTGACATTTTCCCCCTAATTATAGTTTGAAAATTAAAATTGTTATCAACCCCAAATTTTAATTTTTCACTATTAATTTTAAACCTTTTTTTTTTGTCGAAATTTAAAACCTCTGTTGGTTAAGTGTTGATTACTAACATTTTTTCTGAATAAAACGATATTCTACTCTAAAATGTGGGATTTGGACGAAGTAGTCATTTTAATAAGAGGTATTTGTCGATTTCCCTCATGAACTTGTAGAGTTTGGTCAATTTCCTCTATGAACATTAATTTTAGTCAATTTCCCCTATGAACTCTTATAATTAGTCAAATTTTTCCATGATATTAAGTTTTTGAATTTTTCATCCAACATTCCATTAACTTTTGCCACATTTACAACTTCAAAGAGTAGAAAAATCATTTTTCTCAATTTATATATATTTTTTATTTTTCAAAAATCTAAATTTTTACTCTCTCTCTAAAACTCTCATACATGGTCAAGCCATGAAGGAGACCTCCATCATTTCCAAACTTAAACACTCCTCCTCCAACAATCAACCAAATTGACATTTTTACCCTTTGAAAGTAGCAAAGGGTGGCAGATATTAATGGAATGTAGGATGAAAAATTTAAAAACTTAACAACATAAGACAAATTGACTAATTATAAGAGTTTAAGGGAATAATTGGCTGAAATTAAAGTTCGAGGGGAGGGGGAAATCGGCCAACCCTACAAGTTCAAGGGAAAAATTGGCCAATACCTCTTTTAATAATTAAGTATTAAATTCACCTTGCAAGTGAGTTGGGCATGATACTTCATACTTACAAATGAAGATGAATACATAATTAACTAGATCAAGCCCACACACTATGTGTGTGTAAATATAAAAGATTTAAAAAGAAAAAAGTATATGGAAGAAAGAGAAGTTGGAGTGAAATGTGAAAGAGAGGGGGGACAGAGAGAGAGAAACGTGAGAGTGGGGAGAGAAGTCAAAGACATGCTAAGATGACATGTGGGAGAGGGAAGAAAAAAATCAGCAAATTTTTTTGTACGAAATTACTTTAATGCCTATTGTTTGTACCATACTTCACCAATCCCGAAACTACCAAGCACCGGTCAAATTCGTACCTTCAGAGACCTACTGAAGGGTTCGCGCTGAGGCGCCCTCGCCGAAGCACACGAGTTTCTCTCCAACCAAAAGGCCAATCACGACATGACACGTGTCAACACCAGAGAAAGCTCCTAGAGTCCCACATCGACCGCGGACGAAAACATGGGACTCTTCTCAACTATAAAAGGAGATCATTCTCCCACAATTAAGCTCTCATGATCTTAGACCCTCTAACCCCTTATTAGAACTCACTAATGATGATTATGCCTAAACCCATGTATTATGTAAACTCTACATTATTAATGAGAACTCCTCTACCTTCGTGGACGTAGCCCAACTTAGGGTGAACCACGTACATCTTGCGTTTGCTTCCCATTTCTATCATATCATACACTATCTTCACTTGATGACCTGAACAATCTAGCGAAGGTCATCTCACCTTGACACTTTACGTTGTTCCAAAGTCCACCCGATTTTGTGCATCAACACCTATTATTTTTTTTATTGATATTTTCTTTTAATTATGCATGAAAGGGTATAATAGTATTTTTATTAGGTTTTAGTTGACAAAGAGTATTCTATTAATAGGTAGTATAGATATATATGTATATTGTAATGTTAGTGCTACCTACATGTATTAGATTTTTAAATATAAAGATATTATTTACACTAAGAAGATAAGAGATTGGGTTAAGTCACATAATAGGTCAACCATAATAATTTGGTTTGAATACGCGTTTGGCGAGAATTGAATATAAGACATTTCACTTACTAGTGAAGAAAAATATCACTAGTAAGTTCGGAAAATGTTGAATCGGAAATTTATAATTCTTAGAATTTCCAAATGCATTCCAACTTTTTAGAAATATTTGGATTTCGAAATTTTAATGTCAAAATTAGAAATATCATTCCAACTTGTACCCCTAAATATACAGAGAATGAGATTCTGTATAAAATTCTATAACAGATGTCAAGAAAAAAAAGTGGGACAACCAATCCGAAAGAAAAATATGAAGACAATAAAGTTTCTTGAAAGTTGGAAAATGTACCTTTCAAGATCAACATATGGAGGACTGAAACTCAAACCTTACAAACTTCACTGAGAAAAAATTCATTGTGGAGCCTACTTAAGCTTCTTTGAGTGTTCTTTAATTTTTTCCCACAACTAAAAAGAAAAAGAAAAGAAACATACATTAAAAAAAAAGAGTAGGTTTAATCCTCAACATTTGCTGGAACTTATTACAATGATTAACACGTATTAGTTTAAATTGGCATGTTTGATAACGAGAGGAGAACCAATTTGTAAGTTGTAAGCATGCTTTACAGATCTCTACATTTCTAATCTTTTCCCTTGTCTTAAAGAAACTGCAACTACCAAATACAACTAGAAACCTTTTCTCTTAATCAAATTTTAAACACAAACAAAAATTCTAATTGTGTTATTGGTGTGATATTCTATACAAGTAAATTCATCTAAACTACAGAAAGAAAAATTTAAACTTGGGTGTAGAGAAACGAGCACACTGCTTCAGAAAACTTAACTAAACTCAACTATGCATGTAAAAATATGTAGAATGTGCAATTTTTTTCAATAATCCAAGCTACTGAGTAGTATAGGAAATGAGCGGTCATGATTGAATTGAAAAAATACTATTTTTTCTTACTTACCAATCTAATAGAAAAAAAAGCCCAACTACTATGTAATCTCGGTAAATATGTGACCTTTCAATTTTCTAGTTCTTACATCACAACTGCAAAGGAGCAATAATCCAAGCCAGGGCGAATCATTTTTGCACCACCAATCTGGCACTACACTTTACACACAAACCTGTATGCTACAAAATCCCACAGACCGAGTAACTGAGCTATTCAACAATGAATCAAAGGCTTATCATTTTGGACGGTCGAGATGGTTTCTGATCTCTGAGCAATTCGACCACCCTTCTCATGGAGGGCCTGTTGATTGGGAATGCAGAGGTACAAAGAAGAGCCACCTTCAAAACCTTCTCAATCTCTTCGTAATCGCACGTCAACGGATCAATCCTTGGATCGATTATCTGGCGGAGATTGGCGCCGCAGAAACCGCCGTCATTGCTGCCTTCTTCTTCTCCTTCAGGAGTAGACATGGCAGCCACTCGAACCCACTTCACAATGTCTGTGTTCTCACCAAAGGACGAGTCATTCGGACTCTTGCCGGTAATAAGCTCCAGCAGCACCACACCGAAGCTGTACACATCGCTCTTCTCAGTTACTTTAAGCGTGTATGCGTACTCTGCAAAACAATCGAAAACGTGTCCCCAGATCCTAATCCATTAAACATACGTTCAAATATTCCTTTCAACCAAAGCAATTAAATTACAATTAGAGTTTAGTCCCGACAATAACATATACATCACATGTGATCATGAGCTAAACAAATCAAACTAAAATACATCAACAGTTAACAAATTGTTCACATCAACATTTAACAATTGTCGATAAAATTTCTTTCGAAAGCATATATAGTAAGAATAGATGCAAAGTAAAATCTTTTTTTTTTGGCGAAAAAACAAAAACCGTGTCATGATCATGTTTGTTGAGAAGCGATAGCAAGCTTGTAACTCTGTCGATTAAAAGCATTCAATCTCACGTCTGAGGTCTCATATCTAGTGCCATGACACGTAACCAGAAACCTAAGATGGTGATTTAGAAATAAAATATAGTTGACTAGAAGTCAGCAAAGGGCAGTCACCAACCAAAACTGTGAACCCACGTTGGAAGATAGTGTTTGTTGGCTCCCCACTTAGCAATTTAGCCACTTGTATATATGCACAAATAAGACTAGACACTAACGAAGACGAAGGCCACAGGAACTTGGAGTGTGACATTCAAATTTCAATTTTAACCTAAAAATACATTTGGGTCCCAAAAATTGCCATCACAGATAGTGAGACACCCGGAGAATCTATCAAGACACCCAAAAACCTAAATTTAGCAACCAACCAAAATTTTTTTAAAAAACTCACCTGGAGCAATATAACCGTAGGACCCAGCAATCCGTGACATGGCACCACATCCGGCCGCCATGTCACGCTGCAAAGTCTTGGCAAGTCCAAAATCAGCCACTCGGGGGGTCCAGTACTCGTCCAATAGTATGTTGTTACTCTTCACGTCCCGGTGCACAATAGCCGGAGCGCAGTCGTGGTGAAGATAGGCCAACCCATGGGCCGACCCGACCGCAATGTTGAACCTTTTGGCCCAATCCTCCAAAGGACCAACCTTTTCACCATGCAAACAATCACCCAAGCTTCCATTCTCCATGTACTCATAACCCAAAATTCTACTATCCTCACCACTACAACAAAACACCAATTTTACAATATTGCCATGTCGGATACAACCCAATGTCTCCACCTCGGAACGGAAAACGGATTCAGTTTCGGGTTTCCTTGCTCCGCCCCATAGCTTCTTAACCGCCACGGTCTGCCCCGTCTTCAGCTTAACTTTATAAACATGACCCGACCCACCCGTCCCGATTAGATTCTCGTTCGTTAACGATTGCATAACCTCCTCTTCATTAAACCCGACCCGTTGGAATGTAGTGACCCTGTAGAGCCGCTTCATTTTACCGCCAAACGCTTTCGATCGGAATTTCAAAAACGAAAAAACCGACCCGATGAGCAGCACAATACACACGGATAAAATGACTATCAAAATTGGGGTAGGAGATTTGGGTTTGGAGCAGCTTGGGAAGCGATCCAGATCCGGGCTGCACAAATTCGGGTTACCCAGTAGCCCCAAGCTGAAGGGACTGTAATCGAAACCGGTAGGAATTTTTCCATACAGTTTGTTGCTTGAGACGTTGAACTGATTGAGCCTGAGCTTGGTCAACTCCGCCGGAATCTCACCGGTGAGTAAATTTTCCGAGAGATCCAAGTAATTCAATACCGGCAAGTCGCCGAGTTGGGGTGGGATCCGACCCGATAAGCGATTGTGAGATAGGTTCAGCTCCGTCAACTGGGTCCACGTACTCACTGCACTCGGAATATCACCCGAGAACATGTTCTCCTCCATTCTGAGCCTCTGCAAAATCTTCAGCTCCGTTATGCACGACGGCAATTCGCCGGAGAATTGGTTGCTGCTCACGTCGAGGCTCGAGAGGTTGGTAAGCTTACAAATCGCCGACGGAAGCTCGCCGGAAAATGCATTGCTGGAGATCGTAAGCGTCGAGAATTTAGTAGCCGCCGAAATCGACGGCGAGACGCTGCCATTGAATCGGTTGTTATTCATCGAGAAGAAATAAATCCCCGGCAGACCCCAAAATTTCTCCGAAACGACGCCGTCGAGCTGATTGTTTTCGATTCGGACGTATTCGAGAGAGTGACACTCGTTTAACGTATCAGGTAAATTTCCAGAGAACTGGTTCTCCATTGCGATGAAATTCCAGAGCTTTTTTCGGTAACAGAGGAACTTCGGCAGCTCGCCGGAAAACTTGTTCGTCGAGACGTCGAGATCTGCCAAATCGGAATATCGGCCAAGATATTCCGGGAGGGAGCCGGAGAAGCTGTTGTTGAAGATCTTGAACTGCTGCAGGTTGGGATTGGAGGCCAAGATCGGAGGAAGCTCGCCGGAGAGGAGATTGTCGTTGAGATTCAGAGACTCCAATTGCAATCCTGCAATTTTTTCTGGAAATTTTCCGGTAAAGGCGTTCAGAGAGAGATCTAAGTTCCGGAGAGAGGGCAGGTTTCCGATGCTCTCAGGCAATTCGCCGGACAGCTGGTTTTCGTACAGCTCGATCTGCGTCGCGCTTCTCAATCCGCCGATGCTCGCCGGAATCGGACCGGATAGTGAATTTGTAGACAAATCCAGGTTCGTCAGCGACACGAGGTTTCCGATGGAGTCCGGTATTCGACCTCTGAGGTTGCATTGGGTGACGAAGAGATTCTGGAGCTTCGTCAAGTTTCCGATTTCAGAAGGTAGCTCGCCGGGCTTCAATGGATTAATAGCGAGTTCCAAGCGAGTCAACTCGGTAAGATTGCCCAAGAACTTGGGGATTGTACCGGTGAGCAAGTTCCCGGAGAGCATCAGGACTTGCAGGGTGGGAAACCGGCCGAAACTCGCCGGAATATCGCCGGTGAAGTTGTTGTCCATGAGGTTAAGGATTCGCAAGTCTGTGAACTCCGGCTGGAACTCCGGCAATGTTCCGACGAAGAGGTTGTCGTTGAGCTCGAGAACATGGAGGTGGGAGCAGAGAGAGAGGGTGTGGGTTTGGAGAGAGCCGTTGATTGAGTTGTCAGACAGAGAAAGGTTCTGGAGGGTCCGAATGCTACAAAACCCGAATGGAAAACCGCCGGAAACGCCAAACCCGGATAAGTTTACAGCAAGCACAGAGTGGTTGTCCCCGTCGCAGATGATTCCCGTCCAGTCGCATGGACTTTGATCGCTGCCCGGAACCCAGTCGTCGAGCCTACCGTCCGGGTCGGATAGTTGGGCCTTGACCCGAATCAAGTTCTGAGTATCGCCGGCCAAAGAAGCTGCGACTGTTAATACGCATGACAGTACGGAAAAGAGTACTAAAAGGGGCTTTAGAGCTGCTAATTGTGTCATCCTAATAAAATATGAGAGACAAATTAAGGTTGGAAGAGTGAGGAAATGAAGTTCATGTTATAAGCATGAGTAACGGTTGGAGAGGTTGAGAGGGAGATTTAAAAGGGAGGGAGGATTTTAGAAGGGTTTCAATTTTCAAAGGGGCTTCACATGGAAGGTGCTTTATTGCTTCAACTTTGTGGATATTGTGAGAGAAAGAAGAGTTTGGTTGGTTGTTTCGAAACTGTGAGCGAGAGATTTTTCGATGTATCTGAAACAATTACAGAGGCGGTTTAGTTGTTTTTTGGTGGATATTATTGCTAAGTGGAGCAAATGAAACATGATTCGATTTGGCTTTTTTAGGAGAAAGTGACAATATTTAGTAGTGAGTTGGAACCTGGCAAAGTGTTTTAAAAAGTAGAAGACCAACATTGATTGGCGATTATATTTTCAAAAAGAAGAAAAATTTAGTAAAGAAAGAATTTAAAAGTAGGCAACTAGGGCCATTGTATTTTTTTTCTAGAAGATGGAGAGATTTACTTGCTAGTATGGTTTTATTTATGTGATTTCTTAGGTTTTTGGGAGGGACATTGGATTTGGAAGGGAATGGGAATCGAATGGGAAAATATTTCCATTTTTTCCTTGGCTCGGGAAATAATGGGATGTTTGTGGAGGTTGGGAATTGATGCTTTACCTAGCTATTAGCTAATTAAGCATCAAAGACTACTACCACATGGAATTTGAGACAAACAATGTGATGTTTGTGAAGGATAAAGCCAGCTTGAGGAGCAAGCATGGCAAAAAGTTTTGGTTGAGGTCAATTTTAGAATCTGCAGTACTTGGTTTTATTTTTCATTTTTCAGGAGCGGTATTACTCTAATCGCATTGGTACGATATATGAATTTACTTAATACATTCATTATTTCATGGTTAAATATACAATCAAAAAGAGAATATCGTATCTGATCATAATAAATGTATTAAGTAAATGCATATATTGTAGTCAAGTCCGTAAACTCTTCCATAAATTCTTAAAAGCATTGGGAGAAAAAGAATAAACCTTTTGTAGAGTTGAGAGAGAGGACAAATAATGGAGGATTTTCTTAGTTTTGTTGGATAACAGTTGTGAATTTATTTGACTCAATTCCTAAAACAAGTGGTGTGTCTAATGGTAGCACACTTGAATTATGATGGTGGTTGCAGTAATTAGAATATTGCTATTAAGAATGGGAACTGTTTGACACTTTGAAAATTTCATTTCCTCACAAGCATATATTTTTTTTAAATATAGAAAATTTGGAGTGTAAAATGAGAATTTTGGAGTGCTAATAACAATTCCCTTTAGAAAAACACAACAATAAATATTTACAACATCAAAGAATGAAAACTGGTATGAGATTGAGTAGTATGGTAATAACATTTGTCTCTCTCTATTTCTTATAGTCACCATATGCCTAAGGATGATCACTTATCATTGAATTTAATACTAAGAGTAAAAATTTTACTGTTTTAATCTCAACCCTTGATATCAAATCCAAAGATAAGTGACCAAAAAATTTTAGTCACTAAGTGACAAAGAGAATGAGACTTCTATAACAGTATGGTAAAGTATACAATTAAACTGACAAATCATTTGTGTTATATGTATTGTAATAAAGAGTTATTAAAAATGGTTGTTTCTAAAATGTTTAACTCACAAGTTATATATGTTGTCAAATTATCAATCAAAGAACTATATATTATTAAGATTATGCACTTTAACATAAGAGCATTTCTAGTTAGTGGTGTACATAGAAATGTATACACATAGATTTCACTCTCTCGTTGGCAATTTTAAGAAATGCTAATTTGAGATGTAAAAACCACATTTACATCTTATTTTAATTTTTTTAAAATATAAATATAAGTTATACTCCAGTAACAGAAATGTAAATTTAGAATTACTTGTCTCTTTAATGAATGAGACTCCCTTCCTAAATATGTAAAAACAAAAAACAAAATTTCAACCAAGATGAACATTTTACATCCCTTAAAATTTGTCCATAGATTTCCTACAACAAAAAATCTAAAATGCTATTGCTAGACATTTTGCATCTCCCATTTGACCCATCTCTTTTTGAACTCACAAGGAAATTACTTTCTTTACACATTTCGGCCATGATGAGTATTTTTCATTCTCTTAGAGCATATTCAATGGAGATATGCAAATTTGAGATGTAAAAATCATATTTACTTTCCATTTATATCTCATTTATTTCCGGAAATTTATAAGTTTCAAGGATTAATTTCCTAGACATGCATCGACTCATGCTGAGCCTCACCTCAACTGGTGGAGTGATTTTTCAATATACCCAAAACACAAGCTGATACATCACGTGCCATATAATATAAGTGGAGAGATGATATTTTTTAGTGTCATTCCACTTATATTGGTTCGTGTTTTAAATACACTGAAAAATCTCTCCAACGGTGAAGTTTGAACAATTAGAAACCTGAGTCTTGACTTTAATGTCCGCTCTATTCTCAAAACCCTAATGGATGGGAATACCCATAAAGTATGCACATTGTGCATGGAGATAATTAACAAAATCATGTGGTTCCAACCATTTACATTTAGGTAACATATATAGCCTTTTTTGGTCAAAACCCTATCACAAAATTTTGTATGGTTTGAGAAGCCTGCATGCAGATATCATTTTAGACCTCTTTCTAGAGGATAGTTATCTTTATAGTTGTGGTGTGGGACGCTCTTTTTCTTTCATCTGGATTGAAATCTCTAGTAAAGTTTTATCAAACTCAAATAAAACACCTTATCCTCTTTGTACAAATTATTATGTCATCAATGAATATCCTACTAATATTCAAAAAAATTAGACATTGTCGCTGCGTGGGAAGTTGCAGACACTAGAAGCCATGCAAGTGAAACAGGATCTATAATGTTGCCGTGAAGACTCGGTTGTTTGGGTTGGGTTCGAAGCTGTCAAACCGTTATGCCTAGAGTCACCCCCCACGTTGAATTATTTTATGTCAGAAATGAAACCCTAGAATTTATCTAGAGTTGTGCAAATTATGCGTCCCTTTGGAGTGACCTGAGTGAATCTGAAGCCTCATCTGCAGCATATATACGTAGCTAAAATTCACACACGCCACCAATATAATATGCTTAATAAGAACAACTTCAAACGAATTAGGGTTGATGCGGCCAGCACCAAATGGGGGACCCAATTGGATTGGAATTTGAAGCTTAAGCATCTAATTAGATTGCCACTAGTACTGCAGTCTAGTAACATTCATTTTCACTTATACATTACGAGTTCTGTGAATAGCGAGTTCAATACCTATTTATTATATTGATTCATTGTGTGACTTAAGTCAAATCTCCTACTCCTTTAGTATAGAATTTTGTTGTATATTAAAAATAACCGCTAATTAAGTTATATTTATTGGTTGGTTACTATGAGGAATTCAATCAAAAAGACTTTCATTATTCTGGTTGGTTACAAAAATAGAACTCAGAACTCAGTAGAACATACATGAATGTAGAGAAATGTTTTTTTTTATCAAATTAATTATATTCTTAAGATGTGAATTTACTTAGTTGCTGATGCAAATCTGTTGGCAAGTGCATTTATGGAGTGTTGGGATAAAATGAATTACTAAAGCCAATCAGTAGCACTTAATAAAAGACAGGGTGTTTTGGCTATCAGATTACTAGTAGCATTAATTATGTAATTTCAGTTTTTCAGTCACTTTATTTCATTTTTTGTCTTTTCAATTTTCTGAATGTAAGTTACAAATGCTATAAATCTCACTTCTTGCTAGAGGTGAAGGGCTGGACGTTTTTTATTAATGAAATAAAGTGTTTTCTCTGAGTTTTGTGCCTTTCTCTTTATGAGATTGTTCACTTTGTTTTCTAGTTGTCTACGTTGTAAACTGGCACTAGAATCAAAGTATTTGGGATTTTCAGGTCTCTTCACGCACTTGGAGATAATGAACCCTCTCTATCACATCTTTCCTGTAATTTCGGTTTTCATTTTCGTTTTAATTCATAGCTGGGCATTATCGCCCTGTATCAGTTGGTATCCAGAGCTTGGTACGTTCTTTAGGATGTTTCCAAAGCGAAATGTTCATTCCCAGGGAGATGAGATGGCAGAAGTCAAGCAATCGTTAGCTCGACATGCCACTGAGTTTGCAGAGATGATGCGTATGATGGAGGAAATCAGACTTCGGCTCCCTGACAATCCACCACCAAATCGTCGGGAAAGACAAAACCCTCCACCACCACTTGAGGGTTATGAGGACGATTATGAAGACGAACATGAAAATGATAACCCATTTGCAGGTTTTGGGGCACGAAGGAGACCATATATTCCCCACAAATCTGCTGCTCGAGTGATTCAAAACAACAATAATCGCTGGGATTCCAAATTCAAAACTGAAATCCCTGAGTTTCATGGTGGGATGCAACCGGAGGAGCTCTTAGATTGGTTGACAACGGTAGAGGACATCTTTGATTTCAAGGAGGTTTCAGAAGACAAAAAGGTGGGACTGGTGGCTACTCGTTTACGAGGAAGAGAATTAGCTTGGTGGCAATAAGTTAAGGCCTATTGGATTCGAAAGGGGAAGAGAAAGATTGAAACATGGGAAAATATGAAGAAATACATGTGTGTTGAATTTTTGCCTCACAATTACGCAAGATCTTTGTATACGTAGTTACAAAGTCTTCAGCAAGGCAATAAGTCAGTGAGTTCTATACGGAGGAATTTTACAATCTGCTTGCACGAAATGACTTGGATGAGACCGATGACCAATTGGTGGCACGTTACATTGGCGGATTGCGACAAAATATTTAGGAGGCTCTAAATCTATATGATCCTTATAGTGTCTCTGAAGCGCATCAAAAAGCTCTCCAAATTGAGAAACAAAGTAGTCGTCCCAGTGCACCTTCATGGGGGCTTACAACATCAGCCCTTCCAGCGGCCTCCAAGAATATCGTTCCAGCACCTACTATCCCAAAATTCACTTATAGTGGAAGCTCAAATGCCAAGAATGCTCCTACTTTTAGTGGGAAGTGCCATAAGTGTGGAGAGCTTGGTCATAAGTCCATCGAATATTGAAAGTCTGATCGTCCAGGTGAAAACTTGTTTGTTGAAAATGAAGATACAAATGATGATGTTTATGATCTCTCTCAAGAAGCCATTTATGATGGTGATGAAAATGACAATCTGGAAGAGATATTACATGGGGACCAAGACAAGACTTTTATTGTTAAAAGAGTTTGTTTCACTCTGCGTAATGAGGATGATCATTGGCTGCGTAACAACATATTTCATTCAACCTGCACAATTGGAGGGAAGGTTTGCAAGCTTATTATTGATGGTGGGAGCTGTGAGAATGTGGTGGCAGAAGAGGATGTACAAAAGCTTAAGCTTGAAATAAAGCCACTTCCAAATCCTTATCAACTCTCTTGGCTTAAACGTGGCAATGAGGTAAAGGTTTCCAAACGATGTTTGGTCCATTTCTTTATTGGTAACAAGTACAAAGACAAGGTTTGGTGTGATGTGATTAACATGGATGCTTGCCATCTTCTTTTGGGGAGACCATGGCAATATGATTGAAATGTTTCCAAGATGGGAGGAGAAATACCTACAGTTTGTCTTGGGATAATAAGCGTATTGTGCTTGCTTATTCTAAGGATTTTAGGCCTAAACCATCTCATGGAAAGGGTTCTAATTTCGTTACTTATCATAAATTTGTGACTGAAATGAAGCAAAGTGACGTGGTTTATGTTCTGGTTGGTAAAGAGAAGGGGCATATTAATAGTCCAATTCCAGAATTGGCTACACCATTGTTAAAGGAATTTGCATATGTGTTTCCAAAGGATATTCCAGATGGTTTGCCCCCACTGCGAACCATTCAGCACCAAATTGACTAGGTACTGGGATCGAACCTTGCAAACAAACTGCACTATCGGATGAGCCCTACTGAACATGAGAAATTGAGACGACAAGTTGAGGAGTTGCTTGCTAAAGGTTTTATTTGAGAAAGCCTATGCCCTTGTGCGGTTCCTGCCTTATTGGTGCCAAAGACCGATAATACATGGAGAATGTGAACCGATAGTCGAGCGATTAACAGAATAACAATTAAGTACTGATTTCCGATGCCAAGATTCGATAATCTTCTTGACCAATTGTGTAATGCCATAGTGTTCAGTACAATTGATTTGAAAAGTGGGTATCATCAGATTCGCATTAGAGAGGGTGATGAATGGAAAACAGCTTTTAAGATTCGAGAAGGCTTATATGAATGGTTGGTCATACCATTCGGGCTAACTAATGCTTCGAGTATTTTCATGAGAGTTATGAATCAAGTACTTCGACCTTTTATTGGAACTTGTGTGGTGGTATACTTTGATGATATTCTTGTCTACAGTGCAAGTCATGCTTTACACGTTCATCACCTGCGGGAAGTATTGCTTGCGTTGCGAAAGGAGCAATTTTATGCAAATTTGAAGAAGTGTACATTCTTGACCGATTCTGTGTTGTTTCTTGGGTATATTGTATCCAAAGGTGGAATTGCTATGGATAAGAAAAAGGTTGAAGTAGTGACCACATGGCCTACACCACAATCCATACATGATGTATGGAGTTTTCATGGATTTGCCTCATTTTATAGGAGGTTTATTCCACACTTTAGCACCATCATGGCTCCGATCACAGATTGTATGAAAGGTGGAAAGTTCTCTTGGAATGAAGAAAAAGTTGAGCTTCTCTCCATTGTTCGTGCTACCTGACTTCTAAAAGGTTTTTGAGCTATCTTGTGATGCATCTAAGATTGGTATTAGGGCTGTTTTGAGTTAATAAGGGAAGCCAATTGCCTATTTTAGTGAAAAATTGAGCAATTCAAGATTGAGTTACTCCACATACGATTTGGAGTTCTATGCTATTGTTCAAGCTTTGAAGTATTGGCGGCACTATCTGATCTACAAAGAGTTTGTTATATACTCTGATCATGACTCTTTGAAGCATATAAACAACCAGAAAAAACTGTCATCGTGGCATGCTAAATGGGCTGCATACTTGCAAGAATTTACATTTGTCTTGAAGCACAAAGCCAGAATGCAAAATCAAGTTGCAGATGCTTTGAACCGGAGAAAATTTCTACTTGGCTCCATGAGAATTCAGGTATTGGGGTTTGACTCTTTGAAAGATTTATTGAACACTATTTTTTTTTTCTCCCATTGTTGAAGATGTTGCTCAAGGAACTAGAACGGATTATGTGTTGCATGATGGGTTCCTCTTTAAAGGGAATCAACTTTGTATACCGGAGTCTAGTTTGAGACTGAAGATCATCTAAGAGTTACATAATGAAGGCCATGTGGGAAGGGACAAGACCTTTGAGCTTGTTTCTTTTTCTTATTTCTGCACAAAGAGGTGTATCGTTTTGTGGAATGATGTCAAATCTATCAAGTTTCAAAGGGCAAGGCGACCAACACTGGATTGTACACGCCTTTACCTATTCCTTCCTAACCATGGGTGCATATAAGCATGGATTTTATTTTGGGATTGCCTCGCACTCAGCGTGGTGTGGACTCAATTTTTGTGGTGGTTGATCGATTTTCAAAGATGGCTCACTTTATTGCTTGCAAGCAGACAACGGATGCTTCAAAAGTTGCTGAGTTATTCTTTTGTGATGTGTACCAACTTCATGGGTTGCCGAGCTCAATTGTTTCAGATCGGGACACCAAGTTTATGACTCATTTTTGAAGGAGCTTGTGGAAGTTTGCTAACACTCAATTGAATTTCAGTAACGCCTATCACCCTCAAACAAATGGGCAAACTGAAGTTGTGAATCGCTCATGGGGAGATCTCTTGTGTTGCTTAGTAAGTGATAATTTGAAATCATGGGACCATAAGTTATGTATTGCGGAGGTTGCCTATAACCATTCTATCAATCGCAGCACGGGAATATGTCCTTTCTATATTGTCTATGGCTTAATTCCGCGAGCACCAGTTGATCTTGCTCCTGTTCCAAACATGAAAAGAATCAGTGGCAAGGCAAAAACTTTCGCTGATAACGTCAAGCAAGTCCATAGCATGACTCATAACCGCCTTGAAGAATCCAGTTAGAAATACAAAGCTCATGCGGATTCCAAACGACGACTGGTCGAGTTTGACGTGGGAGATTTTGTTTCGGCTGTTTTGATAAAGGATTGTTTTTCTGCTGGCGATTACAACAAGTTGTCTGCGAGAAAGATTGGGCCATATGAGATTGTTGAAAAGATTAATCCCAATGCTTATCGCCTGAAGTTACCAAGCCATATTCGTAGATGTATTCAATGTGAAACACCTCATTCCTTTCAAAGGGGACATCGACGATACTGAAAATGCAATTTCGAGGATGAATTTTCTCCAACTCGTAGAGGATGATGCAGATCTGTTGGCAAGTGCATTTATGGAGCGTTGGGATAAAATGAATTACTAAAGCCAATCAATATTACTTAATAAAAGTCAGGGTGTTTTGGCTTATCAGATTACTAGTAGCATTAATTTTGTAATTTCAGTTTTTCAGTCATTTTATTTCATTTTTTGTCTTTTCAATTTTCTGAATGTAAGTTACAAATGCTATAAATCCCACTTCTTACTGGAGGTGAAAGGTTGGACGTTTTTTTATTAATGAAATAAAGTGTTTTCTTTGAGTTTTGTGTCTTTCTCTTTGTGAGATTGTTCACTTTGTTTTCTAGTTGTCTATGTTGTAGACTGTCACTAGAATCAAAGTATTTGGGGTTTTCCGATCTCTACACGCACTTGGAGATAGTGGACCCTCTCTATCACATCTTTCCTGCAATTTCAGATTTTATTTTCGTTTTAATTCATAGCTAAGTATAATCGCCCTGCATTAGTTGCATATTTAACCGTTATATAGTAAATGTATTAATAAATGCATGTATCGTAACTAAGTCCGTGAATTTAAATAGGTTAAAAATATCTCTCCAAATATATTATTACCTAATGAACATAGGTGGACCACCCATCACTTTCTAGTGCCTAGCAGTGGGAGCATGATTCATGGTGACAAAGCCAAGGTGGTTGAGCTAACTCACCCATTTGGGTCTATCCATTTCATTGTTAGAGGTCAATTTTCAAATCACTAATTATTTTTTAATTGCATGTATTATAATGTAAATTCTCAGATTACTATTGCTGCTACAAACAAAGATTACTTGGACTCTCTAGTCAAGCAGTCCAACTATAAGTGTCGGGTGGTTGTGACCCATTTGACTTATATGCAGAAAATGATCATGTATACTTTGTGGACTGCTTTTAGCATATTTGACTGGTGAAATTGAGCAGACATGAGATGTGTGGTTACAGATGCAATAAGATAGATAATTAATACTAATTTTTGTATCTTGTAGTCGTCCTCATTGAATGCAGTTTTTGACACTTCTGGACTGAGAAATGTACGGCTAAAGCCTCTGGCTATGATAAGGTCAATGTCTGCCGAACTGACGATATATATATACCGGCATACCTGCATGCATCCATTGCTTGCTAAATCCAAGTGTAGGTGTCGCACAATAATATAATTCGGACGTACGAGTGTCGAATTTAAGGAGAGCGTTGAAAAAGAATGTAGAATTTTTATAAAAACTGAAACAAAGAAACAATATTGAATGGGATGAAATTGTTTTAAAAAAATTCAGTAATTACATGCGCTAAAATATTGGGGTTCCACCTACATACAACTACGCAATTTCACTATTTTGATTCTTTTTTATAACTCAACTGAGATACAAACAGCAAATACTCTCAATCGGAAGATGTGGCAATTAAGTTTTCTCAAAATAAAACTATTTTATGATGAACTTTCCATTGTAGATGTTTGAACTACATAAAGCCCTTCAGTTTCTTATAGAAATAATCCCAAACATAATTTGTACCTATGGCAACAAGATATCAAGAAATTATTTTGTCGAAACTATACCAATCTACTAATTTATTTAATTCATTAAAAGCATGAATATTAGGACAAAACTGTAGGAAAAACATGACTGATCCTATGAATCACAACTAACATTCATTAATTTGAAAATAGAACAAATCAAAAATTCCATTGAACATCCACAATGTAAAATTGACATTTAAACTTCGAAATAGAATCGAAATAATAAAACTGCATAGCCATAATATAGGTTTTCCCCCTAACCTTAGCTAGGGAGATTAGTTCTCCATAAACGAAAATCACAAAGAATTCTTAAAAACATTGAAAACTAACTGAATGCCTAGAAGAGATAAAACAGCAGCTACAGCCAACCTTTCTTTTATATCAAACTTATCTTCTGCGAGAGAAATCAGGATCTTGAAACTAACTGAAGGCCTAGAAGAGATTAGTTCTCTTAATTCCCGCTGAAGCAAGCACACGTTTATATCAAGCTTCCTATTTTCTCTGTCACCGACTCGACTACCACTAAAGAAGTTCTCCTAATTTTTCTGTTGTATACTCCTCTGTCGAAGTGAGAATTGCACATAAGTTGAAGTTTGCACACTATTCCAATACTAGGAATGAGATTGAATCCTCAATTTGTTTCTTGTAAACTCATGGTTCGTTTGAATTCTCTTCGAAATCATATCTCCATACAACTTCCTCAAATCTCATATTCCAACTCTGAGACGCTTGCGTGAGACCATATCTCTTGAATATTTCGAAATCATATCTCCATACAACTTCCTCAAATCTCATATTCCAACTCTGAGACGCTTGCGTGAGACCATATCTCTTGAATATAATGAGTGCCTATCGCAAGCACAATCCGTCATGGCGAATGTAGAGAAAATCTTATCTAAAACGATGCCTTCTCTCCGTATGTACCCTTTAGCTACAAATGTAGCTTTATAGGTTTCAACTTTGCCTTATGAATTTCATTTTCTTTTATAGATCCATTTAGTACCTTTAGGAAACCACACTCTTAGGAGAATCAACCAAGGTCCAAACTTGGTTAGAAAACATTGAATCTATTTCAGATTCTATGGCTACTTGCCATTTACTCGAATTGATGTCAGACATCGCCTCTTCGTAAGTCCTAGGATCATCAATTGTTTGAGTTACAACCCGTCCCAAATTTTTATGTGAAATTACCAAAATACCCCTAGTGGTCAATGTTGACTTTTGTTGACTTTTTGTGACGACTTGTGAAAATTTATTTCTTTACATATTCATGATGTACTCGTCGATACGAACGCGTGGACGCAAGCGGAACTCAATTCGGAGTTAAAACGAACGTTTTATGAAGCTTTAAAGTGTAGGGGCATTTTAGTAATTTTCACCCCGTAAGTTGGAATTAGGGTTTTTGGGTTGTGGGTTGGCTGCTGTGCAGCAACACAACTCCCCACTTTTTGCACGAGCTCTCTCTCTCTCTCTTTCTCTGCCAAAACCACCCAAACCATCCAAACCCTAGTTTGTGGACGAATCACAAAACCATCAAACCGAGACACGAGACTATAGCCATCACGATCGTCTCGTCATTCTGGACGAGGCTGTGATTTTAGAATCTCCAAAATCGAACCCGATCGATCAAACCGACGTCTGAACGGTTTCGGCAAACTGTCCGTCAATTTCCTGTGCAAACCAGACCAAGGTAAGCCTCGAGACCATTACCATTGGTTTTATTGGATTGAGTAGGTTCAAATCGATATAAATAACGTCCGATTTGGTACAGTTTCGAAGGAGAACGAAATTAGGGTTTCCCGAAGCTTCCTGGCCAATTTCAGGCCATCTCTGGCCATTTTTCCGGCCTCAAATTGGTATGAAAATATTCTACTCGTCAATACCTTCATTTTGATATATGGCACGTTAAATTTGGCCAAAGAACGAAGAAGTTATGAATTTTTGAAGTTTGGAATTAATTCGGAAAATTTCCCAGAATTCCGGCGAACAAAACGGCGGAGGACGGCGGCGCCGGTGGCGGCTCCGGCGACCGGCAAGGGGAAGAAGACAGAGGAATATTCTGTCAACGGTAACGGAATATTCCTAACGGCGTTAGAATATTCCGTCAGAAAGGTATATTCCGTTAAAACTAATGGTGCTGACGTCAGCAGCGCATGGCTGACGTCATCAAGCGCGTGCCAGCGCGTGGCGAGTCCTCCCGGCGCGTCCGGCCGTTTCCTGGCGCGTGCGGCGGCGTACGGCGGCTATAGGGTTTTTGGGCTTCGGAAGTCGTTTTTCAAGCCTGTTTTCGCTAAAATAGTATTATTTTTGGAATATTTTTCTATAGGGCCTATATTAATTTATATTAGGGAGGTTCTAATTTTTTCCCCTAATATTAAATAGGTAATTCTTTGGTGCCACACTTCGAGGAGGGCAACACCGAGGGAGATTTCACTCCCGATCACCTGTGAGTGGACTTTTGTTTTGAATAAATGATTTATATGCTTGAAAATAATTATTGAAATGGTTTCTTACATGATTTTAAATGTTTTGGGACATGATTATATATATATATATATATGTTGGTATTCAATTATGCAACCATATGGTATTTATTTATGGTTATATATTATGAAATGGTTTGAGATATGTTTATATACAGGGATATATTTTATGAAATGATTTTGAGGGTTGAATATATTTATATGGAAATATTGGTATTTAATTATTGGCTTCTACACATGATATACGTATGTATGTTTTCAAACACACTTGGTATGCTTTCACTACGTTGTAGTACCGTCTCACGGCCGTAGGACAAGTCTCACATGTTTGAGTCACAAAGACTTATAGAAAGGCATTCCCTCATTAACCGTTCCTTTATTAGACATGATAACCGCTTGTGTTATCTAAATAGTTTATTGGGGAATAATGTGGAGTGTGTGAGTGAACTAAGAATGGATATAAGGACATTTGGAGTATTGTGTGATATGCTTCACACAAATGGAGGTTAAAGAATGATAGGATGGTGACCGTGGAAGAGCAAGTGTGTATGTTCTTACATATACTTGCTCATCATGTTAAGAACCGTACTATAAGGTTTAGATTTGTTCGTTCGGGAGAGACTATTAGTAGGTACTTCAACTCCGTGTTGCAAGGAGTTTTAAGATTACAAGGTACCTTATTGAGTACCCGACAACCTGTTGGTGATAACTGCACAAATCATAGATGGAAAAGTTTCAAGGTATGTTAGTTATGTTTTGCTATTCTTTTCTATGATTTGTGCAGTTTATAAAATTAATGAAATATTTAATTTTTTTTCTGATAGAATTGTTTGGGAGCACTAGATAGTACATACATTCAAGTGCGGGTAGTTGAAACAGACAAACCTAGATTCAGATCTAGGAAGGGTGAAATTGCTACAAATGTATTGGCTGTTTGCTCACGTGACATGCAATTTATAGTTGTCTTGCTCGGTTAGGAGGGATCGGCATTCGACTCTAGGGTCATTCGTGATGCCATATCTAGGCCTAATGGGTTTAAAGTTCCCACTGGTACATTTATTCAATTAGTGTTCTTTTTTGTTCATGATGTGAAAATTAACTTGACACACAAATTAAACCTTATTGTTGACAATTGTAGTAAAGGTACAAGTTTGGATTGTTCTGGACCGGGGATTAACTAGGGATGCCAATCAACTAAAATAAGACTCAAAAATACTAAACTAGACTCTATAGACTCAAAACTAACTTAAGACACTAAAAACAACAAGAAACAATAAAAAAGACTCAACTCTAGACTTAACAATTGGTTTTGACGAAAATAAAACTTAAAAGACTCAAAAGACTAAAAGAAAACAGGTTTTGACTCAATAAACAAGACTTAAGAAAAAGGGGATTTATTTTGACGAAATTGAAACTTAAAACAGAAACTTAGAAAACAAACTTTATAAAAACAAATTTGAGTGAACTGAATGGGTGAGAGGCTAGTTAGAGGGCCCTTCTCCACACATGAAACATATGCAAACGAATCGATTTCCAATTATTATTTCGACAAACCATGAACGACAATGCCCCAAATTAATTGTATTGAACGAATTAATTCTCAGATTTCCCTAGATTCATTGAATTGAATGGATAACGCATCACAACCAAATTATTCTTTATCAAACTCCCTAACTATGGAATACGCATGATAGAGCCATTTAACAAAGATCATTAAGTTCAATGGAAACCATAAGCATTGACAAGGCATTCATAACTATGAAAAGCATGTTATTCCAGCCTAGGGTTTACTTAACACAATTGTGGCAAGCGAGCTTTACTACTTATGAATATAAGTTCATAACGATTAGGTGAAATTTCCTTATACTCTAGCATCAAATTCATGCATGCAAATTAAGTGTCGACCCTCAACCCACATACATAAACAAGTTTTTAATAAAACAGAGAAGTAAACCACATTCACGATTCATGAAACAATAACTGGATGAAATCAATTCATATAAAACATATGTCCATGGCTTCGAATTCGCCTCTAACTAAAAGAAATTAGTTCCACATGATTACAACTGAATATAAATAATTAACATTAAACATCGAAAATAAAGATTGAAGACACCTAGAATCCTCCAAAGCTGCAGCTCCAATCTTCAAATTCTGACTTCTCGCTCCTGTGTCCCAAAACTGATCTCTCGTTATGTTCTGTGCGACCCCAATTGATTGCATTATCAAAGGACTCTAAAGCACGATTTTATAGAGAGTTTAGACTTCATTAGAACTCCTCAATCCATCTGAATTAAGTCCAGAAACACGCACAAACAGCTGTCCCGTTTTCTTCCTTGAATCCCAATCCGACTAGGACTCTTCTGCCTATTTCGACCCTCCACCACTAAAACAGCGATAACTATTTCTAGAAGTATCAGAATCATGATCTGTAAAATCATATGAAAACTAGACATCCAGAGCTTTCCAACCATATATGGTTCGACACGTGATTCATTCTGAGGAAGTCTGAGTGCTCTGTCAAAGTTGGCAGTTACGCATAGCACTGTCCAAATTCCACTCGGATTCCACTTTCTTGCAATCTGCTCGTCTTCCAAACTTCTAACTTCACTCTTTAGGAGAAAATAAGGTCCTCTAGAATTCAGATTCTCAAATGTCTTTACATGAAAATGAACCTCCCTTGCAGCTGGAATTAGGTAGAAAATGATGATGACACAGTTAGGATAAGATAAGATAAGGTTTAGATAATGTTCCAGATAATGTTCCATGTTTCCTGCTCTTTCCTTATCTTCTTTGTCTTGAACTTATTTCTTCATCTTCAAAACAGGTTCCTAGCCTTCTTTGACCTCCCAATTCGTCCATTCCTTGTGCTCCATATGCATGCACTTCATTTAAGCTCAATTTTGCTCTAAAATGCACCAAAATGTACTTTCTTGCTTCACTTGCCATTTGAACCTACGAACACACGAAAATAGCTTAAATCACTATAATAAACAATAACTAACTACGTAAATGCAAGAAAAAAAGCTAACTAAGTCGCATAAATATGCTCCTATCAGTTCACTTGTGATTTTATGTGTATATGCACACTAATAAAAATCTATATTTTTGGTAATTAGGTTATTATTACCTTGTGGATGGTGGGTACACGAATGGTGAAAGCTTTCTAGAATATTTTAATATGAAGCCTTTAAAAGCAAGAAGCGTAATAGAGCGTTGTTTTGGGCTGCTGAAAGCTAGGTAGGGAATATTAAGAAGTCCGTCCTACTATCCAATAAAGACACAATGTCGGATTATCACGGCTTGTTGTCTTTTACATAATCTGATTAGAAAGGAGATGTCTAGGGATCCAATGGAGAATCAACGAATAGAAATTGAAGAGGATGATGATGATGATGATATGATTGGCAATGTCGGAGCATCTGAACAATGGACTACTTGGAGGAATAATATGACATTGCAAATGTATAATGAGTGGAGAGGAAATGGGAATAACTAGTCAAGTCTTGTTATTTGTATTTGAGTATTGGATGCTAATTTGTATTTGAGTACGATGGATGTTATTTTTGTTTAAGTACGATGGATGTTATTTATAATTGCGATGGATGTTATTTGTGTTTAAGCACGATGAATGTTATTTGTGTTACATGCATATAATTACAAAGATCATTTTTTACTTTAGCTATTTTTGGTGTAGTTTTTATTTCTTACAAACTTTAATATTTTAAAGATGGCTGGTCGTGATACCAATCAAAACACTAAAAAAGGGAAGTCCAAATCTAGAACGACATGGTACAAATTTGAAGAAGATGCATTGTTGACTGTGCTTGAAGACTTTGTGGCTAAAGGCCATCGTTGTGAGACAAGTAGCTTTAAATCTGGTACTCTGATCCAAATTGAAAAGACTTTAACTGTTGTATGTCCTAAATCTAAGCTAAAGGCGACTCCTCACATTGAATCAAAATTGAAGAAATGGAAAAAGGATTATAGTATAGTGTATGACATGATCAACACAAGTGGATTTGCATAGAATAATGTGAAAAAATATGTCAAAGTTGACAGTAATGATGTTTGGCAGAATTATGTCCAAGTACACAAAACAATTCTCATTGTTGATTACTGATATAGAACTTTTATTTTGTTCTTTTTTTTTAAAACTTGTCACAAATTAGCTAATACAGTGTTTCCTTATTTTATCATAGACTCACAAGGAAGCAGCTGAGTGGAGGAGCAAACAATTTCATTCTTTGACAGACTTTAAAATATTTTTGGAAAAGATTGTGTTAATGGAAAAGGAGTTGAACTCCCATCTGACATGTTAGAAGAGCATGATGATAATGAAATTGATCCTGCTAATATTGGTGTAGGCAATGCATCTCCTTTGTAAATAAACAAAGAATCCAGTCAATCAGTGGGCAGCAAGAGGAAACGAGTTGCCCCTAGTGATGAAGACAAGATTGTGAGTTCTTTGGAGAAACTGATTGAATTATCTGAAAAAATGATGCATATGGTCACTGAGGCTATAGTAAAAGGTAATGAAAATCGATATGATATTGCCAAAGAACTGAAGGAAATGGGGTTTTTGCCTCTGCAACAGATTGCAACACTGAAAATCATATTGGAAAAGCCACAAAATAATTCCATCTTCATGTCTTTGGATGCTGACATCAAGAAAGTGTATCTTGAACAGTTGCTTATTGATAGTGCTTGAGGACATGGCCTAGGTGTGGATGAAATTGATGTATCACTCTTTTTGGAAGCACCACAAATGTTATATCATATATGCTAGCATGAAAGCCACATGTTGTTTGATTGTGGTGCTATATAAGTCTTAATCTTTCATTGTGGTTGCTTTATTAATATGTATTTTTTGTAAACTAGTGATGTTAATCAGTCTTATTACTTTGTGACCTTGTGGGTGGTAGGGAATGGACTTAAACATTTAACTTTAAGTCATTGTGACGACTATTGCATATATATAAAACTTATGAGTTTTGCATCCATAGTAGCATTTCAATTTCTTTCCATCTTGCATTTTTATTCTTAAATCAAGATCCACAACATGAAATTTACAAAACAACAAAAATGGGCATGGAGTTTATTAAATTGTTGGTTATGGCTCATAAGTAATTCTAATTTACTTCGTTGTTATTTTTAATAAAAATTATGAAAATTTTAAAATAGATGCTCTAATAACTACAATGTTGAATAACATTTTAAGAATCTAATAATAATTACACTTTATAATATAAATATTAAAATAATTATTTTTTAATCCGATGCAGCACCAAACATAGGTCATAACTATTTTGACAGTCCAGCTTCTTAGTCTGATGCAGCACCAAACATAGGTCAGTACTTAGTCCATCTTAAGTCAGTCCAAGCCAATCCAATCTAGTCTGAGAATATAGTCCAGTCCAGTTCGACATGCCAAACGTGCCCTATATTCCCATTCCAGCATTTCGAACAACCAAACAATAAATGAGGCTATAAACCCATGCACGTGGGTCCTGCATTACACATTAAATGTAAAAGAAAAAGGCTATTGACACTCTTGGGAGACTTGAACCTAGAGCTGGGATTTTTGTCTCGAAATACCGATATCGAACCGAAAAAACCCGAATAGAATTCCGAAAATTCCCAAACCGAATTGCCCCGAATAGTTTCGTAACTGATACCGAAAAAAGCCCGAACGTTCGGTATGGGGATTGGGAAGGTCTTCCCATTTATTCGGTAATACTGAACCGAACCGAAATAATATACATATATATATATATATATTATTTTAATTATATATATTATTAATATTAGCCGTAGGATTGGTTGAGATTTAATCTTAACCGTTGGTTTGAATCCTGCCCTAAGTATTCATACTTCCACAGTCCACTTCTTCTCTCTTAACACTCAACTTCTTTGAGTCTGAGTTGAGTGAGTTCTCTCCCACCTTTTTCTAATCTCTCTGCTTTCCTTCCTTTCTTCGTTGTCCAACCACCACGCACCACCACCACCACCCTTCTTCATTCATCTAGTCGTTCCCAACATAGGTTCGTCTTTCTTCACATCGCAGCCACCACCACCACCACAACCCATCCCATCCGTTCCCTTCCTTCCACCACCCTTACACTCTATCGCCCAGGCCCCAGCCACCATCCCCACAACCACGGTCCAGAGTCGGTCCACGACCACAAGTCCTCACTGATTGGATTGGGTTGGTGAGTTTATACTCTCTAAATTATGAAATTAGGGTTTTAATTTTAAGAATTGGGGATTAATTTTGGAATAGGGTTTTACTTTACTTATGGAGAAATTAGTAGGGCAGGGAGGGGATTAATTTGTGAAGATGTGAATGAGAATTAGTCAATTAGGGTAGGTGAGTAATTTTTCGATTTGTCTTTGGACTCTATTGTTTACAGCTGCTGTTGCAGTTGTTTTCTTGCAGCAGCTACTGTGTGCTTGGTTGTTTGCTTGTTGCAACTATGCTTGCTTCTGCTTTTGCTGTCTATTTTAGCTATTAATTTTCTATTACATGTAAAAATTGATTTTCTATTTTAGCAGCTGCGGTGCTTGCTTTTGCTGTCCATTTTAGCTATTGCTTTTGCTGTCTATCTTTGCTTCAAGTTTCTGTAAAAATTGGGTTCCGCCCATAACGATTTGGCCCCGAAACCGAAACAATTTTCGGTATTACCGAAATTCGGTATCCCGAACCAACCTGTTCGGTTTCGGTATTAAAAATTCTCATATCGAAAATTTCGGTTCGGTAATTGGTTTACTCATTTCAGTTCGGTTCCCGAACCGAACCCAGCCCTACTTGAACCCAATCCACACTATATTAATATGAGCAACCCAGCCACTTCAACTAGAAGCACTTTTGTTATGAGTTTTTGTTTTAACATATTATATTATATAGTTATAAAAATTAAATTTATAAAATTATTATTTATACTAAGACACAAAATATTGAGCTAAATTACAGAATATGTCAATCATAATTACTTTTTTATATGCATTTCACTTTGTAGATATCTTTAGTAGTTTGTTTTGGAATTTAAAGCCCAATTATGTCAAAATTACATATTTTGGTATGCTCACGAAGAATTACGATATTTGATAATTTCATTTTATGTAGTAAAAAACGGTAAAGATTATATCATAATTGTCAAACCACTAAGGCATCATATAGAAAGATATATAGTTGACCAATCAAGAGAATTTCATATATTTACAAATTGGTTGAAGAGAATGTCCTTATAAATTAACATGTTTGTCCTAAAAGTTTCTCTTTCCCATCAAGATTTTTGTTGCCTTTTTCATTTTCTTGTAGAGAAAGAATGACGGGCCGCAAAAAGACTCAAATGGAGTTGATTGAGAGTAAACATGCTCGGCAAGTTTCTTTCTCCAAACGCAGATCTAGCCTCTTCAAAAAGGCTAGTGAGCTTTGCACCATGTGTGCTGTTGAGGTTGCACTAGTCATCTTCTCACTTGGAAGGAAGGCCTTTTCTTTTGGCCACCCTAACGTTCATTCGGTACTTGACAGGTTTCATCAGTTTCAGAATCCTGATGCCAATACCAGTCAAAATGAGGCTGGAAAAGAACCGGTTATGCAAGATCTTAACGATAGCTTCTCTCCTTTACTTGAACAAGTGAAATTTGAGAAGAAAAGAGGAAAGAAACTGAACAAGAAAATAATGGAGCATTCGGGGCCTGATTGGTTAAAAGCACCAATGGATAGCCTCAACCTCGAGGAGTTATGCAAGGTCAAGGAAACTCTTGTCGAAGTAAAAATGAAGATAAAAAAGCATAAGAAGGAGCTTGCAGCGCAACCATTCGCATCCTCAACCAATAATTCTGTAGAGTTGTCTCATTGTTCTGAAACTAACCTAGTTGGGGACATTTCTTCTATTCATCCTCAAGGCTCATTAACTTAACTTTTTTGGAGGAAGAGTGATATTTGTGTATTGCCCTATCATAGTATTGGGTTTTAAGATTTCATGCCTTTTGTTCCCGATCCTCACGAGGGCCGACCTTGAGGAGCATCCGAGCTTTTGGGTGGTTATAAGAGGATGTAATGGTTACTTTCTTGAGTATTCTTCTAATACTTCGTACTATTGAATATAACCACATTTTATTATTTTTTAATTAATGTAAAACGTTAGATTAAACATGAATCAATCACAGTCATCCATCATCTCGTAGTACCTAATGATGCGTAGGACTAAGAATTTTTCGTACTTTCTTGCTACTGCACAAGTTATGTTGCAAGTGTTTCATCCGTCATTTAAGTGAAGCTATGGCTATATAGAGAGGTGTAAGTTTAGGACCTTTGATAGAGAAAATGAAGCCCCTTTTTCATTTTTTAAAAACAGGAAACACCAAAAACTCGTTTGGTAGCTTTTTTTATTTTATTTTTTCCCTTAGAAAACATAGAGAACAAAACTCATTCTCATTTTCATCCTTTTCTTCGTTAAATCAGAATCTTTTCGCGCCCTCGCTTCTTCTCCGCTCCCTCCCTTTCTCCAAGGCCTCCGTCGACGCCATCTCCACCCTCAAGACCTCCGATATCGTCAGACCAAACCCAGATGGAAATCCCCCCAGTAGGGGTGGGTTCGAAAAACCGAAAACCGAAAAAAACCGAGCAGAATACCGAACCGAAGCCGAAAAATCGAAAACCGAAAAAAAAACCGAACCGAATTACGAAAACCGAACCGAACCGAATTCTGTTGGTTCGGTTTCGGTTCCAGAGGTTCAGAAACCGAACCGAACCGAAGTCCCAAAAAAACGACGTCGTTTTATGTTATAACCCTAATACGACGTCGTTTTATGTTTTTTTTCAATTATAACCCTAATACCTTCTCGGGCTAAGTCGGCTTCTCCACTCTCCAGTTCTCTAGTTCTCGTTGCTTCCGTCTCCAGTTCTCTAGCCCTCGGCGTCTGCAACTCTGCAAGACTGCAACGATTCAAGGTCAAGGTAAGGCGCTCTGCGTCTGGAACTCCGCCTCGCCCTCTTCCGTCTCGCCCTTCTCGCTCGCCGTCGCGCCCAGTCCTCGTTCATTCTCCTTCCCGACCTCACCATCAACAATTCAAGGTAAGGATTGTAGATTTTACCTATGAAATCCTATCTTACTGAGTGTTTTTTTTTTATCCTGTGAAACAATTATTGTAGATTTTTTTGGTTGAAAGATGGTTATAGATTTTTGATTTACTCGATCTTCTGGTTCAAATATGATGCCCAATGATGGATAAATTGTTTCCTCTGCATACGTCTGGATGATACTGCAATTTGATCAAAATCCAATCAGTCTAAAAGAGAAAAAAAAAAACAGAGATTAGAGATTAGATTTAGAAATATGACGACCCATTGCCCGCAATCACTCCAGCTCCAACACAAGCCATTCCAAAAATCTCAGAAAACCCAACACTCATTCGGCTATATAAAAAAAAACCCAATGATTTTCTTGGAGTTGGAATGAGACCCTTTAACCCGAATCAGATGCCTTTTCCTTGAAACTCAATGATTGTGATTTGCTGAACAGAAAAATAGAGATATTGGAGAGGAGATGACTTGTTTTAACTGTGGGGAATGATGATACATGCAGTGGTCTCTGAGCAGTTTGTAAGTGTAATTGTAGATGGAAATGCAGCCTATAAAGCTATATATGGCCCCTGTAGTAATTGTACTTTGGGGTATATTTCATGTTATTATTGTCATCATTCATTTAACTAATTGTGTTGCTGCGGAAATTACTGGTCATGTTATTTTTCAAGGTTAGAGCACGAGTCTGTGAAGTAGTGATGTTGTGCTAATGATTAGTAATACTCTGTCTTTTGTCTGTTTCTTTTATTTGAATTATTTTGGACCATTACTATGTTCTCTAGTATAGCTAATTTGCTTTCTCTGAAAGGTGGTTCAGTTTTGTTTGCCTAATGATGGAAAACTCATTTTTGGAGCGGTTCTGTAGATTGTTATTAAGAGCCTTTTCTCTCATTCCAATTTGGTTGTCTAAAATTGCATTAGTTTGTATTATTAGTAAGTGTTCATCTAAATCATTTGTTTGTATTATTAGTAACTATCATTCAAGCTTGAAATGGTTTGTGACATTGTGTTGAATTGTTGAAGACTTGAAGTGTGGAAGACCGAAGACTTGAAGACATGAATTTTTATGGGGTATTGAAGACATGAATTTGTATGGGGTATTGAAGACATGAATTTGTATGGATTATTTATTTTTGAAGTTTCTCTATATTTTTTTCTTTAGTTTTTTTTTTTTTTACAAAAAAGTTTTCGTATAAAAAAAAAAAAAAACCGAACCGAATTCAAACCGAACCGAAAAAACCGAAAAAAAAAACGAACCGAATAGTAATTTCGGTTTGGTTTCGGTTTTGGCCAAAAACCGAACTGAACGAAACCGAACCCAGCCCTACCCCCAGAGGTCGTGTCAACGCCTACAAAATCCCCCTCCCAAATCCTCTCCACTCCCAACTCTCCGAGCTCTACTTGATATACGACGACGGACCCAAGTCCGAGCTCTTCAACCTTTGCTGTATTCGTATTCACCGTCCCGACCTCTCTCCTCTCACACCACGATTACATACCCAGGTAATCATTTATGAACCATGATTTGTGATTTTTTTCTGCAATTTGATTGAATATATGAAATACCCAGTTCGTATTTTGCTATTTTTTTGGTGTTTTGATGAGAGATTTGATGTGTGCTTTCGCTGGTTAGTGGTTGGTGGTAATGGATTGTTGTTAATTTGGACTCAAGCATATATGAGAACGAAATGAGCTACGCGCTTTTTGATTTCAGAAAACAAAAGAATTCAAAAATATTCTATGAAAATTAAAAACAAAAAGTTACCGAACAGGCCTAAGTATTTCTCTAGGCTACTCTTGGGGTGCATTTCGAGGGCGATGACTTGCAGGTTGTGTAAGCGAGCATATACCTGAGCGATAGGTAGACAAGAAAGTGATATTTGTGCATTGATTTGCTAATTTTGTATTATTTTTTTAGGCTGGGCATTCTATTGGAGACTTGATTCCCTAATCTCTCTAAGCGGGGGAAGGGTAGGTTGATGATTAAGTTTTATGGCTGGTTTACGTAACCGTAATTCATACGGGAGAAATTGAATTGAGGAGGAATTGAATAAAGAAGTTGAAATGAGGACAAGTTAGAATCGGATTCCTGCTGAAGTTGTTTACTTAAATGTTCTAGAATCCGAGTAAGAATGAAACGGAGTTCATATAAGTTGTTTACTAAGGGCCAATTTGGTATTGTTGTGTTTTAAAAAATTGCTTATAAAAGCAGCTTTTAAAAGTAACATTCATGTTGCTTTTAAAAGTTGATGTTTTAATGTCATAATTTTAAAAATAAGTAGTATATTTTATTTTTATCAAACACTTTTTATCTGCTTAACTTTAAAGTGAAGCAGTTTTTAGTGAAAAAAAAAAACAATACCAAACGGGGCCTAATTCACAGATTAGAAATCAATATGATTATTAAAATGCCCTTGTTCTTTTTGTTTTATTTCATCCCTATATTTATGTTTAATAACATTTTAATTAGTTATTTTAATTTGTTTGGTTAAAGTGAAGAATTAAAATTTCATTATTGTAAATAAATTAGTTTATAATCTAAATAAAAGACAAAGAAAAAAACCTAGCCAAATTCATCTTCCCACCCTGCGGAAAATAACCCACCTATCCCACTATAACACACTCTCTCTCGATCTCAAATTCTTTCTTTGATTGGAAGCCATAGAAGGGCCCTTTCTCTATCTGCATTGATTTCTTGTATAATGAATTGTTGGTAACTAATTTCATGGGAAGTGTGAGGTTGCTGGTGTGGGGGTCGGTACAACGGGGGTTGATTGCAGGTGGTGGATGGCGGCAGCTGCGTGAAGAACGCGGAGAAAGAAAGAATGCGCAGATTGCACTTGAGTTAAAGTGGAGGGTAAGCTTGGAACTTAGAGATTATGTGACGGTATAATAGGTACAAAAAGTGGATTGCCGATTCCTCCCTTCTCTTGGAATCAGATTACCACCTAAATGTAGATTGTAGGAAGTCCAATTTCTCCACATTTTGGAGTTGGATTCCAAAATTTATTCAACTTTTTCATTCCTCAATATTTGGTAAACACTGGAATATCCTGTAAACGTGTCATTAATGTAGTCACACATGTGTAATCCTTTAGGCCCCAAGCCATTACTAGTTTGCTAGTTCATCATGTTTGTATCCCTCTTTCGGTAATATTATATCAATAAAAAAAACATACAAAAGCAAAATATTATTATTATTTTTTTATTTTTAAAGGTCATGAAAATAAAAACTTGCAAAATTTTGTTGAAATTATCATATTTCAAATCTCAATTGCTGAAATGATAAGTTTTCATTATGCAGTCGATACTTGATCACTATGTCGTAAATATTTAATCAGATGCTGGTACTTGATCACCATCTCATTTTAGCCAATTTACAAAAAACATAGATATTTATGTTGTTCCTCTACGGCCGCATTTGGTATTTGGTTTTTTTTTTTCTCAAACCACTGTTGTAAAGTTAAAAACAATTTATAATATTATAGAGTTGACAGGTGGACTTTTATTCAAGATTGATGAAGATGCCCTTATTAAATGGCAAGGCCCGCACTTATTTCCACGTGCAGTTCAACAATCAAGAAGCCCGGAGCTGCTAATTATTATTTCTCAAAGCTCTGTTACCCATGGCAAGGAAATAAGACAAGGGAATTAAAGATAGAATTAATAACTAATTCCTACTTTTAATCTTTCCTTATTAAAGACTAATTCCTTCAAGCAAGGAATCACAATCAAATCGCAACGAGGATTCTCCAAGATAATTCTAAGATATTATTATAATTAATAATATCTTTGGGATTGTTTCCATCTCCATCCAAGGGATGACATACCTTGGCCAATCGGACGCCGACACATGGCATGGAAACCCTACACATGTGGCCGACCTATACTCTATAAATACCTCATTCTATACACTTCTCAAGTAGGTTCTCAACCCTAAATCTCTCTCTCTTTTCAGCGAAACTGATTTAGGCATCAGAGGTTCATTGTCAAAACCCCCTCACTTTGCTGGGCACATGGTCTTAGCCTTAACCAAAGGTGTTTATTCTTTTTTATAGGTACAAATTCGTCAAACCTACAAGCGGCGGATTTTTACTACTACAAACGGCACTCCCCACGTGCCCGGGTTTGCACCCACTGACAGGAAACGCGATGTGCCTCCAGCTCTGGCCTTCACTGTTCAAGGCAACAACATCTGCTGCAATTGAAGTAGCCATTGCTGCAGCCCAAGATGCTAGTCAAGGCGCTTGGTTTTCTGCCTAGCCAATTGAGTAGGCCCCAAACGATTGCCCAATCCACAACAGGTGCCAGCCCTTCAAGGCCCAATCCACGCACACGCCTGTGCGCCTTCTAGCTTCTAGCGGGTTGACCCGCTCTCGGATTCGCGCCCAACCAGCATCCGCGCCCGCTCGCCTAACCAAATTCCTAAAGAATCTGACCTGCTTTTTAGAGAATCCGACCTGATTTTTTACAATTTCAACCTAATTTCTGACGAATTCAATTCGTATTCCAGCATATTTGACCCATCCCTGCTCAAAGTTTGTACTCGATGTCCACTACACTTCCACCACTTGCAGAGATGCAGATTAACCTGGCCCTTTAACTGCTTATGGTGATTCAAACCTATCTCGTGACACACCCGACTCGGATATCCACGTGTCAATATCGAGTCAAGATATGTTGGCCGACATCCCAAAATGGATGACGAAAGCCACAATGTAAGTGTTGTGTAAAACTGCAAATAAATTAAAACTAAAGGCTACTTTGAAATTAAGTTCAAAATAGTGTGCGAAGTGCAGGGCCCATAGTACAAGGTAATCAGTCTCGGAGCTAGCTAAAGCGCAGTAACGTAAGAATAATTTCGTCCTGGTAAAGATAGACATAATACAACTAGTCTTGAAGGAAAAATTGTGGATTAACCGAGTTCATTAAGCAACATCATTAAGCATGCATTTAACAATTAAAGGCGGAAACATGCTTCTATGCACTTAAAACAAAACTTTACCCAAGAAAATTCAAAGCCTAGTAGATATGGTGAACCATGACTCAAACCAAAACAATTTTGAGTTGAGAAATCTTATACCTTTGTTGATTCCTCTTTGCATAAGCAAAGGCTAATCACCCATGGATAGGGCCTTCATTCCTAGCTTCTTTGCTCCATGAACATTTTTTAAGTATGATCAAAGAATAGGTTTCTCCAAGTACCCAAAGTAGGGGACCTCTAAGTCTCTTCACCAAGGAGAGTCTTGATGAGAAGATGGGAGAGTCTTGATGAGAAGATGAGTGCCTTAGAGTGAGTGAGATTGCTAGCCCTACTCCTCTAGGGTAGCGGGCCTCTTTGAGAGAAGGGAGCATTTTCATGCTCACCAATTCTCCCAAAAGAAAAACCTCTATGTATGAAATGTTATAAACTTGTTTTATATCATTTCACAATGTAGTGGCAAACTTGCAATTAAAGCAAGTTCACTACATTGCCCTAAATGGCCGGCCATGTTGGGTTCATTGGGCTATTGGGCTCTAATCTATTATTAGCCATTAAGTTGTCATACAACTTAAGTCAATGGGCTTGACGTTCGAAGCCCATTGGGCCTTGAAGCCCAAAACCAACCCGAGGTCTTTAACGAACTTATTCGTTTGATTAATTAACATATTAATTAATCCTTGCCACAAATAATTAAACCATTTAATTATTCTTACTCATCTCCATTCTACGCATCAAACTCTACCTTACATGGTGTGCGATCCATTAGGTTCCTTTTAGCGAGGCAGTGGAGGATTAGAACTCTTTCAAATCATTTGTGAATTGAAACTTACTTTCAATTCTCCCTTTAGTGATCATACACCTTTAGGGCTACCACAAACCATGAGTGACACCTAGCAGTATGTCATGGCTACCCAAGCTAATCAGAAGAGGTGGAGAAACCTATTCAGTTAGGATTGCAATGCAATACGGTCCTTCTCTAATACAATACTCTCGACCACATTGTTTGGTTTGATAGTTTATTCATGTCTACTATCCAATGTGATTCCATTACTTATATGATTACCTTGAATATGATTTGGAACGACTTCCTAAATCTCATTCATACTCTGGCCAGAGATTCTTAATCATATCATAGAGTATTCTCCCTCAAACCGTTTGAAGGTTAGAGATCCCTTGTTGCGCATTCACTTGCCTCCATGGCTAAGTAGCTTAACCCCAACGATGCCGTGGACACCCTCGGATGGGGTGCCTTTGACATAATCAAAGATTAAGGACCTCACCACAAGACAACTGTGATGCCTCAGGTCAAATGACTAATTTGCATTATCCCAACTATGAGTTCTCATGTGACATGAACATGAAAACTCATCGTTGATCGCGTTCAGTGAACTCATTCCATATTGAGCACCTACATGCTTGTCTTGGTGTCAGTGTCAGTGTCAGTGACACCAATGACTCGAGACTAGTCACTCTCCCTGAGAGAAGACATAACATGTACTGATCTTAACGGACTGTCAATGCCCAATTGGCAATCCTATTCATCAGGAACGTTTAGGATATGTCTATGATCGAGAATGGTCTCATGAACCTAACTTGTTTAGATTACATTCTACTAAGCACATATTCCTTGGACTTATTGTTTAAGCATATAACATTTATATGAGACTACTATAAACAATAATCTATGCCCTTTATGTTAAACTAAATTAGTTTAACATTTGAAATGTCCGTAAAGTATCATCATATGATTGGTTTTAGGACACATTTCCAACAGTAGGGACATACTTCCATACAGTAGATGTTGAGGATGTTAGAACCACCGGTGAAACACTTCACTTGCCACCAGATCCGCCTTTAAAACCTGGAGGGGCGCAAAACAGAAAATGTGAGTGGGCAAAAATAATCATTTCTAAAAACTTTGCTTTTTGCAACATAAATAACCTCTTTTCGAAAAACCTGTATAGTTTCCCAAAATCATACTACATATAGTATGAAAATTTTCAAAGATAGGGATAAACACCTTTATCTCATAATATATAATATTCATCGTCAAAACGTTAATAAGGCACCGTTGCCAAAAATATGAGTAATACCAACACCTCAACAACTATATCGTATACTCATCCACAAAACCGTATTAAGGCATCCATGCCAAATGTATGAGTAAATACCAATATCTCAACAACATAAAGTATGATCAACTACATATATAATATGCTCATCAATATATGCAGACACACAAGCCCATGTAGAAAGTAGCTACATAGAACAGGCTGGGTGTAATAGATATATGCCAGTACTACGATCACATGAAGCTGGCGCTAAGCGCGTCACATACGAGTCCTAGCTGCCTAATGCAAGCTAGTACAGGCTGGCACCTACAATGGATCCAAAGTAAGCATAACGGTGCGGATGTGAACATACACGTGAAGGCTGGTTCTGGCTCGAACGAGTACTAGATACCGGTGAATGCATGTATGATGAGCAAATAAAAATACACATGATCATGCCATCACAATTTCCCGAATCCCAACATAATATATATTTATATATATATATATATTTTATACTTAGCTCGTAAGTAAAGCATGGCATAATAGGAAATAGTTTGCAAATCAACGTAGAAACTAATATAAATATAAATAATATATGTTTCATAAAACAAAGCCCACTCACAGTTACGTAGTTGAGTCGTAGCCGTCTCGCCCTGCCTGACCCCTATACTCCTCGTGGTAAGTCTCACTTATATGAGATATCATTATAGTAATGATTAAACTCATAAAGGTTACTAATTAAATTAATAAATAACACTTATTCTTGGTTCGCTCAAATCGGAGGTCCGAAACACTCCGAAAAATACCACATGTATTACCCCGAGGTAGCACACGTCGTTACGAGTCTCTTCGCGTTGACGGAAGTCGAAAAAGTGGTCTCACGCGCCTTCACGCGCTGCTCACTCGCGGGCTTGCCTTGGCTCACGCACGCCACATGCACGGTCAACTCAAGCAAGTCAAACTAACGGCGTTAGTTGACGCCGTTAGATTTAACGGAAGATTTTGATATCTTCATTAAATCTAACGGCGTTAAAGAAATAAACCTGAGAATATTCTCAGTCTGGACCGAGTTTGGACCGGTTGTTGACGTCATGGTCTAGTCTGGACCAGATTCAGGCGGGTCTGGACCGGGTTCAGGCGAGTTTGAACCAGTCGCTGTTGCAATTCCAGTCGGTCGCCGGAGTCGATGTCCGCAGCCGCACTGCCGTAGTCTGAACTCGCCGATTTCTGGAAAATTTTCAAAAATTTGTAACTTCTTCTTTGCTCAACCATTTTACACGATCCACATGTCAAAATGAAGTTAGAGAGAAAGAGAACAAAATTATACCTATTTGAAGTTCAAAAAGTGGTCGGAAATGGCCGGAAAGTCTCGGTCTACCACCCGAGTTCCGATCTACTCTAAAACACAACCAAATCGCACGAATTTTGTATGGAAATTCATCTACTCAACAAGAGAAGCTAATGGTGGTGGTTAGGAACCTCACCTTGGTCGGGATTTGCAAGAAACTTGCCAGAAAAGCTCGATTCTTCCGTGAACGATTTCTGTCAAATGGTAGGGAGTTTGGGCAATCGGTTTGCACCGTTGAACTGAGTGAGTTACGACAAACAAGATGGCGGTGGTGGTTTGGCTCGGTTCGAAGAAAATGGCGTGATCACTATTTGAATGTAGGTGTGCTTTTCTACGGGAAGGAAGAAGAAGAAAAATGAGCGAGAGAGAGAAGGAAAAATCTGAGAAAAACAGAAAGAGAAAAGAGCTTGGGTTTCCAAAGTTAGCAGGGGAAAGGGGGTCCCTGGTGACACGCAACTCAACACCCCAAAAATAGGAATTAAATATTTAAACGAATGTAACTTTTTCGTTACACATCGGAATTACGTCCCGTTTGCGCTCACGTGTTCGTAGAGACGAGTACTACAAGAATACAGTAAGTAAGAAGTAAAAATTCAAAAGGAGCTCAAACATCCACGTAGGACTTCCACTTAGCCCATTCAGGGGCATTTTCGTCAATTTACAACTTCGAGAAAATAAAATACAATAAAATACAATAAAATTAGGGACGGGTCATCACATCTCGGTAGGTTGCAGACTTAACAAGCCCCCTCGCGTAGCAGGCCACTCTAGTGAGCTAACTCCTGAAGCATATCGACTTGGAACGCGCTCCTAATGAGGTTTTCCGAAGTAGGACAAGAGATGATGATGAAGTAATTCCCTTCCAAATGCGTCCCGGCAAGCAACCACTCAACCAGCCACAAACCGAGCGCTCAAACAGCGTGCACTACCGCCTTGGCTCTCATGGAAACATTCTATCCTGCCTAGGCGCCCAGAGAAGCATTCACTCCAAACTTGGCATGCGAACTAAAGTACACTCATGGTTGAATCCAAACTCCGAAAACCAGTCCAAACTTAAGCCCAGGCTCAATGCCTATTCACGACTTGGCTCGGAGGGAGCTTCTCCCACCTCAAACTGGAGCAGGCAGCACAGGCTCTCATCGCCAGGCGCGATGACAAGCAACTTGCTCACCAGTTATAGACGAACACTGTTTCCTGCAGCCACAACACAAATGAGAAGATCCCCAGGAAGAGCATCACATATCTAGGAGGAAGAAGAAAGGATCCTTAACAAGCGATTATGCGAGTTCCAGCACATTGTGACGGGGGGACGAAGTCATGAACATGTCACCATCCCGCAATGAGATTAAAGTAGTACTTGAATCCACCTCATTTACTATCCAAGCCGGAAGCAAATGAGGACTTATTCATCCACTCCGACAAACGCATCAGCTCAACTCGATGGCGAGCCGAAGGCAGGCGAGCAGCAAAAGGACACACCAGTCCAACATGCGGAAGACTTTTGGGATTAACATGTCGATCCTTCAACTGCCAGGGAGCCGAGGACAAGTCTTGTTCCAAACGATTCTATACTGAAGCAGTCCATTCACTCTAGGCTTCAAGAAGTCCAACAAGACATCACAAGTTTAATATTATCCCCGTTATCACATGAACTTCAATCAGGCCTATCCAAATGAGTTTTAAGTCTAAAGCAAATCGACGAAGAAGACCTCACTAGCTGAGGATTATTCAAGTTGTTGTGTTGCAGTCTTATTTTTGTAAAGTTTGCTCAATTGCACATTCAATGATCAATTTCAAGCTTTCCAATGTGAGAGGGTAAACCAATTCTCGGGGACCCATCTGAATATGCTCAATTCTAAGCTTTCTAGCATGAGAGAGTAAACAAATCCCCTGACACCCATATTGATATCCTCAATTCTAAGCTCTTCAGTGCGAGAGGGTAAACCAATCCCTCTGACACCCATCTTGGTATGCTCAATTCTAAGTTCTTCAGTGCGAGAGGGTAAACCAATTCCTCGACACCTATCTAGGTATGCTCAATTCCAAGCTCTTCAGCACAAGGTAATCTAATTTACCGACACGCTACGAGGTATGCCCTCCCACTGGAAGAGGGTAAACTGCTCGGATATCCAGACGTGGATGGGTTCAATTGCCTTAGTGTAACTGGACGCACAACAACCTTTGACGGCGTTACCCAGAATTGGCCACCACAGTGTATTCCTAGGATCCCCAGACTAGACTTAGCTAACTGAAGGATTCCTGTCCCTGGTCGAATCCGCAGGAATCCGACTCCTGTACCGGAGGAAGCATAAGTGAAGCGCGTTCCTTGAACAGCTGCCCACGAATTTTCGATACAACTGCACACTTGCTATGACTAGTTAGGTGAATTGCATGTCTACACAGAACTTTATCATTTTACCCTATAGGCTACGCAGCTCAAGGGATCGGTGACCCCAAAGTGCAGTTGGTTCCCCAAACAACTGCACACTAACTTCCATATAGCTACACACGTTCACCGTGACTAGCTAGGGAAGATAGTGCGCTCACAGAGCCTTATCATGGTGTACTACAGGCTACGCAACTCAAAGGATCTGTGACTCTAGGATACAAAGTGCAGTATAACCTACCGGCAGCTAGGACTCTGACACGTGACACGTTGTAGCCACAGTGTTTGAAGTGAAAGGTCTCATAAAGCTCGTCAACATTGCCCACAGAACCTCACCTCAGTCGCACAAACAAGTTCTCATGTCAGACGACCTTCGTTCAAGCAATAAAGTTGACGACTAGCATGTGGCGCACCAGTTGCACTTGGCAACGCAGGAACATATGATGGCCAGCCGCAGACGATCAAAGTACAACATCACGACCAGCATGTGGCGTATCATCTGCACATGGAAATGCTGACAACACATGATGACTAGCAGCTTACAACAAGCATCGCAGCTTAACGCCCCGCAAAGCCGAAATTCATGCCTAAGGTATGTCAATTGTGAGCGGTAGCTTTGTTCTAAGGCTAAAAATTTAGCAACACGCTTCAAGCAAACAAAGTTTCAAGAATATTCAAGAACGAAGATGGAATAAAGCGAAGAAAGCAGTTTATTAAATTTCTAGCAAATTGATAAACTGGCACAAAGGCCACCAAAAATTGGATAATCTTTGGCTTTCCAACAGCCACCTCGCTCTTAGCGGTTTGCACTTCCGTAACCTCATCTTCAGCATTTCCATCCTTGGCAGCTTCATTCTTAACTGCTCTATCTACAGCAGCAGACCTACCTACCGACAAAGCCTTACGCCTCTCTTTCTCTCTCACTCTCACGCAGGCCTCATCTAGCTAGTTCAAGGCTGCCATGCTGTGGCAGCAACTAAAATGTCATATTCCCACTCCAGGTCTAGCAGGAATCAGAACAACAGACTAGCCCACCAGCGATGGACTTGCCTTTTCTTTCATGCATTACGTCACCAGTTCAACAAGCAGGCCACGACCCATGCCAGGCTACAACCCAGCAGCATGCCAGCCCAACACCCCCGAGCTCCCCTCTCTCTCTATCTCCCTTGCGCACACAACAGGCTTCGTGGCCCAATCTTTCTCTTGTGCAACACCTGGCCATTCCAACCTACAGCTGCGGCTCTAGTCGCACCTGCAACTCACCCAACAGCTTCAGCTGGCTGCCCCGATTTCCACTAGCAGGTAGCCTTTGCTGCCATGTCACCCATGTGGGGCCCATCCCACTCATCCTAAGCCGTCCTGCGGTAGTCGTATGAAGTAGAAAAAAAAAAATTTCTTACCTTTTGGCACAACACACCAACGAAAAAGACGACGATCAACCCTTCACGGAACATATAAAGAAGAAAATCAGGGGAGAGTGGGGGGACAAGAAATTCCCTCTCTATTTTTCTCTTTCTCACAACTAGAAGACTTATCCTACAAGTCAAAGCTCATAATTCAATGGAAACAAAGAGGCAATTTTTAGTAGTTCTATTATACATCTACTGCACTCTTTACAAGCAGCACAACAGATGTAAGGACATTTGTTAAGCCAAAAATAATCCAGAATATTATGGAGCTGACACGTGGACTTTTATTCAAGATTGACGAAGATGTCCTTATTAAATGGTAAGGTCTGCACTTATTTTCATGTGTAGTTCAACAATCAAGAAACCCTAAGCTGCTGACTACAATTTCTCCAAGCTCAGCTGCCCATGGCAAGGTGATAAGACAACCTTTAAGCTTTTCTTATTGAAGACTAATCCCTTCAAGTAAGAAATCACAATCAAATCCCAACGAGGATTCTCCAAGATAATTATAAGATCCAACGGATGACACACCTTAGCCAATCGGACACCTGGCATGAAAAGCCTATACATGTGGCCGGCCCAAGCTCTATAAATACCTCATTCTATACACTTCTCAAGTATGTTGATTCTACGCAACTCAACCTTAAATCTCTCTCCCTTTTAAGAGAAACTGACTTAGGCATCGGAGGTTCATTGGCCTTAACCGAAAGTGTTTATTCTTTTTTGTAGTACAAATTCGTCAAATCTACAAGCGATGAATTTTTGCTACCACAACTCCCACTACCACCACAACCACCACCAATGATCAATACGTTGTTAGTATTGGTTTTAATCAATTTTTAAAAAAATAAAAATAAAAATAATTATTATTAAGGGTAGGGGAAGGGTTCGAAACTATTACAATAATTTAAGAGAGGGAGAGTTTTGAACCTAGGACGCATGGGTGGAAACCCAACATCCTATCCACTAAGCTATTTGACCACATGAAAAATTGGTTTTACTCAATTTAACAATTAAAATTTGTAAAATAATCATTTTCATCAATTTTCCAAAACAAAACCACACATCGTAGCACATCCATCTCTATCTCTCTCCTTTCGTGAAATCATCAGGCTTCCGAGAATGTAAAATTCTACCAACTAGTACTATGGTCTAGTGTTATTCCTCTTCACTTTTAAGTGAGAGGTTTCGAGTTCGACTCACATGGATGGTGATAACATATTTTATTTGTGTTGAGTTCGATACCTAGTTAACGGCTGACCCATTGTGTGGCCAAATCCAATTCGCTCTCCCTTTAGAGTAAAATATTTCTCTCCCCATAGAGTAGAATATCATTGTATAAAAAATGAAAATATTAAAGTCCAACAACAAAATATTTGAGGAAAGACTTCCAAGAAGGTTCTGCGAAAGAGGAGGCTGCCACAATAAAAACCCTAGCCGCAAGAGAAAAAAAAAACCAAAGAAAAACTTGCCGCCGCCGACCCCAGCCTTTGGCCTTGGGGTCGACGACAATCCTTCTTAATCCTTTCCTTCTCTTTCTTTTCCTATTTTTTGCAATGGTGGCTCTCTTACTTTGTCGAGGAGAGCCTTTGTGGTTGTGGTTGTGGTCACTCTCTCTTTCTGGGGAGGAGAGCTTTTGTAGAGGTTATGACTTAGTGCTTAACTCCGGATCTTAAAGCGACAATTGTTGTTCAAATCTGAGGTGGTGATTTTGTGGTTTGTGTGCTTGGCAAGGATTATACGAAGGAAGCTCGGCGTTTATCAATGGGTGGTGTAATTTTTCCTTTGTGGGGTCGTTGCAGTAGTTCGAGAGATTGACAATCATTTTTTCTTGTCGTTGCAAAGTCTTCAGGTTATGGTACAATGTTTACCTTGTATGTCTTGACGGTGTTAGGTCCGGCTTGTAGGGCTTAGGCCTTGTGTGCTTATCTTTCCTGATGGGGTGTGGGTCTCCCATGATTGAGGAATCGTACCTTTGATGAGTTTATTTTGTGTCGTGTCATATTTTTTTTTTTGGTTGTGGTTTGGTTGTCTTTTCGTTTGGCAAAGGTCTATGAGGACATCTTCGTGATGTCTCATAATAGGGCTTTTTTGCCGAATGAGCGTCATCTTTTGCAAGTTCATCAGAAAGTGATGCAAGGTTTTGTCCTCGTGAGCGTTATCTTTCTGTTTGGTTGGATGTGGTTATGTGAGGTAGATTTTGTATTGTCTTTTTGTTGTGTTTGTAATCATGGAATTGTATTCCTAGTAGATGATGTTGTTCATTTTATTTTATTAATGAAATACTTATTACCTTAAAAAAGAAGGTCATGCGGAAAGGCCATTAATATTTGGACCACTTGTCCCAATCCAAATTCAAAAATGTAGTCTTGATTTAAGACCACAATCTAACACTTGCTTAAATTGTACTAAGGTTTATTTATGGGTAAATTACAGTTTGCACCCTCAACTTTGGGTGCAATTGCAACCTCATACATCATCTTTAAAATATTTCAATATCATACACAAACTTGTGTTTTAGTTGCAATGTCATACATCTGTTAGTCAATCCATTAACTTGATCGTTAATTGATGGTGTGACAAGTGTAAGTCCCACTTGTCTATTGACATGATCATCGGGACTGGGCAATTATGGAGCTGCGGTGGTCTGCAACAGTCGAGTCTAGAGTGGGGTTTTGGGAGTTTGTGCGGCTGTCTTTTAAGGGTGGTTGTGTGGCTGGGAATTTGCCCTTCGGGAGGCGTTGGGGCTAGTTCTAATATGCAATTTGTTCTCTGAATTGTGATTTTCATTTTGGTACTAACATTCTCGTTGGGTTGGAGAGGGGTATCGGAGGGCTCTTGTCGTTCAGGACCTCCTTCGTTGTGGCAGCAAGATCATAATCAACGGGTGTTCATGGCTGAAAATCTTGGAAATATGAACAAAAACTTGGTGGGTTTTTATTCTCGCATCGGTTTCCAGTATTTTTTTCCTGAATCGACTTATGGGTCAGATTCAAAATTCGATTTTGATCATTAATTAAGCAAGAAAAGAAGATTGTAATGTTTTGTTTTTTTTAGTTTTTTTATGCACATGCACCAATTAGACAGCCACGTCATATAATTATGGATCCAACGTGGTGCACATCATCATTTAACAGACAAAATGACTGAATTTTTAACTGTTGTAATGACACTGCAATGAAATTCTAAGTTTTTGTATGAGATTGTAATGTTTTAAAGATGATGTATGAGGTTGAAATTGAACACAAACTTGAGGAGGCAAACTGTAATTTACCCTTTATTTATTGTTTGAACACTAAGGTTTATGAATATTAATTTCATTCATCATCTTTTTAGTTTTTGAGTACAAACGATAAAACTATCCTAAAGACCTTTAGGGTTTGAATTAGGGATGCAGTGAGTTGAAAAAAAAGGTTTTAACCACCAGAGCAATCAACCACTTGCCCATCTTTTCTTTTTAATTCAATAATTTTATGTCCATAAAATTTGAACCATAAATCTTTTATAATGAAATACAAATTTTATGGATAATAATTATTGAATGATATTTTATGCTTCTATTTTTGGATTCAAGACAAGGCCATAGAGAAGATTCTTTGTAAAGGGATGTGCAATAATGGATTGTATCACATCCCTTCTCTTGCTGATTTCAATCCTACAATTCAACTGAAAGCTACTACATATCTTGGCCAACTTGTGAAATCAACTATTTGGCATGGCAGATTAGGTCACCCTTCTAATCCTATTATCTCCCTTATGCTTAGTAAAGCTCATGTTTTATGTGTAAAAGACTTTTTACATGTATTGTGTCAAAGTTGCTTATAGAGCAACTTTACAAAACTGCCTTTTCAGTCTAAGGTCAATAAGTCTGTCACTCCTTTTGAAATTGTGCATAGTGAACTTTGGGGTCCTGTACCTTGTAAATATGTTGATGGATATAAATACTATGTCACTTTTATAAATAAGTGTACAAGATACTATTGGTTGTTTCCTCTTAACGATAAATTAGATCTATTTGCTACATTTATCTCCTTTTATTCCTTTGTGGTCAATCAATTCTGTACTTCTATTAAAATTTTGCAGAGTGATAGGGGTGAATATATTAGTAACAAGTTCCAAACATTTCTTCTTGAAAAGAGAATTTCACACTATAAATCTTGTCCTTATACCCCTAGTTTGTAAGCTTTATAAATCCCTCTATGGTCCGAAACAAGCCCCAAGGGCTTGGAATGAGAGGTTTACTACATTTCTTCCAAGTTTGGGTTTCAAAACAACATATGCTTATTCATATTTATTTGTCAAACAAGTTGGGTCTGCAATTGTAGTTTTACTTCTCTATATTGATGATATAATCATCACAGGTAGTGCTACATAAGCTATACAACAAGTTATTAACTCTCTCACTACAGAGTTTCAGATCAAGGACTTAGGTCCTTTACATTATTATTTTCTAGGCATTTAGATTACCAAGATATCCACTGGTTTATTTCTCTTACAAACCAAGTATATTCAAGACCTTTTGCAGAAAACTGAAATGCTTGAATCCAAGCAATGTGATACACCATTATTTGCCTTATAACAGGCTTCTTAAAGATGATAGGCAACCTTACAACAATCCAACTATTTATAGAAGCATAGTGGGAGCTTTGCAATATCTTACCTTTACAAGGGCTGGTATTGCTTTCTCAGTGCATCAAGTATGTCCTGATGCAAAATGTAATGGTGTCTCATTTTATTGATGTAACAAGAATTTTAAGGTATTTGAAGGGCACTATATCATGTGGTATTTCATATTCTAGAGGAGAATTATCTTTGAAAGCATTTAGTGATGCTGACTGGGCTGAGGACCCAAATGATAAAAGATCAATGACTGGTATTGTGACATCCCACATCGACAAACGGAGAGGGGGTGATGTGCTTTATATGTACATGTGCACCTCAATTTAGCACGAGGTCATTTGGGAGCTCACTGGTTCGGATTCCATCGGAACTCCGAAGTTAAGCGAGTTTAGGCTAGAGCAATCTCATGATGAGTGACCCACTGGGAAGTTGCTCATAAGTTTCCAGAAACAAAACCGTGAGGGCGTGGCCCAAAGCGGACAATATCGTGCTACGGCAGAGCCGGTCCGGGATGTGACAGAATGGTATCAGAGCCACTCTGATTTTTGGTACGGATCTGCCGGCGAGAACACCGGGTTTGTTACAACCCGTTCCAAAATTCTTGTAAAATTACCAAAATACCCCTAGTGATCAAATGTTGACTTTGGTTGACTTTTCCGAAATGACATGTGGAAATTACTTTATTTACATATTCAAGTAGTACTTGTCGATACGAACATGTGGACGCAAGCAGAACTCAATTTGGAGTTAAAACGAACGTTTTACGAAACTTTAAAGTTTAGGGGCATTTTAGTAATTTTCACACTCGTAAGTTAAACTAGGGTTTTTGGGTTTTGGGGCTGGCTGCTGTGCAGCTATTCCTTTTTCTCTCTCTCTCTCTCTCTCTCTTCCTCTCTTACCCTCCCATTCTCTCGGCCAAAACACATACAAACACCCAAAACCCTAAATTTTGGAACTATCACAAAACAGTCGAAGCACCACCCAAGACCATATCCATTACGATCGTCTCGTCATTCTTGATGAGACTGTGATTTCAGAATCCTCAAACTCGAACCAAATCGGCCAAACCGATACCGGAACGAAAGCGACAAACTGTTCATCGAAGTTCGTTACAATTCCGACCGAGGTAAGCCTCAAAACCATTTCCATTGGTTTTATCACATTGAGGAGGTTAACTCCATACAAAGAACGTGAATTTTGGTGCAGTTTTGGAGTAGAACGGATTTAGGGTTCGTCCGAGAATTCCCGGCCAATTTCAGGTCCCGAAAATCATTTTTCGAGCCTGTTTTCGCTAAAATAATGTTATTTTTAGATTCCTTTTATTAAAGGGTTATTATTATTTATTTTAGGGATGTTTTAATATTATTCCCTAATATTAAATAGGTAATCCTACGACTGGGCGCTCTGAGGAACACAACACCGAGGAGGAATATACTCCTGAGGTATATACATGATTTTAAATGATTTTCGAAGCATGTTTACATTTATTATGAAATAGTTTTGGTACATGGTTTTGGATAAGCATAAAGATATTGATATTTATGTTATTTATGCAACGCTTGAATATTTGTGAAATTATGAAGTTAATGTTATTCTTTATTTATACACATGATGTATATATGTATGTTTTCAAACACACTTAGTATGATTTCACTACGTTGTAGTACCGTCTCACGGCCGTAGGACAAGTCTCACATGTTTGGGTCACACGCACTGTACTCTAGGGGTATTGTTCGGTAAATACCTTAGTGCAAGTTTGTCTTACGTTTATGTTTATTTTTGGGGGAAGGCCCCACAGCATAAGGACTCGGGTGTGACGCGCTATTGCGCAAGTGTTTACATGTGTGTGGTACTAGGAGTACAAATGGATTGATAACGTAAAGTGCTTGTACGGGGATTGGGATGAGGTTCCTCAACACGTACATGGGTGATTGCACATATACCCTGTGTTGGTTTTCTTTATTACATATTGAACTATATTGTGGTATGACTTTTGGAAACATAAATGGTTCTTTACGGATTATACTTTGAGATTTACTTTCAATTATATATACATAGTATGATTTGACATATACTACGGTAGTATGATTTTACACCTATACTGAATTTCAAACAGGGGGTTATTATGTTGAAAAGAGAAAAGGGTTTAGAAAACTTTATTTTTCGTCCACTCACACCTTTTGTTTTGCGCCCCCTTCAGGACTTAGTAGCGATGCATCTGGTGAAGTTGAGGCATCTGATTGGCAGCTCTGATTTCTTCCCGACAATGTAGGGATTTGTCTTTCATTCAGTTTCTCTAATAATATCCATCCCTGTTATGGATAGAAATTTTAGAAGCTTGACTCTATATTTTGTTTCCCTTGCTTTACATTAGTTACGCTCTGAACCTTGTGCATATTTGTAATGATTTTCGCAAATTATTTGACGGTTTAAATTGCATAATTTAAGTGTTGTCATGCATACAATGGCTTTGTCACTTACGAGTGTCGGCCAGCACGCCCCGAACTCGGTATCCACGTGGATTTCGAGGGCGGGATGTGTCAGGGTTCCCCTTAAGTGGGATGGATTGTGACATCCCACATCGACCAATGGAGAGGGGGTGATGTGCTTTATATGTACATGTCTACCTCCATTTAGCACGAGGCCTTTTGGGAGCTCACTGGCTTCGGATTCCATCGGAACTCCGAAGTTAAGCAAGTTTGGGCTAGAGCAATCTCATGATGGGTGACCCACTGGGAAGTTTCTCCTGAGTTCCCAGAAACAAAACCGTGAGGGCGTGGCCCAAAGCGGACAATATCGTGTTACAGCAGAGCCGGTCCGGGATGTGACAGGTATGGTGGTATTCTTGGGGTCTAATCCTTTTTCATGGTCATCTAAGAAGCAACAAATTGTGTCAAGATCTTCTACAGAAGCAGAATATAGAGTACTATCATCCACTTCTGCAGAACTTGATTGGATTCAACAACTTCTTGCTTTCCTCTAGTGATGTTTTGTTATGTGACAATTTATTTGCTATGGCCTTGGCTTTCAATCCGGTTCAACATCAGAGAACAAAGCACATTGAAATTGATGTGCATTTTGTTCGAGAGAGTTGCAAAGAAGAAGCTCTATGTTCAGTTTGTGTCTTCTAAGGAGCAATTTGGAGACATTCTTACCAAGGGTCTTAGTGCTCTATTGTTTCATTTTCATTGTACCAATCTCATGCTTGGTTCCTCCAAGTATGAGTTTGAGGGGGCATGGTAGGAATATATTGTGTGTGGCTTAGATTGTGCCACTTGTCAATAGATTAGAATGTTTGTTATGTTAATTAGTGAGCTGACATTGCAGCTCTACTATATATACTGTTCTACTGGAATAGCTTCCTCATTAAATAAGAAAACAATTCTCAGCTCTTCTCTTATTCTTTGTAATCTCTCTCTGTCTAAACTCTCTCTTTGGCTCATTTCTCTGTCTAGATTAACATTTTCGACAACTCAAAAACTACAATGACCAATAAAATCATTGGAAACTATAGACACAAAGTCTTGCATCGAGGGGGTTATTTGTTCAACATGCAATGTGGCATATTTAAGTTAGAATTTCACGTACCTTTTTGTTAAAAGTGGAGTTAGTTTCCTGATGTTTATGCAAATATGTTCTTGTTGATGTTCATACATATATGCAAATGGTTCATTCATATCACCGTAGGCAAATTATGATTGGAAATTGCCGCATTTCTTGACCTGGATTCCCTGGAATAGACAGACCTATATATACAACATGACAGAAAGATGCCAGACAAGAAAACATATACGCACTGCCCTAGAACACACGGCTATAATCGAGCAAGCATATATGAATAATATATATTTATAGTCCTCAAAATAAATAACAAAGTCTCCATAATTGAAGGCCGATTTCAATTCTCAAATACTTGAAAGAATCAAGAACCCTAAAATAAAGACCAACAGATATGTATACAGCAGAAATATTTGAACAAACGAAGGAGATGGGAAGCAACCTATATATTTTCCCAGTTTCCAATGGTACCCTACGTATATACAAAACTGAAGTATATATGTATATCATCAAATCAAATTCTCCTGTGAAAAATATTATAATATATTATAAAGCACGAGAGAAGCAAGTAAAAGAAACTTGAATTATGTATTTTATACTTGCACCATATCCGTTCCACAGAAATCACAATCCCAAAAGTGTCGGTGAGGTTAACTTCAGTTTCAAAAAGTTAAACCGATCCTGTGCAAACATATTGCAGATTTGCGGTGCCAAGGCTAATGAGTCTAAATGTAAATTTGAACCTACCATTCCAAATGTTTGTTCGTCAACACATTTGGACTGTAATTCACTCACTGGTACTGAGTACCAATTTACAATATTGAGGATGTATAATTTACTCTTAAACATAAATATTGACATTAACAATGACGATGGATCTATATGTACGTACTGGACGCTGAAATAAGTTGGTGCCCGTAAAAATCTCTTCTCTAAACAATATTGCATTCAATTCGGAACTATACTAGCCGGTGTAGGGAGGTAGAGGGATTCAAGAAAACTTGCTGGAAATTTTATAGTCTGGAATATTGATCCTTGCAATCAGATAGATCATACATACGTACTTAATACTAACAAAATGGCATCTAAAAGAAGGCCAACAAACTGATTACACAATCATATATCTAATTACAATTAATCAACACACAAATATGACTTTAGATGATAAGAAAATCATATGACTCAATTTGTTAGGTAGCCAATAGGCGCCTCGAGTTCATTACATTATTAATCCAGGAGAAGATCTACTTATATACATATACATATTTAAACAGATGATATCCAAGGGAATATCAGAAATGAAATGCAACAAAAGCAGCAGCAGCACCATCATCATCATTACAAATTAAGTGAAAATTCCAGAAATCAGATTAAATTCTGAACTAAATTCAGATCCTTTAATTCATGTATAAATTGTATATACTTCCCATGAACTTTTCACCCATGAAGACGATGACGAACGAACCCTTAAACCATCTTAGATTCTTTCTTCTCCTCCTTTAGATTCATAAAAGTTAGAAGAATCACACCATAAAACAAAATGAAGGGTAGTTGGTATATATAATACATAAGAATCTTGAACAATAATAATATGTAGAATTACTGTGGAATTTACCAAATAGAAAATACAGGAGAAAACTATAATTAGAATTGCCTGGCTCCATCCTGTCTGCCTCTAAAATTTCTAGCAAGGAATGGTGTTGTTTGAGTTGGTACTCTCTCTACACAAAACCTATATAAGAGATCAGTTACATTAATTGATCTACCACTTCTTCCTTCTTGGGATTTGTTTGAAAGTGACCTCTGATGATTCCCCAATGGATCAATGGAATGTCTTCATATGTAACCTACCCTTAGTTTCAAGGGCAATTTGGTCAATGCACTTGAAATATTGGGCAATGGCCAATGGGTGGTGGAGAAACAAGTAGTGCTTCTTGTTTTCTATGTCTTGCGCCATTACTGATGACTTTGCTTGCCCAACAACTGGACCCCGCCACTTATTCCTTCTCTTTTCTTCCCTTATTTCTTCTTCTTGCGTCTTCCCTCTAGCTTCTTTCTCCTTCACAGAGAGAGAGAGATATATATATTATGGGGGAAGAGTGAGAGAGGGAGAGATGGGGTTATATAGATTGAGGCCAGAAGCAAGAGATGGAAAGATGAAGAAGCATTTGTTTTAGGCTGTGCGGCTAAATTTGGCCGGTGAAACACCCTTTTCAACTTACCCTTTGGTCCGTTTTCTGGTAAGACAGAAAGTGTGCCTTTTTTGTTCCATTCACCCATTCACCCATTTAATTATGATTATTCCCATAATTAGTCACACTATGTTGCCCCAACGATTCATGCATTTTCCATGCAACTTTAAACTCTAGATTGTGCGAAAGTGTGAACCCTAAAAAACTAAAAATAGTGTGAGTTTTTTATGAGAGGGAGGGAGATTATCATTGAAATTTCACTCACAATTATTTTTCTTAATTGTTTCTATATTGGCAATATTTTACTTTGAACTGATCTTGAAAAACAAATATGATTTCAAGATAGACCGTTTATCAATTGTATTATTATGGAGTAATATTACCATTTCAATAATAATAATATGTCACATACATCGTAGATGACCGTTAGTAACATGTTTGTAATATGTATCATAAAATGTTGATTATATATAGCCGGTGTACATTTTTTGAGTGGAATCATAATCTTACACCATGGTTAAAAATGATTAGTGAAATATTCTTATGATCGTCACTTACAACATAAAGTATTGATTTTTCTTTATTGTTTAAAAAACCAAAATGACTAGAATTGAATTTTTACTGAGTTTGTTATAGAAGATAAATGTTTTACTACTAGGCTACGTTTGGTATGCGTGATGAATAAAGACAGGGCAAATTTTTCCAAAAGAAAAAATGATGGAACTATTAGTGAATTATTTAAGTTGGTATATATAAATAAAACAATAAAGCATAGGCTGAAGGAGGAGACATATATGATACATCCATTCACCCCGTGGACAATGAAAGGGTGGTGGTGGTGGTATTGTGCCTTAAACGTCAATGATTCTATACCAACATTTTCAAAGAAACCCATCAAAACTTTCTCCACAATATAAGACACCAAAAGCGACGTGCTGTTAATCTAGAAGCTCATTATTTTAGTGCTTTTCGAGTGCCTTACTACCAATGGAAACAAAAAGGCCGACAAAACAGTTTACAGCCTGCTCGATCGGCAGAATTGAATTTGAGCTTCCAGTTTGGTTTACCATTCGTCTTACTCTTAGCACTGAGTAATTTCAATTTTTATTTACTAGCTAGGGCACTTAATAATTAATTATGTTGTGTTTGGATGAGGGATATCAAGTACCAAACGATTTAAGCTACATTAATAAGAAATGCATTACAAAAAATTAGATAGATGAACCTAAGCGACATATTTGGTAATCAAATTTAGGCGACATTAGCAAGATTCAAATTTCAAAAATAATGAGTTCGCAACTAATTTATTCTCTTGGGTTCGAAACTCCCCTCTCCTAAATTAATGTAATAGTTTCGAACTCTCATCCTCCTCTTAATAATAATAATTTTTTAATAATTAAAATAATTAAAAAAATCATTCTCTCACCCTTTAGTATATCAAAAAACAATTAAGCGACATTAGTAAGGTAAAAAAGGATGGTTTATGCAACCAAAAAAGATTCCTATCAAAGACATAGGGAGATAGTCACAAGATGTGCAATCTGTACTCTTTCAACCGGTTTCCTTCAAAAATGATGTCTTGAGTTTAAATTTCATTGACTACATGTGTTGAAGAGCCGATTAATTACCAACATGCCGAAGAAGAAGAAAACCATCACGTCCAATTAGCTCAATGTCATTTACAAGATAGCCCAAGTATGAAAAATAATTTCAAAGGATGAGTATTATCCTTTGGTGGGCAATCAAGGGCAAAGGCTTGCCACCAAAGACTGGACTCAAGTTTTTCCCCAAACCTTGATGTGAAGTGTGTTCTATCCCTCTCAAACTTTTTGGGTTTAGAAAATTGGGCACCATCTAAATGAAATCACTGTATTTTCTCTTGCCAATGAATTACAAGAAGAGTGGTTCTGTGTACACTCAAATATTATCTCTGGACACCCACAATTTTATTTAAAAGAAAAAAAAATTCTTATACCCATACATAAAATTACCACAAAGGGCCTAGTGATTTTTTAAGGAAAATAATTATTTTCTTTGGACATCCATAGGATTTTGACACAAACATTGTAGCCACCAAGTAAATGATGAACTTTGCGACTGTTGAATTTCACTTTATCCTACTTATCTAAACTTCACAATGATGTCGTCCTCTTCAACCTCGATTTATCCGTCCTCCCCAATCGCACCCGTGCGATTTTCTAGCTAGATTTTTCAATCTTCGACAACTTGTAATTGACACATCCCGATCCCGGACACGCCAGATGTCAGGAAGTGCTGGCCGACACGTGTTAGGTGACGAAAGCCAATTATGCAAGAATTAAGTGAAAAGTAAGAATTTCAAGAGTAGAGTGCGGAAGTAGAAGTGTGGTGAGTGTTAAAAACCCATAATACAGGATGCATAACAGTCATAGCAAAGTAAATAGTGCAGGAGTATAAAAACATTCACATCCCCGTGAGGATGGATAAATAAAAGTTAACTACAAGTAGGAGTGAATCCTACATAGTCTGAAGAAATGTCAAAACCGTCGACCACCGCTGAAGAGAGTCCTCGAGTCACCGATAAGTGAACCGTCACTAGGTCCTGGAGGGGCGCAAGACATAAAACGGTGAGTGGGTCAAAAAACAAAGTTTGATAAAACCGTTGTTTTCAAGAGTCTACTAACCCCTCGCTGGAAAACAAGTATAGTTTTTGAAAACACGTCATACCCTCTAGCATGAACCTCAAAATACTATAATAAAAATATACGGGTACTCCCCGATAATGATTTACTGACATGCTCATCCATATGTAAACACACAAGTCCAAGTAGCTAAACTACGAGGAACATGCTAGGTATAAAAGTAATATGCTGAGTACTACAATGATGCGAGTCTAACGCTAAGCGCTGTGCACAAAGTGCAGTCACACAAGTTCGAGTTGCCTAGTGCAACCTAGAACAGGCTAGTACCTACAATGGATCCAAAGCTGCGTAGCGGTACTGGTAGTGACTACTCCAAACGTCAAGGCTAGTCCTGGCCACAAGACTGAGTACTAATACCTGGGGTGTTATACATCTACTGATGAGCAATAATATAAAACATGTATGGCAATATAATACGAATGTTCTACCTCCAACAAACGTATATGATATGAATTATGCTAACAGCTTGAAGAAAGCATTGAAAAACCATACGTACATATACATTTATCAAAACAAAGACCCACTCACTCACCTGTAGGTAGCCGGGTCGTAGCCCCCCTGTCCTGGGTAACCCCGATAGTCCTCTGGATAGGTCTCACCTATATGAGATATCACTGTAATAATGATTAAACTCATAAAGGTTACTAAATAACTAATTAATTACACTTATCCCTTGTTTGCTCAACCAGGAGGTCCAAAACACCTCGAAAAATATCATACGTACTGCCCCTAGGTAGTACGCGTCGTCACGAGTCGCCTCGCGAAGACGGGATCGAAAAAGGATGCTCCACGCGCCCTCACGCGCGGCTCAAAAGCGGGAAGTCGCGGCTCACGCGCGGCTCAGCTGAGCCGGTCAGCGCCGGTCTGAACCGGTTTGCTGACGTCAGCAAGGACGGCTCGAACCGGTTGCTGACGTCAGCAAGGCCGGTTTGAACCGGTTTGCTGACGTCAGCGCCGGTCACCTCTGGTCTTTTTCCGGTCGCCGGCGCCAGCCGCCGTCGCCGTCGTCGGAATTTTGGCCAGTTTCTGCAAAATTTTTAAAGCTCCATATCTTCTTCATTTCAAGGCCAATTTTTACGTTCCACATATCAAAATGAAGCTGGAGAAGAGTAGAATCACGGTGTACCTTTGGATTGGTCGTACAAGCTTGGGAAATGGCCTGTAATTGCCTCGAAAGTTTCGGTTCACTGTAGCTTTGTCGATCTATGTCAAAACTCAACCAAATCAGGCAAACAACCTATGAAAATTCATCTACTCAACGAGAGGAACACAATGGTGGTAGTTAGAAACCTCACCTCGGTCTAGATTGGCCGAAAAATGGTCGGAAAGGTCCAGTTCTTCCGGTTGCGTTTCCCGTCAAACGGTTGGGAGTTTGGACGAACGGTTTGCACCGTTGAGTCCACGGCGTCGAGACGAAGAAGGTGGTGATTTTCGTTCTCCTCGATTCGACGGGTTTCCGTCGGTGTGCACTGTGCACGCACGGAGAGAAAAAGGGAGAAAAGTAAAAAAAATTGGGGAAAAAGAAAATGACGGGGAAGAAAGAAAGGGAAGAAAAGAAAGAGGAAAAGTGGGATTTTGGGGGTATTTTGCACCCACCAAAACAGTAAACTTACACGTTCACGTGTACAAAATAAACACGCACGTGTAGAAAGTATTCCCCAGAAATTATTTTATAACAAACTTTTTACGGGATGTTACAGTAATCGTCTATGGAAATATTTTAACACCCTTGACGACCTGGAGTAATAATTAATACAAGAAAAATAGGTGTCCAAAGAAAATGAAAAATGCATGTCCAGAGAAAAATAAATTCATAAAAAGTAAAAGAAGGGTATTCTTGAAAGTTTAGTAAATTATTTTGGGTGTCCAAAGAAATGTGTAAGAGTAAATTAAGTGTCCAGAGAAATAAAGGTGTCCAAAGACAAAACTTAAGTGCAGATAGAACCACTCTTACAAGAATTAAGAGTGAGGTCTTCTTTGGAGGCCCAAATTGAATGTGGGCTTATAAGTATTATCAATGGTTTGTGACAAACTACAACATGAAGAAAACTTAATAACATACAAGGACACAATTTGTTGACAAAGACAATAAACAATAACTTTGCTCGTTATAATTAGATTGGATTCGGATCTTATTTGGATAATCGGATTGGATGTCTCAATCCATATCCTATTAAATACATCATATTTGGATCATATACGGATTAAAATTCGATCCACTAACAAATCTATTGGTAGTTATTAAATGTGATCTCCACTTTCCCTGCTTATTGTTTTGTTTGGTTTATTAGAAAACACTAAGGTTGCATTTGCTACGCGGAAAATAATTTCCCATATCTTTTTCCGAGGGAAGGAAAATGCAAAATTGTTTTCCAATGTTTGGTAACGATGAGAAAGTAAGTAGGAAATACCATTTTTTGGGGTATAATGGATACTTTTAATTGTTAATGAGGATATATTTATCATAAAAAAAATAGTAATCAATGTTTTTATTTGGTTTCCCATAGGGAAGGAAAGTGAATACCAAGGAAACAGAGGGCTTCACTTTCCCCCTATTTTTCCATGAGCCAGAAATTCTTTTCCGAAGCCTCGACTTACTAAACATGGGAAAGACAAGAGTTTTGCATTCTTAAGCTTTCTTTCCCACAAACCAAATGTAGCCTAAGGCTATTTCCAATGTAATAGTTAAAAGTTATAAAGTCAATTTGACTTCAAATGTAATATCATCCCAATGCACACCAAATAAGGGTCAAACATAACTTTTGAAGTCAAATGCAGAGTTATATATGACTCTTTGAGTTAAATGATGAATCAAATATGACTTTACACTCCAGAGTTATATATAACTTTAACTTTTCTAATGCATTGAAGATAAATTGAGTGAAATTTGAAGTCAAAAGTTAGATTTGACTGTATCTTTTTATGTGCATTGGAAATAGCCTTGTTATTGTCTGTAACAAAACGTATCGACGTGTTATGAACAAATTATCGAAAGAAAAAATTGGAGTATTGGTCAAACTTTAGTCGGTTTGAAACTTTGGTCCTTGAACTAAAATTTCTGAGTATTAGTCCTTTCACAATATGGGGCAATAATTTTTTTGAGTAAACTTCGTTAAAACTTTTGTCCTTTATTTATTTTTTTAGAATTCTCTATTCTAAATAGAAATTCTAACAATGAATTTACTTAAAAAGGCACCATTACTTAAAAATTTGTAATGCAGACATCAAAACTCCAATGGAATCAAAATCTTAGGTCTAATTCAATTTTCACTTATAAAAAACCCCAATTGTAGCAAATTAGCGGTGATCACTGAACTTGTGTACTACATAAAGGCTTTCATATCATGGCTTTTCCTATGTCAAACTAGTAACTTTTCTCTCTGAAATTGATAAAAGAAGACGTCAGAAAGTTCGGATCGGTCGTATTATTGGAAAAATCTTGAGTGGTACGTACCATTCAATGGTACGACTATTGAATGGTTCAGATTAATTTGCAGTGGGCCCCAAATAAATCTTAGTCATTTAACAGTACGCACTATTCAATGATACGTACCACTGAAGTTGGATCCCGTATTATTGGGTTTTGGGAACTTCAACTTGGGATAAGATCAGGTTCATATTCCACACTTCCCAATTTCCCAGCAAAGCTTTCACGTCATCACTCCATCCTCTCCCTCTCTCTCTGTTCATTTATTTATCGACGATCAGATCAATTTCCCGTCACAAAAGATCACACGATGCAGCAGCAGCAACCTAGCTCAGAAGTAAACGCGAATCAACGGATTGCTAGAATCTCCGCCCATCTGGACCCTCCAAATCTCCAGATGGAGAACGCTGCCAGTGTCAGCCGCGTGAACTGTCGCGCAAAGGGCGGCGCCGCTGGTTTCAAAGTAGCCATACTCGGAGCAGCCGGCGGCATAGGCCAGCCTCTCGCCATGTTGATGAAGATGAACCCCTTGGTCTCCGTCCTCCACCTGTACGACGTCGTCAACACCCCCGGCGTCACCTCCGATATCAGCCACATGGACACCGGCGCCGTCGTAAGCTCCAAACCCAAATCCCAAATTCGTTGATTCATTCATTTCAATTCCCAAATGTTTAAATTTGCAAATTTTGGTGGTTGGATTTTGTAGGTGCGCGGGTTTTTGGGGCAGCAGCAGCTGGAGGAAGCGCTGACCGGAATGGAACTGGTGATCATTCCGGCCGGCGTGCCCCGAAAACCCGGAATGACAAGGGACGATTTGTTCAACATCAATGCCGGAATTGTGAAGACGATCAGTGAAGCAATCGCCAGATGCTGTCCGAACGCCATTGTCAACGTGATCAGCAACCCTGTGAACTCCACAGTTCCAATTGCTGCTGAAGTTTTCAAAAAAGCTGGTACCTTTGACCCTAAGAAACTGTTGGGAGTCACCATGCTTGATGTTGTTAGAGCCAATACTTTTGTGGTATGCATTTAGTAATTTTGATCTCGTGTTTTGCTAGTACCCAATTGCACATTTTGGTTATAGATTATGAAATTTTGATTTGATTGCAGGCAGAGGTTTTGGGACTTGATCCTAGGGACGTCGATGTTCCTGTTGTTGGGGGTCATGCAGGGGTTACGATTTTGCCTCTTCTGTCTCAGGTCCGGACAGCTTGTTTTCAGATTTTTCAACTACGTGTGTTTTGACGAGTTAGAGTTTATTTGAGTTCATTGTTTGTTATTGTTTTATTATGCAGGTCAAACCTCCATGCTCTTTTACCCCGAAAGAAGTTGATTACTTAACGGATCGCATTCAGAATGGTGGAACTGAGGTTGTTGAGGTGAGTACCAAAATGCTTAATTTCTCGCGTGGTTGCTACTGATTTGACATCATATCGAGACTATATGCAATATGCATTACTAAAATGTAGGAAATAGTCATTGAGTTTGTCCTCTTATTTATCATTTTTTAATGCGTAAGATTTTGGTGAATAATTGTTAAGAACAGATGTGGGAAAGTAGTTTTACTTCAACACCTGGTAGAATGTAGTTTTGAAGCATCATAAGTTCTGTACAGTATGTTAAGGTTAACTGAGAAGGTGCTTTACAGGGTTGGATAACTGGATTAAGCGATGGCTGAAAAGCATGAAGGGATACTGTTCAATGTAAATTAGTATTAGGTATTGACCCTGCAAATTTGGGTACGCAAGAGACATTATACCAATTAACAGGGTGGGATAAGGTATTTGAATATCATAGGCTAGCTCATGTCAAAGAATTACCTATTAGGAGTCAAACAAAAACTGCTATTCTAAATGGATGCAGATGGATTCCTGAAGTGTGTTGTCTGATGTTATGCAAGGGGTTAAGTAGTCTTAGCATTCTCGGGTTTCTGATTGTAAAGCTAAATCCATGATAGCAATACTCAAGTTTCATCTTTTTAGAAGAGTGAAGTATCTCATGCTGCCATTATGTTATTGACACTCAAGAATGCTAGTTGACTAGGTAATTTTGACGTTGTTTTCAGGCAAAAGCTGGAGCTGGTTCTGCAACATTATCAATGGTAGGTAATTTTAACAGTTCTGTGTTTGCCTTAGTTTATTTTTTATTCTGGAGTTCTTCACGTGTCCTTGTTTCTAGCTGTTTGGATCCATGTTAATCTTACAAGTGAAAAAAATACAGGCATATGCTGCTGTTAAATTTGCGGATGCATGCCTCCGCAGCTTGCGAGGAGATGCTGGGGTTGTCGAATGTGCATTTGTGGCTTCTCAGGCATGTTACTAGCATTTTATTTGCCTGCGTAAATTCACACATCATAAACTGGTCTCTGTTGTCTTTGATCTAACAAAGAATGCATGCCTATTGTAGGTGACTGAACTTCCCTTCTTTGCATCCAAGGTACGGCTTGGCCGTACTGGAGCTGAGGAAATATTCCCTCTTGGCCCCCTGAATGAGTATGAGAGGTCCGTAATTTTACCTGTTTTGGAACCCTTGCAATTGACTTATTCTATACGAAAAGTTTTACATTTTTCCGGGTATGCAAAACAGGGCTGGCTTGGAGAAGGCAAAGAAAGAACTAGCAACAAGCATTCAGAAGGGGGTTTCTTTCGTCCGAAAATGAACAGGTGATGATGACTACTTTACGATGGATATGAAGCTGTTTTAGAATTTAGATGGTCCCTTGATAGTTGATACCCTTTCTCAACATCACATTGATAGAAAATAAACGCTAGGTACTCGAACAAGCAAAACAAGAGGTGTTTGAGTTGTATCGAAATCAGATGCAAACTAAGAAGCTCTCACAACTCCTTGATTTAGAGCATCACAGATTCACAATAGGTGTTTGAGTTGTGGCATATAGCTTGTATGGTACTCCAACATGTTCCTCACAATAAAATGCGTGTCGGGGCAGCAATTGATTTTCTTTAAATTAATTTATATCCAGCCAAGATTAAAGTGATATGAAATGTTTGTTGTAACCAAAAGAAAAAGGGAAATGGTATTTTTTTCGTTCTTGCCTTGGGTTGAGATTTTGTTTGGATTTTGACTTTGTAAATAAGCTTGGCCTTCAATGGGGGGTTTGCGACTGTAACAACTTCGAGCTTCGGGAAGATAATGCCTATGAATTTTATCAAAGTAGAATAAATTGGATGAAGTGTACATTGCGTTTGTGAATTCGATCATTGCATGGGACTCGTAGTTTAAGTGGTTAAAGGCTCATTTGAAAGTGTTTTTAAAAATGACTGAAAGCGCTTTTGGTTAACGTGTTTTTGAAACCAATCCTTAGTAAAAATGCAAGTGAATATTAGAAAAGCACTTGAAGTTCTTTCTGCAAGGAGCAATGAGCGCATAACTGGTGCTTCTTCTTTGGAACCCAAAAAAATTTCACCAAAAGTCTCTTTAATTATTTTAAAAGCACTTTCAAACGAATTTTAAGTCTTATTCGGTTAAAATTAAATACAAGCTTGAAGAGATGAAGAGAAGAAAATGTGAAACCAACCTCGTCCTTTTCTATTTTACTTGTACAATGACGACCTGAATCCCAGGGCAGCCTAACTTTGAACATGCTTGGACTGAGGTACTTGTTATTTTCATACAGCTCTTCTAATACTATGAAGACTACTCTGGTCGTTTTTTCCAAACCCGAACACGACGATTATTAAACATGTTTTATGTTTCTCGATAGTGACACGATTAACCCTTTGGGTATTTATCGGTACAAATTTACTCATAAATATAATGTTTACATCAATTAAACAGGTTAAACTTGTCATTTCACCTTCAGTTTAGATGTACTATCTCATGTTGTATGGTTTACATGAATCGTATAGGGTTAATAGATGATGTAAATGTGTTAAAGCGTGTAAGTTTCTAAGTGGATTGACCTGAAACACAAACTATATCAATTGCGTTAAACGCGTCAACTCGATTATGACACAAGCAAGCTTATGGTCAACCTAAACTTGTTAATTTCGTGTCGTTTTTAAGTTGGGTTGTCTTGTGTCTAATAAATATGGAGTTCAAAACATATGATATGAATTCAACAAAAAAACAAAAAAAATTTAAAAAAGGTCTATAGAGCCAGGCGTGGAATCATAAGACTCAGCCAGACTGGTGGTTAGGGCCTCGTCCCATTTAGTGTTGGTCGATGCACAGGTCCAGTCAACAGTCCACTTTGGTGATCATTTGATTCAGATGAGGAGCCAAGTTTTGGACTTCTTCTCATCCTCGACCAAAAAGTCCAAAGACTCCAAAACAATCTTATAGCGTTTCTCAATTTTCTGATACAAATGATAACCGATATTGAGGAAGGACGACTCAAATTCAGGTTCTTTGATGTAAGAAAAATGTTCTTAATCAACTGAATTATACTTAAGTAGTTGAATGGTACGATGCGTTATGGTTAAAGGTCTTGATCAAAATTAGAATTCCCTAAAATCAAATGATATTTTGAGACAAAATTAGGATGCTTCTTTCACTTTGAATAAATCATTTTCAGAAGAAAAAAGCAAAACAAAACAGCTCAAATAATATTGAAAAAGAAAATGATAATCACACCATTTTTCTTTTTTCACACATCTTTTTTATTTTCGGCTATAAAATTAAATAAATCAAACGAAAACTACAGAGATAATTAAACATGACCGTGTGAAAGAATAACAAATGTGTGGGTTCTTATTTCCCATCGAAAATTGACAAATACTTAAAAGTCTAATAACATACAAATCCATGCCCATTTAGCCAAATAGAAAACAAGACAAAAGAATATTACTAGTGGGAAAGTGGGATGTTCTTGTTTTGTGACTTTGTTGGTTGGTGGATGCATAAAGAACATAGTAAGATAGGATAACAATATATCACCAATTCAGCAATCAGCATGCATGAATGTACTTGAATCTTTGAATATTTTTGACCCTTCGGACGGACTGATAGGGCAAAAATAGTGGTAGTGGTACATCCAAAGATTGGTTCAACAAATTATGAAGAATAAGGGTCCCTAGAAATTAATTATTAAAGTAGGAACTGCCCTTTTCTCAATTCTCAATTTTGTTACCCTACCAAACCCCTGTCTGTATGTGCGGCATCCGTGGAAAACATCCATCAAATTGTTGTCGTTTTATGACAATGATCTCTTTCAATTCACTAGCAAATATCATGACTATAGATCAATCAAGTTGTTTGTCAAGGTGAATTGATACTCACCTGTTGATGGTGGGGTTACGAAAAAAATTGAAATTTCACCATAAAATTAATTGACAATATGAGAAGTGACCTAATTATTTATAAACACATATAAAGTCCATTATTTCTTTGATGTGGGATACTTTCAAGACGCTCCCCTCACGTGTGACGAACTTTCAAGCCTAACACGCGGATAACACAAATTGGGTGACGTGTAGCACGTGTGGCCATTAGGCATCACACATGGGACAATTTGTTCTGATACTATGAAGAAAGTTAAGGTTTCACCATAAAACCAATTGAAAATATGGGGAGTAGCCCAACTTACTTATAAGTATATGCATGGTCCCTCCTTTTTTCCGAAGTAGGATTGATACTCTGAATAGGTTGCCCTATTAGTCCGAGGGTTTAAGGCGTGTTAAATTTTACTTTGCTTGAGGATAATAAGTTATTCACCCACTTAACTATCTCGTTATACTGCCAATCACTTTATTGTCATGCTTAACTAATATCAGAATTTTTTTTTAACATACCTTACTCCTTATCGTTAACTTAGACTACTAAGTTTAACACAATGTCGGAGTAGGCTACAGTGCTCGCAAGCATTGAATGCTCACACCGATCTCACCATTAAAAGGAGGGAGGAGGGAGAAGAGAGGGGGGAAGGATGGTGAGATAGGTGTAAGCATTCAATGCTTGCGAGCACTGTAGCCAGTCCTCACAATGTCATTCTATTGGGAGTTTGTGTGTCTTGAAAAATTTGTGTGAACAGAAAAATGAATGGATTCATCATTCATAACACTTTTTTGTGTATGAGTAGATATAATTTTCAGTGAAATAAAATCCTTGTGCCAAACCAATCCATGGTATTAAAGAATAACCTTCAAAATATTCAAAATATCAAAAAAAATTCTTCCGTGTTTTAAGACGAGAAATTTGACAAGTTATAACGAGAAACTGCGGATATCTTCGTTTTTAAAAAAAAAGCACAAACATTCTATCAAAGGCCACCCTGCAACGCAGTTCATGGATGAATGAAGCAAACTATCATATATTAATACCTTTGTAGCTACATCATATTTACCGTATTTGGTTGTGTTATTAGGAAACCGTTTAAGCTCATTTTGTTTTGAAATAGTTTGATGCATAGCTTGAGATAGATGTTAATCAAGGGCACAAATTGGAGGTAAATATTTGGTCATAGATGACTAAACAAATTTTAACATTTTGCTAGTTTTTGACACGGATAATGTTTGAAGAAAAATCTAGTCAATAGACGATTTAGATCATTTTGGACTACATCGAGGATAGGATATTCAAACTTAAAAAGCTTCATGCAAAGTTAAATATTCATAAAACTTTTAACGTTGAATCTTCTTCAATCAAGCGAAGAGAGTCCCCACCGATATCTACAATATATAGTATACATTTGTACCTGCATTCTTTATGCTTTGCAAATCCACGATCTGCTAGAAAAATTCTGCAACTTTATGGTTAATTTATCCTAAAGGCCAAAAATTCAATCTCCTTTACAGCTTTTGTGTTCTTCTCCGTGGCCTACCACTTTGTTACATTGAATTTTCAAATGTTATGCAGATGTCGATGGAAGGCAGAGTCACGTCTCACCCTTTTGCTTTTTACGATCGAAATCATCTCAATGTCCTCTCCCTTCGTGTCTCCATCATTTGCATTCATCGGTTAATAGTAACTGGGTTCTGATATCCTATCATTTGTTGCACGTGATTTCAGTGCAATCTAATATATGTTTGACACATGATTAACTATACTTAATAGAATAATAGATTTTCATCTCTCAAAATAGCTTTTTTAATTAAGATTTTGGGGACTGGCTACAGTGCTCGCAAGCATTGAATGCTTACACCCATCTCACCCTCCTTCCTCCCCTCTCTCCTCCCTCCTCCCTCCTTTTAATGGTGAAATCGGTGTGAGCATTCAATGCTTGCGAGCACTGTAGCCTACTCCAAGATTTTGATTGAAAACTGTTATTTTTCTTTGACTAAATAGAATATCAGGCGATATTAGTTTTTGAGTGCTAGTACAAAAGACACAAAAATGGCCACAACCATCGACCCAAAAGATAAAGGACCAACACATTTCAAGATCCCCCCACTCCTCCCCTTATTTTGATCCGGAGCTGCTATACAATTTCAATATATTATAGCCCTTCATTAGTACACGTCATTATTAATTATACACCTAGCTAGTATTGGTACATTGTATGTTTGTTTAATGTAACTATTGCATACGATCAAAATAATGTACATGGGACTTTTCTTGTATGCATCGGTGTATACTATAATTTTAGCAGTTGAATTCTTAGTAATTGACATCGCATTCAGCCGTCTATTCATTCGTTGCATGTCATACACGAGCATACTAAAAGCTTTCAATGTACATGATAAAAATGACCAAAATTCAAGGGTGGATTGTAATTAAGGCCTGCAGTGGCGTTTCCCCCCCCCCCCCCCAAAAAAAAAAAAAAAAAAAACTCTTATATACTTTCCACAATTTCATGCTTTGTGGCCCCCTCCTATTTTGGATCCTGGTTCCGCCCCTGCCAAAATCCCAACCTCTTATAACATCTAGATATCTAAGCCTAGTCACTAGTCAAAAACCATCTTATCAAGTGATTAAATCATAACTACCCTTAAGAAAAACTCTTACATCTTTTTATATACCATGCTCATGGACATTATTGTCACGAATCTATATTATTAGGATAAATTAATCTCTTTGTGCATGAAATATCATTTATATTTTTAGTAGTTCGAACAACTTTTATTTTAGAATAGGAACGATATAACAATTTCAATTAATTCACACGCACTATATATCCACGTATTCCTATTTTGCTCATGATAGTGAAAATTTTAAATTTTACAAGGATGTGGTAGTATATATTTAAGTTTTTTTTTTTTTTTCAGAGGGTGTCTGAAACGTTCATGCTGGCCTTATTAACTACCGGCGACTTCAGAGTTGAGGCCCATAAATAAAATTGAATGAAGTCAAAGAAGCAGATCGAGAAGGCAAACATTAAATTAGGGCTGCCAATTGCCATGCATGAATTGAACTATCCTACCTACATCGTGGACTTGCAGTTGCAGTTCCCTCTTTCTCAATTCAATTCAATTGCCACTTTTATTACACATACCAAATTGAAACTGTACTTCCTATACCATCCACTAATGCATCTCTCAAAACCAACAAATAGTCAACCTATTTTTAGTAACTTGTCCACTAACACAAGGAAACCTTTTGTCAACTAATTATGAAACTTATTTAATTGATGAAGATCTAACTAATGCGATTGTGGCAATTGTAGGGAGCAGAAAATGACAGAAGATTTCGGTGGCATGCACACTCTAACGCTTTAAAGTAAATCACCACGACAATCCAACAAAGAGAATTATTATTAGCATTTCAAATAGCCATTACATAAATATCTATGCCATTTGATAAAACATATGTAACACTAGCTAATTCCCTTTGCTTCTTCTTTTTCTCTTTTTTAGGAAAAAAACAGGTATTGTGACTTAATTTGTGGGAGGTTTGCAATGGCAGATAAGTTTCTTAGTTGTTGGATTAAGGGATATAAAGGGGGCATAAATCAAGGAAAAGTAAAATGGGAGATATTGACAAAAATTTGCTAATTCCATATGCATTTTTAAAGCATTTACTTACTACTCTTTTGTCTTGGCATTGCAAAATGCTAGCACAAGACAAATATACATATAGTGGAAGAACGAGATTCCAATTTGAGAATCTAAGACTAAATATGTAAGGATAATTGGTAGTCACGGTCATTCGTTTTAGTTTTTGAAAAAAAAAAATATAAAGAGAGACTGATTTTCTTAGACAAATTAAAGAAGGTAGGGTTTGGTGGTGGAGTCCCATGCTTGATAAATTTCTACAAAGTTGTTTGTCATGTTGGGGCCAAACTGTCTCTCCCAACTTTAACTATATATATATTCCCTTTTCTTCTCTTTGTGTGTATACATATACGTATATTTTCCCTGCACATACGTTTGAAAATCCCACATGATTAATGATATGCTGAAATCCATTAATGGACCTCCATAAGTTTGTTGTCCTCTTTACTTTGGAATTTTATGAATACGGGTTCCTACTTTCTCTGAATAAATACAAATAATTCTCAAAATTATATGGCAATGAAAGGTAGTAATTTTCTTAGGGTTTAGGGTTTTCGAACGACCAGTCCATTGTATATGTGCTTGACATGTTGACACCAAACCCCCTTTGTCCTGCAGTAAGCTTTTGCTGATCAGCTCAGAAGATTTATATATTTAATTATATGTCCTTTAATCCAACTTTTGTTCAATTATTTGGGCACTGAGATTCTGAGAATAAATAAATTTTTCGACCAGATCATATTGTGGGCAGGTGGAAGTGGGTTAGGTTTGTTCATATATTTAGGTCTTTTTCCTTTTAACCCACCAATAAGTTACAAATTCAACTACGTAACTACGTTCAAGAGGCAAAACCCTAAACCCTATATTTGAGATCCCTAAAAATATTAGTGGAAAAACCTAGAAAATACAAGATGTTTCTATCTGCTTGTCCATTTCGATGGATTTAAGCTTGATTAATGTTCACTGAAAACTTAGACAAGACAGTGCACATCAGTTATCCATGCATTAAGTTATGGATCCTTAAAGAAGTATTATAGTATTCTAAACTGAAAACTAGACCAAAGGTCAAATAAACATAAGATTAATATATCAAACTATTATTTTTGTTTTCATTTTTTTTAAGGTAAATTCATATTAGATACCAAGTTGGGTATAGGTTTTAAGGAAAAATACTATATTTAAGAAAAAATACCAAGTTTAATTAAATATTTTATGATAAGCCACAAACTTTATTGCAAGTGATCCTATGACTAAATAAAATATATGAGAGATTACCATATTGTCCTCAAGTTTATTTTTTTCAAAATTTTATAAGGCCTTTAGAGCTCGAGGTTAACCTTGAGGGTTTAGGGTTTTAAAAGGTCAGTCAAGGTTTGGGGTTAATCATTTTGGGTTTAGGGTTTTAAAATGTCCTTGGGAGGAGCTTAGAGCTTAGGGTGTAGGTCTCGGGTTTTGGGCGAAGCCCAAAATCCGGGAACTAGACCCTACGCCCTAAGCGATTAACGTAATTAAAAAAAATTTCTTCTAAACAAATTCGTACTCATGCTTATTAGTTACAATTCATTGGAAAAGTTAATGGCTATGATTTTGTGATGGTAGAGTTGGACATTATTGTCATTTTACCTAGCAAATTAGTTTGACTTTTCAACTAGTACCTAAACTAAAAATATGATATTTTAACTTAAAGTTATTTTGAATTTGGTATTTAAACTAAAAACTCCCTTTTTTTTATGCATCCCGTTTTCCCTATGAGAATGAATCTCTAATAATCTTCCACCCAATTAGCAAGTTAATTTTCAGTGATACAGCGGTTAGATTCTTTAAGAGAACAAAGGATGGGAGTGAAATAGGAGAAATCAACCCCATTGAAACTATTTAGCATGGAAAAATACTTGTATGTATATATACACATAAACTGTACATACATGAGGTGAAAGATCATCTTGTCAGGTAGCTTTTCATTATGTTATTAGAATGTTAATATTAGCTAGATATTTAAATAAAGGTTTCACTTGATTAATAAGGTTAATAGTCTTGCAACATATTTTTTTCTACATACGTGTGTGCATGCCCATGAGCGAAAAATTGAGGATATGTTTAGGTGGTAGTGAAACTTCTTTTATTTTTTTTAATAAAAGTGGTATTGAAACTTTACAAAAGACTTTTCCTCAGGCTAATTTTGTAGTTGGTGTCGTTATCAAATTTTGTGCACAGCCTAAACTCTGATCATATTTGGCTTGACACTGTCCCTCATTGTGCTCGTTGTGCCATTTTACTTGACCCTATTTGTACGGATTTCCCAAGGAGCTTTGCTCTTTAATTTAAATTTCCTTTCCTTAAAAAAACACACTTTACATACTCAATAAATAATGGAAAATAATTTGATTCACAGAATAAAAAGGACAAAGAAAAGAGGTCTAAATAAATGTTTTCTCCTTTATACATATAAAGGTGAAAAAGCTTAAAGAACACATGGGAAAAAAGCCATTTGTCTCCGTGGTACATTCATTTTTTGAGGTAAACATACACAATTTGTACGTCCATTTTAAAAGATGAATGGTCAATTGCCATGTCAATGTCAAGTTCTATTGCAAAAATATTCTCAGAAATCGATTGCATGATGAACATGCTTCTTAGTCTTACTACTTAATTTTTACTAATTATCTAGAGAAATAAATTCCTAGCTAGTGTTCGTGTGAAATCTTTTCTCCAATACAAGAGATTAATTCGCCTTTTTGATAATAGAGAACTCTCTTATTTACACCAACTCCAACAATTGGGTTAAAATTCAAAATTTGAGTTTTAAACCCCCGAAAGCTTCTCTAATTATTGGGCTAAACAAAGATTTTGGGTTAAAACTTTTTTTTGGGCCAAATTTAGCTCAGAAAATGAGCCAAGGATAGTGGTTGGGACCTAGTGTTGAGACCCAACTGCTAATGCTATCACCACTTGCAGAAAGAGTAACGGCTATTTTTTTTTATCAGACGGCCCACTTGGTTGGACAGTTGGATTCAATTTAAAAAAAAAATTATAAATACATTAAATCCAAAGGCTGAGATCAAATATAACAAATCTAACGGTAAAAAAAAAAATCTAACGGCCCAAAATTAAATCCAACTGTTAAAATAATGAAAAAATTATTCAAATCAAAATTCATCCAAAACTCTATAAATACCTATGTATTTGTTCAAACATCCACACAGAATTTACTTTCATCATACAATTCTTCTATGTTTTTCTTTCTACCCACTTATGTATTTGTGTTTAAGAATGGGGTAAGTTATGTGGTTTTTTATGTTCTTTCATGTGGTGCATATGTGTAAGAATGATGTAGGTTTAGTGATTTTTCATTATTTATAGAAATTTAAATAATTTAGGTTAAAATGTTCATAAAAATAAATTAGGATAATTTACTTAAATTTTATTTTCAAAAAAGTTACAGTAAAAATTAGACTAAAATCATTCTTTAATAATCTCGAACTAAACTTTTAAGCCAAAACCATTAGAGGAAAAAAGTTGTTTCTAGATTAGAACCTAAATTTTCTAGACTAAAAATTGGGTCAAACTTGGGTGATACGTACCATTTAATGGTCCGACTATTGAATGGTTCAAGATTCATTTAGAGTCCACCGCAAATTAACCTGAGATCATTCAATGATTAGACTATTAAATGGTAAAATTTTTTCCAAAAAGTTTAGATTTTGACCCCACCATTAGAGTTGGTTTTAGAGTTGGTTTTAGCAAATTATTCACAATGCATATACGAGATGAGTATAAGTGTACTGTTTGTTAGTAAGAAACAAAGGTTTAAAATGTTCCTAAAATAAAAACAAGGTTAAAGCAAACTCAATCTGATAACCTGATCACTGTAATCACATTTTCATCCGATCAATCATATTTGCATAGCAACCGCATCAGAGTCCTATCCAATTTCTTAAGGTCCTATCCAATTCGCACAAGGCTTGGCTGCTGACAATTCAGTAGGAGCTCCTGCTCATACTCACTTCTGTGTGAATACATGTCCACATTTTAATTTTTTTAATCAAAACTTGAACACATGTCCACACAGAATTAGATATTCAACTGAAACTCCTACTGAATTGTCAGCAACCAAGTTATTTTCATCCAATTCATTAGCAAACTTGTTAACTACACTTTCCCGCCGGAAAGAATAACTACAGTTTCTACCCACGTAAAGTTACCATTTTTAAACTTATTTTCTCCATTTCAAGGCCCCAAAAAATAATCATATTTCAATGGAGGTCCAAATTCTTATAAATGAAGATGGGACATGCCACGGCAGTGAAAGAAAGCCGCATGCAAAATTAAATCAATCAAATCTCACCTGAGTTGGTTCGTCAGTAATTTAAATAAATATAAAAAAAAAAGGAGTCTGAGTTAAATTGTCAAATCGAGAACAATACCGAGGTAGCATCTTAGTTTGGTTTGTACGTTACAGCTTATAGGAGAGAGAGACTGACTGCGAGTAAAAGAACAGAGAAGATACAGCCAGCAACAAAATGCACCAAATAAAACGTGGAATTTTTGTCACTCAGACTCAGGGTATAATCACCAAAATTCCTCAACGTTTTGCGGATTTTTGTCAAAGTGAGTTGAATATAATGAAGAGAAAGACTTGGCCCTTTCAGAATTGAGGAGAATTTTTTTTTTAAATACTTGGTGATCTATTCACAAAACTTCTTGTTTATAATTGAAATTTTTTATATTATAAATTATTATGTAAAAATTATTTCTACAAAAAATCAATTAAAATTAAAATCGTTTAGTCATGGAACTATATAAAAATAGATTGACGAATTCAGTAAAAGTATTATGAACCGTCTATCCATTTTCAACCATTGATTGACTAAACGATCTTAGTTTTAATTAATTTTTTCAGAAATGATCTTTACAAAGTAATTTATAATATGAACGGTTCCGATTATAAGCAAAAAATTATGTGAATAGGCCACAAAGTATTTTGAAGAGGAGTGACTCCTTAACAGATCATAACTGGCTCATATTCTCAATTGAGGAGTTTCTCTTAAATTCACTTAATGACTAATTTACAGAATTCATTGTCTATAATCGGAACCGTTATTACAAATCAGTATGTAAATATCATCTCTAAAAAAAATTAAAACTAAGATTACAATCAATCAATTGTAGCAAATAGATAAATGGTTCGTAATTATTTTACCGAATCCGTTCATCTGTTTTTATACTGTTCAATGACTAAATGATCTCATATTTAATTAATTTTTGCAACGATAATCTTTACACAAAGTAATTTATAATATGAACAAGATTATAAGCATGAAATTCGGTAAAGCGGTCATGTAGTGAATTGAGGAGCCAAGTTAATTAAAAAAAATCATTGTTAAACATATTGATTTTAGATTATTTAACCAACCCTAATTTTTTTTTTTTTAAATGAGAATTCTCCTATTAAGATGATTCCTCGGTCAAGACTTCAAAGATCTAAAAAATGTTGAAGAATATAAGAATCTATAATTTGACTAGATACAAGCTTAATTAACGGTGTGGTTTAGCATCTAGCGTCATAAGAGTACACTAATAATTTATTGTTTGTAAGTATATAATCTACCTCAAATTCCTGTGAGACATTTTAAGGTAACATCTGTGGTCCATTAGGCATTATACGACCTAGGATATTGGACTTAAGTTGTTAAGTGTGAGACAATATCGAACTCGTGACACACTACTAATTAAGTGCAATGAAGGTAGAGAAAATATTCATGTAGAACAATTATAAGAGAGTTGATTCACGCACCATTTTTAGCCTCTCACATTCTCCTCTTTAATTATGATTATCCGATTAAATATATTAAATGGTAACTACAAATAAGATTAAATAAGGGTGGCATATGAGTAAAAAACTGATGTGTTTATAATTTTCCAAATTATAATCCTAAAAGCATTGTTTATCTAATATGGTATTCACTTACAATAAAAATGTGGCATCCATCAATACATTTTTTTTATTCAATTAGAGCATCTCCAATTTAAGATGCAAACGAGGCTGTAAAGCAATATATACATATTCTCCCACCAGAAAGTGCTTTAATCTTTAGGTTGTATAAGTGGAAAAATCTTGAGTGGTACGTACTATTCAATGGTACGACTATTGAATGGTTCAGATTAATTTGTAGTGGGGCCCAAATGAATCTTAACCATTTAACAGTACGTACCATTCAATGGTACGTACCACTGAAGTTGGCCCCTGTATAAGTTGTAAATTTAACATTCTATCGGAGAATGCACAAAAAGATGTAAATTTACATCTTACAATGAGGGCCCCACGAAGGAAGAAAAAAGAGAAATAAAAGGAAAAGTGGCGTGACAATGTGGGAAGAAAATGCAAACTGGCTCACCACGCATGAGTAGGTGGTATGCGATGAGCTTAAGCCTACAGATGCCTAACCCATGGATGGAAAAGGTTACTACAGTGTATGATATAAAATGGATCATGTGGCTGCTTGACACACCCTGGCACGGATGTCCAGGTGGACACTCAAAAATCGAGGGGGTGCTGCCCTGTTACATCCCGTTCTGGAAAATAATAGTATTTTATTTTCGGAAGTGGAAAATGACAAAAATGCCCTTGGTTGACCTTTTGGTTGACTTTTGCGTCGTAACTCGTACAACCATTCCCTTTGTATTTTCTTGTTGTGCTCGTCGTTACGAACGCGTGGACGCGAGTGGGACGTCGTTCGAAGTAAGAACGAATATTATACGGGCGTCAGATTACCGACATTTCTGTATTTTTACTTTGGACTGTCTGGGGTTGTTGGGCTGGGGCCCAACCTTTCTGTTGGCCCTTATCCCCTTGTCCCCATGTCTGTTTGACCCAAGCCTCACTGTCTCTCCCTCACTCTCTGCAACTCACTTTCCCTCTCTCTCTCTCTCTCCCTCTCCCCGAGCCAAACTAATGGCCAACCAGCCACTACTCTTCAGTGAGCCAAACTCAGCCCAGCAGAGACCCTGTAAACCCAAACTCAGTTGAAGAACCCAGAAAATCCGAGCCAAGAACCCAACTCGAACTCCGGCGAACCTGAGAACTTTCCTCGGCGAGTTTTGGACGAAATCAACCTCAGTGGCCCTCGATCTTGTCACCATTCACTTCCTGGTGATCCCTAGGACCTTGCTCGAGCCTTGGATGATCGTGTTTGGCCAAGAATCGAAGAAACCAAAATCAGCCGGTTTACCCCCGAGACTTCTTCCTCATTTTCAGGCCACCTCTGGCCAGTTTTTGGCCCCCAAAATGGTAAATTCTTGTTCTCCTTGTTCCTAGCTTCATTTTGATACTTGAATCATGCAATTTGGCTTTGAAATGAAGAAGATATGAAGTTTTGAAATTTTCCTAGTTTTCCGGCCAAATTTTCCAGTTTTCGGCGACCGGAGAAAGGACAGGGATGACCGGCGCTGACGTCAGCGATGACGTCAGCAAACCAGTTCAAACCGGTTCTGCTGACGTCAGCAAACTAGTTTAGACCGGTGATGACGTCAGCGATGACGTCAGCAACCGGTCCAGACCGGGCTTACGTCAGCGTTGACCGATGACTGGCGCGTGGCCGCGTGGTGGACTTCCACCGGCGCGTGGGACCTCACAGCCGCGCGTGGCAAAGCGTGAGGCCATTTGGCAGCGTGTGGCGGCACGTGCGGCGGCCGACGACGGCGATTTTGGGTTTTCCGACCCCGTAACTCTGTTTTCGGGTTTTCGAACGCCGTTTTCTTCGTATTTTCGAATACTTTATTAATTGTGGGTGTTTTAAAATAGGTTTTGGCGACCCGTGGAGTACGGAGAGCGTGCATTTGGGCTTTTCCGGCAAAAGTTTATGTGAGTGGGCCCTTTCCTTATTAAATTGATTATTTTTGTGCTTGGGAAATTATATTTAGGCTATGCCTACACTTTTAATTGGTATTTATCATATTATACTTAGTGAACTTTAGTATTATAATTATACTCGGTTTACTAGTATCGACCCGGCTATATTTTTGGGGGTTTTGGAAATTATTATTATATTGCCTATGCTTCCAAATGTGATTTATTTATACTTGGTGAAATTTGAGTTATATTTACATATTCGGTGAACCTTGGGTTTATTATTTATATCGTATCTTGGTTCACTTAATATGTTATTATTAAATTGGTATTTTATGTACCTTGGTACCTTTGTGGTATATACTTGGCTTAGTATTTTAAGTATTTTGGTATACTTGGTATTTCAGGTACGGCATCCGTGAATACCTAATTATACGTTTACTTCGAGGCTTATTTTAGAAAGGAAATTACCCCACTTTATTTTATTAGAAATATTCCGTGGTATGTTTTCACACGCTCAATCAGGAATGCTTACACGATGTCAGTAGTACTGTCCGGGGCCAGGACCAGCTTCACGTGGATGTTCACACGCACCGACACGCTCACTTTGGATCCATCATAGGTGCCAGCCTGTTCTAGGTCGCCTTGGCGACTCGAACACGTTGTGATGCGCTTAGCGCCAGCTTCACGTGTATGTAGTACATGAGCGTACCATTATTCATACACCCAGCCTGTTCATAACAGAATACCTCTGTATGAACTCGTGTGTCTGTCATACCTATCGAGGGTATACCCTATTGATTTATATTGTGATTTTACTATCGGATTTCACTGATGCCACGGAGGCTTCTATTGATTTACGGGTTTCCCGTACTATTTTATTATACGGATTTTCTAGTAAGTATTTTTACTAAGCTGTGGCTTTCTGCCCGTTTTGAACGGTAAGTACATTTCCGTACTTACATTGTTTTTCCACCTACTACTGTAGTATGTTTTCCAGAAAGGTTTTTCGAAACTATTACTTGTTTTGACGGCGAGGGGTTATTACTTTCAGAAAGGAAAGGTTTTACAAAATAATTACTTATGGCCCACTCACCCTTCTGTTTCTGCGCCCCTCCAGGATAAGTGGCTTGGAGCTGTCGACGTCGAGACGCGGTGGTATGACAATGTAGGAATTCTTGGTACTTGTAATTATTCAGTATCCCGTGCCTTGTACAACCAGTTATTATTTTATTATTTCTTTCCGCCTGCACACTTTCGTGCACTCTGACCTTTAGTTTAATTCAATTTGCTTAAATTATTTCATAAATTCTTCTAAATGGCTTTCGTCACCCCACGTGGTGTCGGCCAGCACACTCGACTTTTGGGTGTCCACCTGTACATCTGGGTCGAGATGTGTCATACCTGACACCCCGTGAAGTGATGAAAGTCATTTGAAAGAATAAGTGTAATTTAAAGTAATAAAAGCGAAGTTAAAATAAAGTAAAGATCGAGTTCACGGAAGTGTGTGTGAACCAGATAGAATGATAACATAGTAACTAATTTTACAGAACAGAAAGTACTAGAGTAACTACAGTACTAAGAGAGATTTCCTACACTGAAGAGGGAATCATGCCACCTCGTCCCGACGTCAAGAGCTCCAAGTCTACTAAACTTGAAGGGGCGCAACACAGAAAAGTGTGAGTGGGCAAAAATAAATAATTTTCTAAAACTTTTGCTTTTCCGAAAGTATTAATCCCTCGCAGTAAAAACCCGTAATAATTCTCAAAATCATACTACCTAATAAGTATGAAAAATAGCTTAAGAGCGGAAATGTAATTATTTTCCAAAACGGGTAAATAACCATAAACCGCAAAATAAAATCTTTCAATAGAAATCACACGTAGAATTCAATACGTGAAATCCAAGAACAGCACAATCTTCCATGGCACCAGTGAAAGCAGATAAGTCACAAAATCACGGATAACAACATGGTACGCTCAGTAAGTGATGCAAACACACGAGTTCATGCAGAGATATTCTGCCATGAACAGGCTGGGTGTAATAATCTATGCTCGAGTACTACGTACACATGAAGCGGCGTGTGACGCTTCATGCAACCCCTTGACGGTGCGTGGCGGCGCGTGAGGTCGTGTGGCGACGCGTGCAAGCGTGTGTACCACTTTTCTGACACTTTTAACCCTTGAATTGAGCAAACAAAGGGGATTCCAAGTATTTTCCTTAATAGAATTTGGATTTGACTTGTTTAATTATTAGTATAGTAATTTCTCATATAAGTGAGACTTATCCCGAGGAGTACCGAGGCCAAGCTAGGTACGACGACTACGACCCGGCGACTTACCAGTGAGTGGGCTGTTTATTTTAAATTATATTATTAGTATGTGTTTTAAGTTGTGTTTGTGAACTATCGTATAACATGTCATGTTTTAAGAAATTGGAAATGATTTTATCAAATATCTTTACTTGAGTTTTAGAAATTAATTGTTGGCATGATTATACATTTATGACTGTTACTTATCATGCATACTTGCACGGTATCAGAGTACCAAAGAATAAGTCAAGGATCACGAAACTTAAGCTCTGATACCATCTGACAGGTATTAGAGTACGAAAGAAAAGTCAAGATTCACTAAACTATGCTCTGATACCATCATCTTCCCCTGCTTCAGGTTCATGAACTCGTGTGCTTGCATTTGTCTGATAAGTGAACTTATTATTATTCTGCTGCTGATTAATTGAATACCCGTATCCTTTTTTAGTGTCGTTCCCAACACCTGGCATTTATCTTATTATTTTATTACAAGGCTATATTTTGGAAATTACTACGGGTTTTACAGTGAGAGGTTATTATTTTCGAAACATCAGAAAAGGTTTTAATAAACTTTACTTTTCAGCCCACTCACCCTTCTTATGTTTTGTGCCCCTCCATGACTTAAGGATTAAGCTTGGCAGACGAGGATTTGTGGCACTTGCTGACTTACACTTCCAAAAATGTAGGAAGAGTTATCTTATGTTTTAATATCCATCATTCGAGATGGGACTATTTATTTCTTTACTGCATTTTCTATGCTCTGACACTAATCCTGTAATAAGGGTTCAACCCCCACTTTACGCGCTCTTTGAATTCTTACTCTTGCTTTTAGATTTTAAATTTCAACTTTTTCTTCAAATTCTTACTTCTACTCCACGTCATGACTGTTAGAAATATTGTAGTTGGTAGACGCTCCTTCAATCACGAACCGGCTGATGCTTCTTTTGATCACGAATAAAAATTAGGTTGAGGCGTGTAAGTCACTGTCCTTAAGAGTAGATTTTGCCGCTCGGAGATAGTATCTTGGTGTAGCAAGTTATGGCGCCCTACCCTCCAGGATACAACAACCTATTGACCTTTGTAGGCGTACACTCGCAATACTCAGGTCGGATGAACAACTTGAATCTTTCCCTTGAATAGAAAATGTAATCGAAAAAATACTCAAATAGAATAAGCACTCGATTAGAGAACAAAGAGGATAAACTTTTTCCTTCTTGTTTTTGTATGTGTAAAAAGACTCAAGACTGCCAGTATAAGTAGTAGAAGCTGAGCCCAAAAGGCCGTTGTATAATCATGGCAATTGAAATAGATTAAATCAAAAGATTGTAACGTCTATGCATTTAAATATAATTGTTAATCAATACATTAAAAACAAGGGTTCTTTAGAGATAGACCCTTACAATTTTTATTTCTTAGACAAACACCCACCTATATTTAAACATCCAATTCAAATCCAAAATTCAAATCCATTGACATGTAGACAAAGAAATAACCTATTATTGCAAACTATTTACAACCTATGCCACAACACCCTAATCATGTCAATAAACTTTAATACCTACAATAATGATGAAATCCTAAATTTCATCTAGTTTCTTTCCTTTTTTTTTTTTGGCAAGCATTTAAAATTCAACTCATAGGTGCATGATACTTTATAATTGTTTTAGGTAACACTTGTTCAAAATTTCAGTTTTATAGGCTACAATTGAAACAATATACATATATATATTCTCCTTATAACAAATATATTAGTGTATAAATATATTTCCTTATAAAAAGTATAAATATATTTCAAGTAGTTACACTTTAATCTTTGTAAAAATAATTTACCTATGTATTTTTTGAACAAATGACATATGATATCCTTTCTCTTGAACCAAATGACATCCTTATTTTCAAGTAGATACTTTAATCTACATAAAATAATTTACCCATATCTATATTAGAATATAGGTAAATTAAATCTTGAACCAAATTACATCCTTTATGTTGTAGGTAAATTATTTTGCATATATTATTACATACATTAGGCACATTTTATTGTTATTATATGTGTGGTAAAATAATTTACCTATATTATTTACAAAAATAATTTACCTATATTGTTTACAAAAATATAATTTACCTTTATTTATATATAACATATAGGTAAATTAATTTTTGATAAAAATAAAATTTTGTTAATGCTCACATATTTTGAAAATGGAAAAACTAAACCGAAAAATTCCTAATTTATACAAATTTGAAAAGCAACTAAGTAATTCAAAAAGGAAAAAAAAAATAAAACAAATTAAAGCCCTAATACCATATCATTTTGTTATTAATATGCAATGAAACCATGACATTAAATTTTGTTTTTAATAATTAATCCGAAAGAAGTTATTAGGGGTATTTTAGGTATCTAAAAATACAAAATTGTGTAAAGTCAAACTTAATTAAGAAAATTGCTGAGTTGGAGCCTAGTCATTGGGTTTTTGTTAGGAAAATATACTATAGTGGGTTTTAGTTAAAGAAAACTTAATTTCAAGGGGTAAAGTCACATTTTCAATAAAAAGAATGACTCATGTAACTAAAGGAATTTTGTTTTCATCCAACTTGAAAACAATAGCTAGTAGAAGCCAATTCTAATGCCATGTCCAAACAGTCCAATGAAATAAAATTGGAATCAAACAAAATACTTATAAAAAGATTTGATATCAAATGCATTGAAAGTGTACAATCTGATAAGTTATTTTTAAAGGTACTGTCACATCCCGATCCCGGACGAGCCAGGTGTCGGAAGGTGATGGCCGACACGCGTTAGCGTGACGAAAGCCAAATAGAAAATTAAGAATAAAGGATAGAATATTGAATTAAAACAATAAGGTCAGAATGCATGGAGTGTGCGGGCGGAAAAAATAATAGAATACACAGTAAGAGGGATACAAAGATATACAAACGTATAAAAATCCCTACATCGTCATACCACCGCGCCATCGACGTCGCAAGGCTCCCAGCCAACTAACCTGGAGGGGCGCAAAACATAAAACGGTGAGTGGGTCAAAAAGTAAAGTTTGATAAAACCGTTGTTTTCAAAAGTTTAGTAACCCCTCGTTTGAAAACAAGTATAGTTTGAGAAAATACGTCATACCCGTAGGCATGAACCTCAAAATACTATCACGAAAACATGTGGGTACTCCCCGCTAATACTTTACTGATTTGCTCACCCATATGTAAAACACACATGCCCAAGGGGCTAAATCCCACCAGGAACAAGCTAGGTATAAAGAAATACGCTAAGTACTACAATGACGCGAGTCTAACGCTAAGCGCTGGTGCACAAAGTGCAGTCACACAAGTTCAAGTTGCCTAGTGCAACCTAGAACAGGCTAGTACCTACAATGGATCCAAAGCTGCGTAACGGTACTGGTAGTGACTACTCCAAACGTCAAGGCTAGTCCTGGCCACAAGACTGAGTACTAATACCTGGGGTGTATACATCTACTGATGAGCAACAGTATGAAAACATGCATGGCAATATAATACGAATGTTCTACCTCCAACAAACGTAATGATATGCAACTACGCTAACAGTTTAAAGAAAGCGTTGAAAGCCATACGTATATATATACATTTATCAAACAAAGACCCACTCCCTCACCTGTAGGTAGCCGGGTCGAAGTACCCCGTCCTGGGTAGCCCCGGTAGTCCTCTGGATAGGCCCCACCTATATGAGATATCACCGGTACAATGATTAAACTCATAAAGGTAACGAATTAACGAATTAATTAAACCTATCCCTTGCTTTCTCAATTTGGAGGTCCAAAACACCTCAAAAATGATCATGCGTACTACCCCGAGGTAGTACACGTCGTCACGAGTCGCCCTGTGAAAACAGATTCGAAAAAGGACCTCCCACGAGCCCTCACGCGCGGCTGGAAGGTGCGGAGCTCGGCTGCACGCGCGGCTCACACGCGAGCCGGTCAAAGTAAAAGTCAACGCTGACATCAGCGTTGACCGGTCTGCTGACGTCAGCAGGTCGGTCTGAACCGGTTTGCTGCCGTCAGCAAGGCCGGTCCAACCCAGTCCGATGACGTCAGCGCCGGTCATCCCTGCCAGAATTCCGGTCGCCGGCGCCGGTCGCCGGAATCTGGAAATTTGGCCGGATTTCTGGAAAAACTTCAGAGCTTCATAACTTCCTCATTTTAAGTTCAAATTGGACGATTCAAGTACCAAAATGAAGCTAGAGATGAGGAGAACAAGATTGTACCATTTTGGGGACCAAAAACTGGCCAGAAGTGGCCTGAAAATGCCACGAAAGATCCAGCCAAAAACTAACTCCTCCGTTCTCGGTACATTTCGACTTCCAAGCCTTGGGTTAGGTTCCCAAGGTCTCCAGAGGTGGTTTTGTGATGGTTTTGAGCTTCCTCGAGCTCTAAATCATCGATTTCGAAGTCGGGGAACAATCGAGCTTCGACGGTGAAGGTTTTCCAGTTTCCTGGGAAATGGTTTCCTGGGCTTTCAAGGTTCAAGGTCACCTCCAGTGACCTGCAAGGCAAGGTTGAAGACAAATCAGTGAGGTTTGAGTGGAGAAAAGCCGAGAAGAAAAGCTTGAACTCAAGCCACGGGTGGCCTGAGTAAACTTACCAAAATTCTGGGTTTTGTCCAGCTTCTGGACACCCACGAGGTTGCAGCCCAAAGAAGAAGAAACACAAGGTTTGGGTTGAATTTTGGTGCTGGTTGGTGATGCCAAAATGGCCAAGATTGGCCACGGTTCGGTGATGAAGTTTGCAGACAAAGGAAGAAGAAGAAGTTGGAGACAATTGGGATAGGCCCACGTGGCCTGCAGACAATTGGGCCCCAGCCCAAACAACTCAAATTGCCCAAATTCTATACGAAAACGTCAAAAATCAACGCCCGTAAAATACTCGTTCGGAGCCCGAACGACGTACGGCTCGCGTCTACGAATTCGTATCGACGAGCACGACAAGGAAATACAAGTGAATGCGTCGTACGAGTTACGACGCAAAAGTCAACCGAAAGGTCAACCAAGGGCAAAATCGTCATTTTGCACCTTCGGAAAATAAAATAAGTTAAATTTTAAACGGGATGTTACAGGTACGGTCAACATAGGTTATAAATGTATTAATGCCAAAAAGAATCAAATTCAATTGTGAAATAAAACAAATATATATAATAAAGGTTATTTAAGGTGGGATTCTGTATTTTGAAATACCACTTAAAATTCCAACAATGACTTCATCACTCCTCTAGAGTGACAGTCAGCACGCCTCGAAATCTGATGTCCACCTGGATATTCGTGTTGGGGTGTGTCACTGTTATTATTCCAACATTTAATCAACGGGTAATAATCAATTATCAATTGCAATGACTATTTTTTTTTTTTAATTTTTAGGTCAATTGTGTTAAAAAGAAAATGATGTTGTCACAAAATATATTAATAGAAAATAAGTTGGCACAAACAAATAATTTTATACAAAAACCATTAAACACATGAAAATTAGAGTTTGAATTTCCTTGTTTACATCTAAGCATTGGAGCAAAACCAAAATTACATCTCCGAAGATGTATATGCATAGGCGAAGCTATGTAGGAGCAAAGGGGGGCGGTCGCCCCCCCGCTCGTCGGAAAACAAAGGCAGGAGCGACGCTTGAACCCCCTGATTCGACCGGAAACTGGGAAGCAGCGATTGTCGAGTCGGCGATACAAGCCTTTGGCTGACTGTCTGGGCACTTCGGCGATGTGAGGAGGAATAAGACATAAGGGATGATGATTAAAAGTAAAGAGAATCAGACGTGACACTATTTATTACCATTAGATTTATTTGAAAGGCTTCAATTAAAAGTCTTCCATAATATTGCAAGGTAAAAAACATGCAGAGGATCCTACAAAAAATCATTTTTATTCTCCACGTGGCGTCATATCATTGATTAATAAATTGTTTAGCCCAACTTTATCCTCAAGATTTTGATCGTATGGACCTCATGAATCTTCCAATTCAACTTGACAATTACATTCATGATATGAAGATGCATAGTGAGTTTTCATCATTGAGAGAAATTAGTGATTTTGCAAAAGAGTTAGTGAAGACTGGGAGGTGTGAAAGGTATATACATTGACTTTGGTGCTACCGGTTGCAACCGCTTCGGTGGAGAGAGCTTTTTTTGCTATGAAGATTGTGAAAACACCATTGCGTAACAAAATGGGAGATCAATGGTTGAGTGATAGCATGCTTGTTTACATTGAGAAAGATGTATTTGCTTATATTGATAATGAGCCTATTATGCGACGTTTTCATGACATGAAACCTCGCCGGCAACAATTGTAATTTGTTTGTATTAATTAATTATGGAAAACATTACCATATAAAAAGATTTAGTTGTTACCATTTTTCTTTAACCTTGCATTATTTTAAGTTCGCCCCTCCCCCCGATAAATCCTGGCTTCGCCACTGTGTATATGGAGATGCAAAAGTGACTTTGCATCCCACGTATACATCTCCAAGATTGAAGGTGCTCTTACAAAACAAATTGCCGTCCAGAAATTTGATTAAAGGGTGACTATTCCATTGGATAATTTGGATTTGTACATTTTACATAAAATTTCACGAACACTGCTCGTTAACACATACAAAGTATGCACTAAACCATTATAATGAACTATTAATTATATACTAGTTGTCATATTTTATTTTGTTTTCGTTTTTAAGCTCATGGGAAAGGAGGAGTCGAACTTTGAACTTTTTCTAATAATACAGGAGAAAAGTATCATGGCAATCCATTAATCTTTGAATTTGGACATTCTCACTTTTTTAAATGTCATGTGTTATGTTTTACACAAATAACAAGACCTTTAATGCTTTTGGCTAAGAAATAAAGATGGAAAACAAAAAATATCATTTCTTTTAGATGCAATTGAATAATAATTAAGGCCATAATACCAACTTAATTTCATTTCCCCCCGCATCTTCAAGGGGTAAGATAAATTTTTAAAGCAAAAATGTACTTTGATGGTTTATGTGGCATTTTGCCTTCCAATATTTGCATTGTCAAAAAGTCTGTCCCTCCAAAGGATGAGGCAAAGTCCTAAGGTAATTTGTGATTTTATTATTTCTCTATTTTTATATTATTTTAAAATATATTAAATAAACTAGATATAATATGTACATGGGTAGTAGTGTAATTGCCTATATAAAAAATATTATTGGGCCCTTAAATTGCCTCATCTCTTTCACGAGGCTTTGCCTCATGAAACCTCCCTAGGTATTTTTTTTCCCACGCATTTGCCTAGTCCTTTGGAGTAGGGGCGAAGTTAGAAAGTTAGCTCACAAGAGGCACAATTAAGTAGTGGCGGATGCATGACTATCTTCGTTGCATCCCAAGAATAACGCGCGCAACACCAAAAAAAATTTTCAATGTTTTCGATGAGGCATTTTGTCGAGCATTTGGTCAACCCATACTATTGCGTGTTTAGCATATATCTCTGATCTTTAGTGCTCTTTTAATTGGGTTTTTAGGTCAATATTGTCATAGGTCAAACAAATAGTAAAATTATATATGTCTAGAGCTAGGAGCTCAAATATATAAGACGATTGGGAGATGGGAAGGTTAATGGGCCTTTTATTATTTTAAGAAAAAAATACTAAAATTAAACTTTACTAAAAAACAACACATAAACGTTTTTGCCTTGGTGGTCTTGGATGAGGATCGAGTGATAGAGTTGCAGTGGAGACATTGTTTAGTTTTTGGTAAACTCGTCTATTTCACGAAACATAATTGAAAAAGAAATATATTAAAATTTTTTTTGACAAATTACTTAAAACTAAGTGTATATTTTTTTCAAAAAAAAAAAAAAGGGGAGGCACATGCCCCATGCCTCCCTCCCCACCCGGCCCTTCATCAAATTCGCCACTACCTTGGAGCCATATTTTGCTTAAGTGGCGCAGCAAATCCAATTTGCCTAATTCTCAGGAGATGCTCTAAAATAAGGATTTGAAACCCCATTGCTCTTGGGAAATCAAATTATGATAGGTCTGTCTTTTAGAAGTAAAAGAGGGGACTGGCTACAATGCTCGCAAGCATTGAATGCTTGCACCCATCTCACCCTCCTTTCCCCCCTCTCTCCTCCCTCCTTCCTCTTTTTAATGGTGAAATCGGTGTGAGCATTCAATGCTTGCGAGCACTGTAGCATACTCCGTAAAAGAGTTACTCAATTGTTGACTGACTCATATGCTTCTGCTTTTCTTAATTTAGGAGAAAGGGCACTGACTCGGTTATGGAGCCAAAGATGTCTCTTATTCAACTTAACCGGCCCTTGAAGATTATTCTACCAATATTTTTGTTCACAAACACACTTCAATAAAAAATGATAATGCGAGGTACCGACCTTTTTATTTAGTTTATTCACTAATTGATGTGTATGTACAATTTTGTTAAAAATAAATGAGATTTAGAGTGAATTCAAATTTGAATAAATTATATATTGATATATTTTTTTAATGAAATATGTGAAAATATTGGCAGGGTTAGTCTACTTTAATTTGAACGATTATTTTATAATGTAATCAAGTCCATGCATAACAGTTCACTGTGACAATGTGGTATGATGGCCACATTATGAACACCACTTGTTACAAAATAACTATGTTATTATGTGTTATCAACTACAATATATTATTATTATTATTATTATTATTATTATTATTATTATGTAATCTTTAATTATATATTTTGGCAATTATAGTGTAATTTTACATTCTTGTAATTCAAGTGAAATGATAATGTTATGTTGTAACGTCATTAAACATGAACGTAAGGAGTCAAAAGTAAATAGAATTCATCGATAACTTCGTGATAATTTATTTAAGCAAAGGGTACTGATACCATACTTCTAAAGGACACCGTAGAATCTCCCTATTTGGTGCACGAGTGTTGCGGCTGTATGTAATACCATCATATGACTCATAACAAAGACATATAAAACATGGAAGTGATTATGCACTCTTTTAAATGTCGCATATGATAAAATTATGTCAAACTTGTTTATTAAAGAAATAATATTAGTTGCCACTTATTATTACGCTCTAGTAATATTTATTTCACTTGTTAGTGGAAGCTTGGGAGGTCTTAAATTTGATTTTCGTGGATACGAGTTCGATACCAATTTATTATAATTGCTCATTGTGTGGCTTATTCTTAGTGTTAATAATAAGATTAAGTACCTAAAACCCCCCAATATTTTGGCATGATTCCAAATTAGTCTTAATCTTTTCAAACATTTTAAAAAAGTACCCAACGTATAGGAAATATCAATTATGTTAGGTCTCAAGTTAGAAAAACTGTTAAGTGCCTACGTGGCATTCATCGTCATATTTTTTTTAAATAATGTGGACAAATACCATGAAGCAACCTTTAATGACATGGCATTCATGGCCAAATTAGTCCCAACCTTCTGAAATTCCTTTTTCTCCTTCTCGCACTCTCTCATCCTTCCCCTCTCCCAAATCTCAAATTTGCAGGTGAACTGAAACTCCTCCTCCTTCTACTTTATTCTGATATGCAGAAAAAATCAAATCCAAAATACACTGAGATTGCAGAATCAAATATAGCCGCAATTAGTACAATATGCGAATCTGAACGTTTCGAAACCTCGAGACCGAAAACCTCACTCTTTCTTGTGCTAAATTTTTCTTTTTTTTTTCTCTCTCTCTTTTTTGTTTCTTTTAATTTGAGCTTTCTATTAATTAGTTCTTATCAAGAAATTCATGAATTTGTATGATCTCAAGCCATATAAGATTTGGGAGCACTTTGGTATTTAAAAGAACTATATATATACAAGACTAACCCATATGGGATTTGGTTTGTACAACAAGATTTACAAGGAATACAAATCCGTAAATGAATATGAGTATAAAAAGTGCACTGGTATTTCATAACTAGGCAAAAGGCCAAAGATACAAAGAAAGATCAAGAAGGCCTAACAAACAGAGCATACATGGGCAGGAATCCACGTAAATTTGGAAGCTATGAGATTTGTCCATGTCATTTAAAAAATAAATTTGACAATGAATGCCACGTAGGCTGTAACATCCCATCAAACTTTATTGTAATTTAATCTCTGAGGGATATTTTGGACACGTGCGTGTTTTTTTGTACACGGGATCGTGTAATTTTTATTTGTGTTGGTGGGTGCACAATGCCCCCAAAATACCAAAATATATCTCTCTCATTTTTTTTTCTCACTCTCTCTCCCTCACTGACTGTGCACAGTGCACATCGTCGGAAAACCAATGAACCGAGGAGATCCAAAGTCACCACCTTCTTTGTCTCGACGCTCTGAACTCAACGGTGCTAACCGTTTGTCCAAACTCCCAGCCGTTCAACGAAAAACGCACACAGAAGAACCGAACCTTTCTAGCTATATTGTCGCCATTCCAGACCGAGTTGAAGTTTCTAACTACTACCATTAGATTTCTCTCGTTGAGTAGATGAACTTTCACATGTCATTTGCTTGATTTGGTGAAGTTTTGACGTAGATCGAAGAGCTACAGTAGCCGTGATTTTTCGAGAGAATTATAGGTCCTCTGGAGTTTTGATAAATATATTATTACGAATGGTTTTCACTACTTTCTTTAAATTGTTAGCATAACTCATATATTATGTGATTGTTGTAGGTAGAACATTCATATTACATTTGCCATACATTTATTTTACTATTGCCCCTCGGCAGATGTAGAACACCTAAGTATTTGTACTCCGTCCCAGGGCCAGTACTACTTTTGACGTTCGGAGGTTCACACCCAGTACTGCTACGCAACTTTGGATCCATTGTAGGTACTAGCATGTTCTATGTTGCGCTAGGCAACTAAGACTTGTGTGTGAGGCGCTTTGCGCACAACGATTAGCGTTATAACTCGCATCATTATAGTACTCAGCGTATTCTTATATACCTAACATGTTCTCATAGCTTATCTACTTGGGCTTGTGTGTTTACATATGGGTGAGCATTCAGTTTTGTTTTTGAACAGTCCAGTATGGTTATTACCACTGATTTTCAGGGAGTACTCGTATTACTATTATAGTATTTTGATGATCATACCGGGGTGTTTGACGTATTTTTAAAAATATACTTGTTTTCCAGCGAGGGGATAGTATGATTTTGAAAACAAAGGTTTTGTCAAACTTTACTTTTTGACTCACTCACCTTTTACGTTTTGCACCCCTCCAAGACCTAGTGGCGGGTTTGAGTACCAGTGAGACGAGGGTTTCCTTCGGCTAGTGGTGGTTCTAACAGCTTTTTCTGACTATGTAGGATTTGTTTCTACCTTTAGTTTAATTTATGATTATCCATCCTCACGAGGGTGTGGATATTTTATATTTCCTGCACTATTTACTATGCTTTGACTGTTATGCACCTGTAATAATGAATTTTACCCATCACTGCATTTTTTACTTCCGCTTCCAACTATAAATTTATTCACTTTTCTCAATCACATGCATAATTGGCTTTCGTCACTTAACACGTGTCAGCCAGTACTTTCTGACACCTAGCGTGTCAAGATCGGGATGTGTCATAGACACTTAACGGTTCTCCTAACTTGAGACCTAATGGAAGTGATATTTCCTATACGTTGTGTATTCTTTTGGAATGTTTGAAAATGTTGAGACTAATTTGGAATCATACCAAAAAGTTGGAGGATTTTAGATACTTAATCCTTAATAATATCTATGTATTAAAAAAAATAACATTAACTATTTTTATAAGAATTTTTAGACTGAAAAATTTCTATCTCATCTATTGCACTTATATAATCAACCAAATCAAATTTCTATTTTATCTGACAAACTCATTTTCTATGTTCTACTTTACCAATTACTAAACAAAAAAAAATTACTTTCACATTTTAACTTTTTATAAGCCTTTCCGTTTTTTATAAAAGAAAATGGTAAACACACTATTTTTAATCTTTTACACACTCATGATTAATTTTGACCGTTGATTTCGTTTGATTTATTCAATCTAATGGTTGAAAATAAAGAAGGGCGTGTCAAAAACAAAAAATAATATGTAAAAATTACTTTCTTTTATAAACTCTTGCAATGTAATTTGATTTGTACCTCCCCTCCTATTGTATTATGCTTTATATACTAGTGGCCTTCATGGCATTGCTCTTTAATTTAATTCTTTTCCTATAAAAAAAAAACTTTTTATAAAATTCTTTATTGTTTTAATTTAAAAGTAACAACAAAAAGAAACGCATCTGTCTATACCCATATGTCTTTAATCTTTGGCCTCTCATCAAGTCAGATGTCGTAGGTAATCAAAAGTCCAAACACTACTTTTCATTATTTTTCTTTTTACAAATTATATGTACTACTCTAATTGATAGAAGTTTTGAACCAAAACGCGGTGGAATGAAAAAAAATGCCTTATTTGCCGATGACAACCTACCACTTACAAATCCAAAACACTACTTAAAGAATTTAACTTGGCTCGTCAATGAATAAGGAGAAATTTCTCCTCAATTAACTATGTGGACGATTTATAGAATTTTATACTTATGATCAGAACCGTTAATATTATAAAACACTTTGTAAAAATTGTTTCTGCAAAAAATTAATAAAATATAAGATCGTTTAGTCATTAAACAGTATAAAAACAAATAGACGAATGCAATAAAAGAATTACAAACCGTCTATCTATTTACTACAGTTAATCGACTAAAAGACTTTATTTTTAATTAATTTTTTTACAGAAATGATATTTACAAAGTAATTTATAATATGAACAATTCCGATCATAAACACAAAATTTCATAAATCAACCACAAAGTATCTTGCAGAAAAACTCCTCAATTTTAAAAAGCCAACCCTCTCTCCTACTTAAAAAGCACTTTGGATTCTTTTTACCAGTAATCAAAACATTCGGTTTAAAAAGTGCTTTCTTTCTTTCTTATACTCAAAAGAAAAAAGAGTGCTCTCTTCCCCCTTGATCTTTTCACCTGAGAATTTGCCTTTGCACTTTGCAGGCTTAAAACAATACAGCTAGTGCCATGAACAGTGAGCAGTAGAAGATGAAGTGGAAATCAGCATTCAGTAGTACTACTACATGATGAAGACAAACTTATAAGAAAATACCCCCCCAGATCCAAGTCCAACTGTACACCGAAAACTTCAAACTTAAAAGTTAGACCAAACCAACCCCACCTGAAGAAAACTAAAAGAAGACATACAGTAAAAACGCTAATACAATTCCTGCAATTTTAGAACGAACACTTGCATTCCCAGAAAAAACTAAGACTTCATATGCTAAGAAGATCAGGTGGCGGTGACTGCGGCGGTGGCTGGTCTTTCGTGTCTTTTGACGTTGTACCTGGAGACTCCAATGCAGTAGTGGCAGGTGGAGGGGAGGACTCTGTGACGGCTGATTCCTCTACCAGTTTTGAGCCAGGAGCCTTTGGAAGCTCGGTTAGAATTTGAACCACTTCTCGCATTGTTGGACGCTCCACTGCTTGTTCTTCCACACACAACATTGCAACGTAAAATACGTGCATAACCTCATGGAGAGGAACTGAAGGGAGTCTAGGGTCAAGGATTTTGAGGACTCCTTCCTTGTTCGAGTCGGTCATTTTTCGCACCCATTGGACTATGTCTACTCCATCCCCGAATTCACCAACCGGTTTCCTGCCGCTAACAAGTTCCAAGAGAACCACACCGAAGCTATAAACGTCACTCTTCTCGTCAACCTTCAATGTGTATGCATACTCTGCACAAACCAAAATGCATGAACAAATTAATTAAGGTGCTCATCCAGTTCAAATGTCATTTTTTGTGGGTTTCAGTAAAAAGTCATTAAATTTCATGTACTTTCAAGGTAGCCTACCAACCACTACATCAAATTTTCAACAGATTAAATGCTTAATCAAGAGCTTATATGCAATTATGAAACCAAAGGTCAAATTTCACCAGATGAAAAAGAAGCTTCTGCAAGAAATAAATGCAAAGACCTCACACATATAGTACTATTAAGACAAAGATTAGGGAGTTAGTACATTTTTATACAGTAGTAAAGTACTCGAAAATTCAGAGATTTAATGAATATATCATACCTGGAGCAATATATCCATAAGAACCCGCAATTGCAGACATGCACTCGGACGTGCCGGAATCCTGCAGGAACTTGGCAAGCCCGAAATCAGCAACATGAGCTTCGAAATTGGAGTCGAGGAGGATGTTATTCGACTTCACGTCTCTGTGGACGATCAACGGCGAGCAGTCGTGGTGAAGATAGCAAAGACCCTTTGCGGCCTCAATGGCGATTTTGTACCTTGTGTCCCAATGCAAGTGACCCCCTTTCTTGCCATGAAGAACTTCACCCAAGCTCCCATTGGGCATGTACTCGTAGACTAAAAGATTTGTTTCGTGGTTTGAACAGAAACCCAATAATCGAACAATGTGTCTGTGTCGAATTCGACCAAGAGTTTGGATTTCCGCGTTGAATCCGTGGTCGTGGGAGGACCCTCTGCTCATTGCAGGGAGTCTTTTGACAGCCACATTGTCACCATTAGGCATAGCTCCTTTGTACACAATCCCAGCCCCTCCTTTCCCGATAATGTTGTCCTCCTTCAACGAATCCAACACATCATCAACCGTGAAGTCCAAGCGTTGGAATGCAGTCAGTTTCCAAGCTCGAGAATCGCTTGCTTTCTTCAACGACCGGGCCTTGATTATCGCTGCAACCGCGAATATGATCGAGCACAGAAGCAACCCAATGACAAGCAATAGCTTCAGAGAAGCAGTGAGTGCACCTTTGACATGTGGTTGGTGAGTGCCATTGGCAACCCCGTCTTTGCAGGGAACCAAATAGGGACCGCAAAGATCGGGGTTGCCCAAAAACGAAGTGTAATTGAAGTAACTGAACTGACCAGTGCCCGGAACCAAACCCGAAAGATTGTTATACGAAAAGTCCACGGATGTCAAGCTCTGCATTGTGGATATAGACGACGGAATGCTGCCCACAAGATGGTTTCTCGACAGGTTGAGGTAGTTCAGTATCCTCATGCCGGTAATCTCCTTCGGAATCTCGCCGGAGAGCTCGTTTCGGCTGAGATCGACGAATGTCAAGAGCTTGCATTGGCTGATTTCGGGGGTTATCGAACCCATGAACTTGTTGTGCTTGAAATCGATCTTGGACAGCTGCTGTAATCGCCCAATCTCGGGTGGGATTCGACCCGAGAACTTGTTCCCGTCGAGAAGAAGCTTCTGGACGCCGGAGAAGTTGCCGATGGTGGGCGGAAGGAACCCGGAAAGTCGGTTATTGGAAAGAATAATCTGGCCGAGATTCCCCGAGATTGTATCGGTCTCGGGAAACGAACCGTCCAAGAGATTATCCTGCAACTCGACTTGGGTAAGCTTGGGCAAACTAAACAGACCTTTCGGAATCGACCCGTTGAGGAAGTTGTCGCCCATTCGGATCCGACTCAGCGAGTCGCACCGGCCGAGCGACTCGGGAATCGGCCCGAAAAGGAAGTTTGAGAGAGTGATGAGGGTCTGGAGACTGTTCCCGAAACACATATCGGGAGGGAGAGTCCCGGTCAACTTGTTCGACGAAAGGTCGAGGATTTGGAGCTTCCCGTTTTTGCCCAAACCCTGAGGGATGCTGCCGGTGAAGTTGTTCTCCCAGAGCTGCAGCACCTGGAGCTCCGGCAAGTCGCCGATAAACTCGGGAATGGCGCCGTAGAGCCTGTTTCGGAAGAGATTCAAAAGGGTCAAGTTCTTGAGCTCCGAAAAGGAACCCGGAATCTCGCCAGTAAACATGTTGTTGGATAAGTCCATGGATTTCAAGCTCTTGAGGTAACCCAGCTGGGGAGTCAACGACCCGGAAAGGGCATTGACCTGAAGAAACAGGGTGTCGACGTTTTGGAGCCGGCCGAGCTCCGGCGGGACCTCTCCGGTTAAGTTGCAGTTAGCGGCGTCGAACCGGACGAGGTTGGATAGGTTTCCGATTTCGGGCGGTATTCCCCCTTCGTAGCTGTTGAAATAGCCGATGTAGAGCTCTTTCAAGGTGGTTAAGTTTCCGATTTCGGGAGGGATTTGGCCGCCGAGTTCGTTGCCGGAGACGGCTAAGTACTCGAGGAATGGGAAGCGGCCGAACTCGGGTGGGATCTGGCCGGAGAAGAAATTGCCTCCCAAATGCAAGTGGCGGAGGGAGGTCATGTGGGTGACGGAGACGGGGAGGTCGCCGGTGAGGTTGTTGTTGTAGAGGTCAAGGATGGTGAGGCGGGTGAGGTTGGAGAGCCGAGGGGGGAAGGTGGTGTTGAAGACGTTGTTGGACAGGTTGAGCAGGCGAAGCCCCGAGAGGGCGGAGATCTCCGGTGGGATGGGGCCCGAGAACTGGTTATCGGCGAGGGTGAGGTTGGAGAGGAAGCGGAGGTGGGCGAGGTCGGGGGAGAGAGTGCCGGTGAGGTCGAGGCCGGAGAGGTCGAGGGAGGTGACGTAGCGGCGGGAGGAGTCGCAGGTGACGCCGGACCAAGTGCAGTGGTTGGTGGTGGGGGTCCAGGTGGAGAGCGCGGAGTTGGGGTCGGAGGTTATGGAGGATTTGAGGGAGAGGAGGGCGCGGTAGTCGGACATTGCACGGGCGGAGAGGGAGTGGTGGAGGTGGAGGTGGAGGAGGAGGAGGAAAAGGAGCCGCATTTTTTGAGGTGTTTGGGTGGGCGGTGTGTGGAGGAGCGAAGAAAAAGGGGAGGGGGGTGGGGGGGGGGGGCGGGGATGGGGGAGAGAGTAGCTGGAGTGAGAGTGAGACTTTGTTCACTTCGTCAGTAAGAAGTAGAGAGGCGGGTGTGGTTTGTGTGATTTTATTGTCTTATTTTTAAATTGAAAATACAAAAATAAATAAAAAAGATAAAGAGAAAGAAAAGGGAAGAGGAGTTGAAATATTTGATTGAAAGTTTTGGACTTTTATTGTTTTTTTTCTTTTCACTAGGAAAATATTAAAAAGTAGAATTCTTTTGGGTCAGATAAGGGTCCTTTTGAGAGGAAAATTAGTCTGTTTTTGGAGGAAAATAGTGCTTTTTGTTTTTGTTTTTGAATCTTATCATTCAACAATGCTCCTGCTATACCCCATTTTTTTATTTATAAAGTTTGATAAATTATTGATGTGCAGTGTATGTGTTTGAATTATGAAGGTACTATTAGGGAGTAGGCTACAATGCTCGCAAGCATTGAATGCTTACACCGATTTTACCATTAAAAGGAGGGAGGAGGGAGGAGGGAGGAGGGAGGAGAGAGGGGGGGAAGGAGGGTGAGATCGGTGTGAGCATTCAATGCTTGCGAGCACTGTAGCCAATCCCGTACTATTAGATTAGAAAAGTGGGAAATTGACATAAAAATGGGCACCCTCTATGGGTTAGAGGAAAATGGTGTGCTATGGCTACAAATGCACAACCATCATATATATGAATGTGTAAGTTTTATGATTGAGTTCTCTTATTATGTTTTAGCTCTTGTGCTTTGGGTAGTAGGCCATAATTCGAGAATTTTTTTACGATCGACATTAAGATGAAAAATTGAAAGAAAGATACACTATCAATTAATTAATTAGTTGTGCAAGTCGAACCACGTTAACCTTCAGCCAACACTTCATATATAAATATTGTCCCTTTAACATTAATTATTGGGTGGTGCTATTCATACACTCTTTTTTACCTCCCACACACTCTTATAATTTCAGGTCGTCGTATAGAATGAATTGAAGAATATCAAATGATAAAAACTAACAAAGGGTGTGTCGAAGATAAAAATAGGTGTGTGAATAGTATCACCCTAATTATTAACTTAATAATAAATTTAAATAAGAGTAATTTAATAACTAAACAACAATTCACCACAAACTTTCCTCTCCCACAACTACCCTATTTCTTCTACTTCTATTATAACTTATAGTTACTTTTCTTCTTGGTGTTGTATTTAAGAAAATTTGTCAATCAAGAAAGATAAAGTGTATTATTTATAGGACCTTATATGTAGAAAATTCATATTAAATACCAACTATGACATGTGTTTTAAGAAAATTCAGATTAAATTCGTGAGCTAGACGTTATACTTTAAGCGATTAACGTAGTGAAAATTTTATTTTATTTTATTTTAAAATAAAAAGTGTTATGAATGTCATAATTCAGTGACTGTTAATGACTTATTGTGATAGTTGAGTTGGACATTTTCGCTCTTTTAGCTAAAAAATAAATTTGACTTTTCAACTAGTACTTAAATAAAAAATATGGTACGTCGTAGTGCCAATAACAACACATTTAACTTAAAATAATTTTAGATTTGGTATCCGAACTAAAAGCTCCCTTCTAATTTATGATCCATCTAGTATATATGATGAGATCCTCGTAACCTTGTGTTCAAATGAATTGGTCGAATTACAACATTGTTGTCTTGTTGGGTTGATGATGTTAACGTCCAACTTGCTCAATGCAATTTGCGTATGCTTCTAATGTAATGCCTATCCTCAAATACGTAAGATTGATTTGAAGGTATCAATTATGATAACCAACGTAACAATCTTGCGACAGTTTTGAATTTTCTTTCGATCGGTTTTGCTTGCTCTCTGTTATTTTTTTTTATAAACAAAAGAGATTTATGAATGGATCGAAGACATTCTTTTAGTATAAAAAAAACCATTAACAATTGAAATATTTAATTTCAAATTTGATATGAAATATGGCTTATAGCAAATCCGGTGGAAAAATTAGACTAGCAGCTGCCTATATGCTTGGCATATTTTGAGCAGCTGAGGAAAAATATTTGATTTTTTAGTTTGACATACATATTTCCCACAAATAAAACTTCTCATCTAATGGAATAAGGAAAAAAATTGATAATTGGGACATGGTTGACAAAGCTCGTGTTTAAAGAATTGTATGAAGAAGATGATCTTCACACTATCCTTATGTCCTCCTACAATTCTCGGTTTGTTTTTATCCGTTGATTTTGTTTCGATGACTTAACCGAAGACAAAAAAAAAGAAAATAGAAAACAAAAATAGAGGAGTGCAAGAGAATAAAAAGAAAATAGAAAACAAAAATAGAGGAGTGCAAGAGAATAAAAGGAGAATGTGAAAATTACCTTTTTAATTTCACTTGGCATAAAATTCTGCCTTATGTATTCCAAAATAAATGATGTTCTGAGTTAACTCGTGCGCGTATGTGATATGTCCATATGGTTGTTTAACAATGTTTACAGAAAAAACAAAAAGAGACAGACTCCTTTTTATTTTTTGGGTTTGTTTGCCTTTACTCTTATTCCTGTCGACCTAACTTAATTGGTTTATAAACTTTTATATACCCAATTGCTCGATTGCTTAATAACTTAGTTATGTTTAAATATTTGCTTACAACTACTTGCATGACAAATCAAGTTCAATATTTCTTTTCCTTTTTTGTTGTTAATTTGTAGTTCGTCAAGACTGAAATTTTATTGTTTTTAGACGTTTTTATAATGAATGTAATAATATAATTTCGTACATGATCTTCTATTGCCATTCTTTAATTTACGCTTATCCTATTGCTATGGGGAAAAAAAGAAGAAGGGAATTAGAGAGAGGAAAAGAACCGGGAAGAGAGAGGGCGATGGAGGGGGAGTCGCCGATGACGGCAGCGGAAGTGGCATATGATTTTCTTATCTATTTAATATGAATTAGTGTTAGTTAAATTGGGTGCAACTAACCAATTATGTTGTTATAATGGATGCTAATTATTGGGATGTGAAGAGCAAACTACGGTTAAGACCCGTTAAATAATTATGTGCCAATTCTCTGAATGAAAAAACAATCACCCAAGTTCCTTAGCTCCTAGAATAAAAAAAACAACCTAAATTGTAAATTGTCTTATGTAACATTCCGTAAAAAGTTTGTTATAAAATAATTTCAGGGGAATATTTTAGACACATGCGTGATTATTTTGTACACGGAATCGTGTAATCTTACTGTTTTGGTAGGTGCACAATACCCCAAAAACCCAAAATATCTATTTTTCTTCTTCTTCCCCGTCTGTTTTCCTTATCTTTCTCCCTTATCCTTATTTTTTTTTCATTTCTCTTTTTCTCTCTATCTCTCTCTTTCTCACCGTATGTGCACAGTGCACGTCAACGAAAACTCGTCGAACCGAGGCAAACCAAAATCACCACCATTTTCGTCTCGATGTCCTAGACTCAACGGTGCAAATTGTTCGTCCAAACTCCCAACCGTTTGACGGGAAAAGCTCACAGAAGAACCGGACCTTTCCGGAGATTTTCTCGCCATTCTAGACCGAGGTGAGGTTTCTAACTACCACCATTGGGTTCCTCTCGTTGAGTAGATGAATTTTCATATGTGGTTTGCTTGATTTGGTTGAGTTTTGACGTAGATCGACGAAGCTACAGTACCCGCGGCCTTTCGAGGCAATTTCAGGCCATTTCCCAAGCTTGGACAGCCAAACCAAAGGTACACCGTCATTCTACTCCTCTCTAGCTTCATTTTGGTATAAAGAATGTGAAATTTGGCCAAGAAATGAAGAAGTTAGGAATTTTAGAAAATCTCCCAGTTTTCCAGCGAGTTGGACGGCGGCGTTGGCGACCGAAAAAAAGTTGTAGTGGCGACCGACGCTGACGTTAGCAGACCGGAGAATATTCCAGGGAATATTCCTTTTAACAACGTTAGGAATATTCCGTTAGATCTAACGCCGTCAGTTGACCGGCGCGTTGACTGACGCGTTGACTAGCGCGTGAGCCGCGCGTGGAGCCGCAACTGGGCCCAGCGTGAGGGAGCGTGGGAGCTTATTTTTCAATTCCGTCGACGCGAGGCAACTCGTGACAACGCATACTACCTAGGGGCAATACATATGTTATTTTACGGAGTGTTTCGGACCTCCGTATTGAGCAAACAAGGGATAGGTTTAATTAATTAGTTTAATTATAACCTTTATGAGTTTAATCATTACTATAGTGATATCTCATATAGGTGAGACTTATTCAGAGGACTACCAGGGCTACTCAGGACAGGGGGGCTACGACCCGGCTACTTACAGGTGAGTGAGTGGGTCTTTGTTTTGATAAATGTATATCTACGTATGGTTTTTCAATGTTTTCTTTAAATTGTTAGCATAACTCATATCATATGCGAATGTTGGAGGTAGAACATTCGTATTATATTTCCATACATGTTTCTATATTGTTGCTCATCAATAGATGTATAACACTCCGGGTATCAGTACTCAGTCTTGTGGCCAAAACTAGCCTTGACGTTTAGAGATGTCACTACCAGTACCGCTACGCAACTTTGGATCCATTGTAGGTACTGGCCTGTTTTAGGTTGCACTAGGCAACTCGAACTTGTGTGACGCACTTTGTGCACAACGATTAGCGTTAGACTCTCGTCATTGTAGTACTCAGTGTATTACTGATATACCTAGCCTGTTCCTCGTAGCTTATCTACTTGGGCTTGTGTGTTTACATATGGGTGAGCAGTCAGTCGTGATTTTCGGGAGTACCCGTGTTTTGTGCATTCAGTTTGATGAACGGGGAGTACTCGTATTACTATTATAGTATTTTGAGGATCATACCGGGGAGTATGACGTATTTTCAAAAACTATACATGTTTTCCAGCGAGGGGATAGTATGCTCTTGAAAACAAAGGTTTTATCAAACTTTGCTTTTTGACCCACTCACCTTTTTATGTTTTGTGCCCTTCCAGGACTTAGTAGCGGTTTTGATTACCAGTGAGACGAGGGCTTGCTTCGGCTGTGGTTGGTGGTTCTGACACTTCCTCCGGATTATGTAGGATTCACTCCTACTTTTAGTTAATTACTACTTATCCATCCTCATGAGGATGTGAATGTTTATATTCCTTGCACTATTTACTTTGCTCTGACTGTTATGCACTTGTAATAATGGGTTTTACCCTTCACTGCACTTCTACTTCCGCTTCCAACTCTAAATCTATTCACTTTTTCACTAATACATGCATAATTGGCTTTCGTCACTTAACATGTGTCGGCCATCACTTCCCGACACCTGGCGTGTCAGGATCGGGATGTGTCACCTTACGATTATAAATTTATAACACATAAAGAATGTCCAAAGAAATTACTTTCATGATAGATATATTAGAAAAGTAGATTTTAATTCTTAGATAAGATGAAATCCAGATAAATATTTGATACAAGATTAAAAATTGATTTTAGTCCCTAGACTCTATTTAATGTCAGCATATGCATTCAATGTCATTTTTTTATATAATTTTATGGTGTCTATGAATTAAGTTTTATGAAAAATATTGTAAATTTTAATACTCATTTGAAGTTCAAATGAATTTGCATATATTTGTTGACATTTTGCATCGACAATTTATGGTAAGTAACTTATATAAGAAAATATTTAGGTATGGACTTTTTGGTGCATTTACGTATTTTGCATATTTTGTTACATGCCGCTAACTCATTACAATATATTTAGATACTGACATTTCGGTACACTAGTTTAGTAATATATAAAGGTACAGACATTTAAGTACACTAGTTCATTATAATTTTGACTAGGAACAATATTTTCTAGTTTAGATACAGTAGTTTATTATAATATGTGTTACTATTTCTTTTTTCAATGTTATCTCATTTAGGTACATTTATAAGAAAATAATTAGAGAAAGTTAAACAAAATTAATGAATTAAAATGTGTATAATAATAAATTCAAAACTTAATGGAGAGTGACACATTCCGACCCGAATATCTTCGTGAATACCATGTGCAGGCATATATGATAAGCAATAACAATAAATGTATGATCATGCCAATAATAATTTTCAAAACTCATAAATCAAGGTAAGTGCGTTTAGTAAAACCATTTCTACTTTCTAAGAAACAAGGCATGATATATGAACATTTCATAAAACACATTTAAAGAACACATAGTATAGTATAATTTAAAACAAATAAGCCCACTCACGTTTTATGTTTTTGCCCTCATCCAAGACTTAGGGACTGAGCTTGGCACGCGAGAATTGTTGGCACCAACTGACTTTTACTTCCGACAATGTAGGAAATTATCTTCTTTATTTTGTATAATTATCCATCCTTATGGATGAGAATATTACTTTTTGTTACTGCATTCTTTACTATGCTCTGACATTATATGTCTGTAATAAGGATTCAACCCCACTTTGCGCACTCTTTTCTTGGTTTTCAATTTCAGACTTTTGTTTTAACTCATTCATCCAATTATTACGTCTTTTGCATGTCATGATTTACGTCACCTCTTCAGGGTGTCGGTTAGCATGCCTCGATTTCCGGTATCCTCATAGATATTCGAGTCGGCGTGTGTCAATTTAGTAATCTCAACAAATGACATTCTTGTCGATTCCCATAAAATTGCAGCATAAAGGTTTAAAAAAACTTTCCCTTTTCCGGCCCACTCACGTTTTATGTTTTTGCACCCCTGCAGGACTTAGGGACTAAGCTTGACAGACGAGGATTGTTGGCACTAACTAACTGTTACTTCCAACAATGTAGAAAGTTATCTCCTTTATTTTGTATAACTTTCCATCCTTCAGGATGAGAATATTATCTTCTTTTACTGCACTCTTTACTATGCTCTGACACTACATGCCTGTAATAAGGGTTTAACCCCATTTTGCGCACTCTTTTCCTAGTTTTCAATTTTAAACTTTTGTTTTAACTCATTCATCCAATTCTTACGTCTTTTGCATGCCATGACTTACATCACCTCTTCGAGGTGTCGGTCTGCATGCCTCGATTTCCAATATCCCCATGGATATTCGAGTCGAGGTGTGTCAAGGAGACATTGAAAAAATACCCATTAAATATGAAAACAAAAATATAATATGAATTAGAATTAAAGTACACATCAAAGGACTAAAATCAATATACAATCTAACACCATGTTTTAATTAAATTTCAATCTTTTTCAAGGATTAAAGTTCAAAAACCCCTATATTTACAATAATGGGTGCATAATTTGGATTAAGCAACACAATGAGCCAGTCATAATAATTTGATTCAAATTCGTCATCCACAGGAGCCAAACCTAAAACTTATTACTTATAAGTGTAAATAAATACTAGACCGTAATACTAAGTGATTTTCTCTTATTTAAATGTTCAAAGAAAAATGACAGCCTTAAAACAACCAATCAAAGGATTGGTCAGATAGTACATAATTAAGGGAAAGTAAAAGAAAATTAGGTTAGTCTTTGTCTACAAATTAGCCATGCTAACACTTCTTGTAAATTCTACTTTCAGTTGAACTGACTTATCCGCTGAAGAATTAAATTTAAATATGTCATGGCAAACACGACATTGATGTCATTTTATAGCTTACGTTCTTCTTTGTTTTGCAGGTGATCAAAACATCCTACTTTACTTGTTGGCCAAAACTTCAACCAATACGCAACCAAGTTTTGATGTAACCTTAGCTAATTTATAAGACTAATTTATTCATCAAAACCTGTCCAGCGATCACAAAAAATAAGTACTTCTAGAAAGAAAAAACATATATAAATTTTTTGTAATAATAGACTGTATATGCTTAATACTAAGAGATCCGAATCTCTTACGACGCATTTAATTTAATTAATTATGAAGATTGAAGCACAAGTAATAATATTAATATAGGGTTTAGTTGATAACTAAAAGTTATTGATGTTGATAGATAGTTCCTAATTAAATCTTGTACAATCTGAAACTATATGCCAATTATTCATGGTAGGCAACTTGGCATGCCCTCGGATCCCTTTCAAAGTGTTAAACATAATACTGTCTTCCACATCGGCCTTTTCCACCTTACTCTTTCCTGTTTATAAATGGGGTAAATTGTGATTTGCTACTCGCTTATTAGGGACGAGGTTTAATTTACTAACTTGAGTACTCATGACTGTTCAAGTTTTGATAAACAAACGGGGCTAAACGCCCAACAAAGAGAAACATGATGCATTTAATTTTTCATGTAACCAGTTATTTTGATATTTTAATATTGCTTAATTGCAAGCCCACATTTCTTTGACTTTTTCATCTTAATTCAAGAGAGATTCTTTTATTCAATCAAGATTTAGCTCTAGTGCTGTTAGCCTCCAATAAATATTTGCCACATGTTGAAAAATGCACTACCCATACATTCAATAGACTATTGCCCCATGGTGAATAAGTGACATGAAATAATGTTTTGCAAAAATTCTTTTATACTACGTAGTATCAAATACTACGAACATTAGATGACGTAAATTGTTTTGGATGATATGGGTCCCGTGGGTTCCGTGAATCTAAACCATCCAATACTCGTAATATTTGATACTACGTAGTATGGAAGTTGAACCCAATGTCTTGTTGATCTAGAAAATGACTACTTACCTATACTCCTTCGGACGCGAATGTAATTTTGCCAAACTAACTATAATACGATACCACGCATTTTAAATTTTCTGTATAATGTCACGCGATGGAATTTGAATCATTGTTAACTCATTCTGGTTGGTATGAAATTGCTTCCACGTACTGCTATGCGACAAAATCCGCAAACTCCACCTTCATATATGAATAGTATTTTCCAATTTAAATCCCTTGGACCTAGGTAGAGTTTATTCAACTTTGAACTTTATTGATCAATGATAGTGTGGAGTTGAGCCTGGTGACAAGCATATATGCTTCTTGGTAAAAAAATTGGGACCCTCCTTGTTGGATCAAGGATAAGAGCAGTTCCACCCCAGCCAATTGCTGGGGGGATGTGGATGGAATTGCTGGGGGGGCGGTTTGTTTGGGCTGGAGAAGGGAAATTGACTGGGTGGGTGTGGAGCTCGGGGGAGAGGCCGGTGGAAAATTGACAGCCCAAGCCACCGAGGTGGCTGACGTCAGCCTGACTTAGTAGGCAGCACTTCGCGTGAAAATTGGTTCTTCGTCTTCACGTGAACTTCTTCTTGCTGCTGCTGCCTGGCGAAAAGATAGGTTCATTTCCTCTCTCTGTCTCTGTTTTGGATTTTAGGATTATTAGATGCCGACCTTCAATCCACCCAAACCCTAGAATTGTCAATTTCAATGGTGATGAGAGATAGTTCGAGGAGAGCGAGGGCCACCGGGGGAGGGTTGGGGGTTTTGCTCAGTGGTGGCTGAGGAGACGAAAGAGAAGAAGTATACCCGAGGGCGATTCTTTCGTCTTCGTCTTCGTCTTCTGGGTCGATGACTTCAAAAATTGAAGTACCTGAGGGATGGCTAAACTGGTAATGGTGACACCAGAAATGATGTTTGATTTGAGGAGATTGAAGCTATAATTAGGGCCTCACTCAAGTATTGGAAACACATACTGAGCTTCAAGAATCTATTTTTCCTTCAATGGCTGACCTTTGAATTGGTAGACGGTGGTCAGCAGCTTCCATTCTAAACGGTGCCGTTTGGTTCAAGACTCCAAATTCCCAAAAGCATTGTCCCACCCAAGAAACTCAATAGAATATAGTCTATCAAATAGAATATGGTGCCTACTGCCTGGTAAAATGTGTAAAATATATAGGGTGAATGTATGATATCTTCATTTTAATTATGTACGACATCTTGATTTGGATTTTACAAGTATTGGTACATAAAAAATATTAATATTTTATTGCCAATTGCCAGGGCAATTTAATTGTAGGGGTGGAGATGTAAAAAGCAATTGACAGGGGAATACACTGTTCATTAGGGCAATTACTGTTCATTGGGGTGGATTGAATAGTGATTGCCTGGGGGGAGGTGGGCAACACTGGAACTGCTCTAAACAGAGGGACACATGAACTGGATTATTCATTGGGCCCCATTGGAAGATTTACCCCTAAGACAAAGTGACCTTAAAGGTTAAAAAAAAATCATTGAAATTCCTTATTGCATGGTTTGAACTTTGAAGAAGGCTCCAAATCAGTGAACTAAGTTATCACTATATATATTACACTCACTGTGTACCAATGTACTTTCTCAAACTTATGAATGAAGAGAAAAACTCTCATTTCTTAACCCTAACCCAAGACCCCCTATGAACCCTAACCCTAAACTTAAGCACAAATTGAGATCTCAGTTCTTACCATAAGAGAATTGAAGATGACAACACGTCGTAGCTGGAATGACGAATCAGTCTCATATCGTGAAGCCATATGTTGGTTCGGTTTTGAACCAAAATTGATCAAAGACCGAACCGACCTGTTCGATTTAGTTTGAACTGGTTTCGATTTCAGTTTTCAATTCAAAATGCCTACCCTTACGATCCATACTCTTATTGAGTAGATCCTCAGAGTAAAATTCGAATATAAGTTATATATATATAACAAGTAGGTTCTTTTGCTAGATTTATGTTTTTAGACAACTATATATTTATGCTTTTCTATTATTAATTTAGAGAAACATGATCAACAAAGCACGATCCATATTAACAAATGTCAGTAAAATTTGAATATAAGTTATATATATAACAAGAAAGGTTATTTTGCTAGATTTATGTTATTAGACAACTATTTATGCTTTTATATTAATAATTTAGATAAACATAATCAACAAACCACGATCCATATTATCGAATGTAACAATACAATTTGGCAAGATTTTTCATTTAATTACTATCCGAGTATTATGTAACTTTAACGGTTCAAATCTAAGTTCTATACAACTTATGCTTCACTGTTGGATTATACTTAACCCTACATTAACAAGGGAGTGTACAATTTCATGCTTAGATGATTTTGTGATAACAAAATGAGAAAATGAAATGATTGTCAGCAAAAAACTAGAAAGAAAAAAAAACAAATAAACAAAAGAAAAGAAAAGGAAAATTAGTGGTAATAATATGTAATTATTAAACAGTAATAATTTTGCTGGGTTGGATAAAGCTGGTCAAACAAGGTTGACTGACATGTTGGGACACGGGACGTGGTGTTTTCCTTCAACCCCCATCTCCCTGTCTCCTGACGAAACATTATGACTATTATCTGCGGATAATACTTGGGTACTCACTAGTGAGTACCCTATATACTCACTTTAATAATTTGGCCCAATGATATTTTAACACATATTTTATTATTTTAAAAAATAAAACATATGCTATTTAATTTTTCTTGGGCTTTTAAAAATAAGGAACACATGTCATCTTTTGATTGGGGCAAATTAGAAAGTGAGTATATAGGGTACTCACTAGTGAGTACCCAAGTATTATCCATTATCTGCCACTTTAAACCTTATGCTCGGATTTTCTCGTTGAATATTTTTGGCTTTTTTATTAAAACTCTATTAGATTTTTTTCGTTACACCTTTTCGGTCCCAAGTCACAAGTTAAAGCTCAACTCTTCAAACATTACGAAAAATCTTGATAGGTACGTATTATTCAATGGTTCGATAATTGAATGATCTCAAGTTAATTTGTTGTGGATTCTAAATAAATTTTAAATTATTCAACAGAATGGAACGTACAATTGAAGTTTCTAAATTATAAATCAATTTAACGGTTTAATTAATGTTGTTAAAATTTCAGTGGTTAATGAAGAACAAGGTTCGTCATAATGATTATAATTAAAGAATCTTCAATTTAGTTGATTTTTAGTATAATTGATCTTTAAAAGGTGGCCTAAAAGATGGATTGTTTTGGATCATACAGCTCGGATCATCGCATGATATTGCAGGATTAAAATGACAACTGAGAAAGTAGAATAAAATATTGAAACAAAAACATTGCTAGCATTTTTCGTTACCTTTTTACCCCTGCAGCTAGATGAAAATTACAGTAGTCTGATCGTCCAGTACAGGGTCACAGTCCCACTCAGATGGTCCCAACCACAAGAAAATGGTCCCAGAAAGAGTGAAGCTGCTGCTGCTTTGCATTCTGTAAAGAAAATGACCTTGCAAGTCCTTCCACGCCAAAGGAAAGGGAAACAATATTGTTGGGGGAGGTGTTTCTTTTTCTTCTGTGACCATAATACCCTTCAATTGGTGGGCAATTAAAACAAGTGTCTCCATCACAAGGGCAGCTGAGCACACATCTGCTCATGTTGTTCAAGGGCTTTTATGGCAATTTGAGTCAGAGGTCTTCAAACTTGAAAAGATTCAAAAGGCAATGATTTTTTTGGATCCTCTGTTTTTATTAACGGACAACATTTGGGTACTGAGAACTGAGAGCATATATGGTATATCCTTTCTTTTTATTCAATTAGGGTTGAAAATTATGAGTTCATCAAGGTCACATGGTCCAATTTTAATGTCACATTTGTGGCAAATTTTCTGGTTTTGTGTTCTTATTTTAGCAAAGCTCTGCGCATAGAAGGTTTGTTTTTATTCTCTAATTTTTTTTATCAGAAGAAATATCAACTCGTACCCAAATTTGAGCCTTGAATGTGTCATCAAATGGTCAAATTTAGAACTAATAGAAGCACACCCACATGTGGCTGTGTGAGACATTGTGTGGTATTTAGTAGGAAAAAAAATGAAAAATTTTAGTAGGGCATTGTGAACTTAACAAAATTGAGGTTTCATCATAAAACTAATTAACAATATGAGAAGTGGTTTGGTCATTCTTTGAAGTGGGACTTTGTCTTTCAAGACTCACATGATGCTTCACGTGTGGTGAATTTCAAGTTTAACACGCTAGCTACACAAATTGAGTGGCATGGAGTACGTGTGACAATTGAGCTTCACACGAGGGCCAACAAGTTTTGATACAATGAAGGAAATTGAAGTTCAACCATAAAACCGGCAATATGAAAAATAATCCAACTCGTTAGAAGCTCTTACAAGGTTGGTTATTCTCTGATGTGGGACTTGCCATTCGCATTAGTACCTTCTTAATTGTTTAATAGGTACCTATTTTTACAAACCATCAAATTTGTCAGTTTTTCCATTAGGTACATGATTATTTTCAACCATTTAAATTGTTAAGACAATCATAAAGTACGATAAATTTAATACCTGGTTTGAAAAGACAAGACTGGATGCAGTTCTTTTAAATATTTAGTGCTATCACTATTTGACGGTCAAATCAAAATAAAGTTTTTTTGTTCATAAACAAATCGAAACAAAGTTATGAGTTTAGTTACTAAACTTTTCCCATAAACAAAATTGAATTATTATTAATAATATGGTAAAAGATGTTGGGAGTGCAGTTGAAGGAGGGAGTGGGTGGAGTGAGAAGAGATTCGATAGCATTATCCAAAATTATCCAAACTCTTTTTTGTCAAATCCTTTCACTCAGAACTAGAAAAAAAAAACTTTGGGCTAAGTTAAAAGGCCCCAAGCCCAAAGCTCTTTTATCCCAGAAAACACGTTGTATCAAATTACTAATTTAATTTTAAGTTCTTGAACTGTGTTCCTTTCTGTCCCCTCCCCTTTGGAAATCTGGAATTCCACTCGGTTCAAAATTCAAGTTTTAATTTTTTAATTGGCATTTGACAACACAAATCTTGCTCTCTCTCGAATTTTTATAGTAGTATTTTGGGGGAAAAAAGGAATTTTATAGTAATTTGGCCCTTTGGTTAATGTGTAAGATCTAGTTCTCCAGTTTTTATAACATTGTTGCAAGCTGGTTCTTAATTGTATAAATAATTAAAGAAATAAAAGAAAGAGGGGTTTGGATGTTTAGTGGGGTGTACTTATTACATATGAGTCATAAAGGAAAGCTTAATTACATATGAGTCATGTTGTTCTAGATTTGATGTGGAGCATGAGAAAAGATTCTAGAAGAAGAAGCAAAGTAATTTGGGAAATAGATAATTACATGAAAGGATGATTACAAGCACTAGAGCAATATCTCAGCCTGCAAAAGATCTTTGCAACACTTGCTTTGTCAGTTAATTGTAAACATTCATATGTGTTGTTAGATAATTGCTTTGTTGAAATCTCACGGAGTTTGACAATCCAATTTACAATTTATAATTACATGATTTTATTCTTAGTTACACTTTTTTTAAAATAAAATCTCACATCTTTTGGGATACAGGTGGTTAAGTTGTACATAATATCGGTGTTGGTTTATTTGTCCCATCTCTCTAAACTTTGACATGCGTATATTGTCAAAATGTAAGATGTGTAGTTTAGAAAGCCTCCAGACAAAAGCATGTTCTTATACTTATATTATCAAACAATTGCTTAGATTGTTAGACTCTGAATTCAAGAATACAAGTGATTTATGTACTCTTTTTTCACTTTCAACACTCTCCGGTTTTCTTTCCCATTAAATTGAATAATTCAGAAGTGAAAAGGACATAATTAAAAAAAAAAGAGTGCTAAATTCATTCCTTATTTAGGAAAGAGTCGAATCAATCGCGGTTTAGATTCACAATTTAACAATATAAACTAGTTATAGCAAGTTTGACAGGAAAACATTTCCATGTGAATGCAACTTTTAATTCTATACCAACATCACCAATGCATTTGTTGCTAAATAGCTTTGGGTCTCCATCCCAAACCCCACAAACACCACCTCTTCATCAATATCCAGTTACCCACTGCCAAAGGCATGTAAGAAACACCCATCATTTTTTGATAAATTAAATAGAAAAATAAAGGATGAATTAAGTGAGTGCTAGTCCAACATAATGTGACAGAAAGTGACTGAACATCGATTACCATTTCTTCTTTACAGAGCTTTCAATCTCCATCTCCGTAAAAAATTATGCTATGATTTGTTTCGTTTTGGAATCAAACTTCCTTTGCTGTTTTCATCAATAAAACGACAAAGTTACAGGGTATATTATCATCACTGTCACCCTGTTTATTTATTTTTTTCTTCTGAAAAAAAGTATGAAATATATGCATGCATTATGCATTACAGTTAGCTTATGATATGGACGTTTAGCGGAGAGAGTTCTGGAAACAAAATGCAATGATGTGATTTCAATTTGTTCATGACAAGAAGCATCTGTTGGACATATATATATGATTAGTTGACATGGAATGATTATAATTTCATTGCATGGAATTTTTAATTGTTTAATAATATGTGTACTTTCAATAGCATTTTTATTTAACTCCTAATATATCTTGTTAAGAATATTTACCTCTTGTATTAGTAAAAAAAAAAAATTATATTAAAGAAAAACCGGTAGATGTGGGTGTAGGCGCATTGATTATAGCTTATGTGCTCTTTCTATACACCTGTGTTCGAATCCCCCCTTCATAATTCACACTAGTCTAAAGAAGAATATCACTTGTAAAAAACCGAGACGGGCTGCGATCTTTTGAGCTGCAATGAGAGAAGTATTGGTGGTACATAATCATCCCTTCAAATTTTTGGCTCAACTGGTGTGGGCTTCCATTTTTGAAGATTTAAGAAAATCCCAAAAATAGAATTGGACCCATCAGAAATGGATTAGGCTGGCACCCAACGAATCAGGTTTTTGAGAGGCAATTGTTTGTTTGTATGCCTGTCTTCATGTGTAGTAGCTTTGAGCTTCCACTACAAACTGACACAATTCCTTCTGTTGCTTCTTTGAATTGGACACTTGAATTTTTTCTTGACCTAATTGACAAAAATAACAGGCTCCCAAGATTCTTTTAATTTCATCTCAGTTTTGCATCAGTCACTTTCCATTTTTTCTTTTTCTTGTCTTCTTGCTTGTAATCGTTCTTGACAGGTGGGTTGGGGGGTAATTTCTGCAAACTGCAGGTCACCATTTTGCTCGTGTAGTATGTTCTGTGTTCTGCAGAAATTGTTTTTACTTTTTGGTACAAGGGGAAACCTGTATTTTGCAGAGATTTTGCAAGAAGCTCAAACTAGTAAGTTTAAAAAATTTACTAGCCGATAAAAAGTCTTGAATGTTTCATGAAAACAAGTAAAACCTAAAGCATATATCCAACTAACTTGTTCTACAAGTCACAATGTTGTTACAAAAACTACAATCTTATTACCATATCTGAACATGAACAAATGTTGAATGTGTCTTAAAAGCATCTTTTACAGGTTCCCCGGAAGTGATCCTAGAGCTAGTTCTGCGAATCCGAAACAACAATGAAAAAGATCATAAGAAAAATGTGACAAAAATGTTTGGTTTTCTTGTAATTCTAAAGAGAAATGTAGCAAGAAATTCAGGTATTCGGATTAGGATCACGAACGTCATTACCACGATCATGATCATGATCGTCATTATCAGGATGGGGATCATATATCAATATCAGGTTCATCATCATCATCATCATCATTATCAGGTTCAGGATCAGGGTCTGGATCGTCATTGTGCATTTCCATTTGGGATGCAGCAAGAAATAGGGCTCCAGTTCCTGAACCCCCATGAGAATGTTCAACAACAACATTGTCTGAAAGATCATTCCCAAGCATTTCCCACACACTGCTGTTGAGGTAATTTCTGAAGACTCTATAGTGCTCGTAAAGCCCGCCTTCCACGGTAACTACACTTTTCTTGTTTTCAATTCTCCCAAGCTTCTTAATTATCCCAAGGATGCCAGCTCCAGCAAGACGAGCTCCACGTTCTGCAACGATGTCACAAACCTCCGAAACTACCTCCCTCGCCCTTGGAGAAGTACTAGTGATCTGGTAGTCATGGAGCAAAAGTTAAGTATTTAAGTATTTTGTGCATCATGAAGATTGAAGACTACTTCAGGTACTGTTTTATTACTTCATTGGCAAGAAACCTTACCCCAAAAACTTTCTTCAGTTTTTCGCCAACAATTTCGTGAACCTCTGATGTATCTTGATGCATTGCAGCCATATCAGGTGAACTAGATGAAATGACAAGTAAAATACTATTAGCAGCTGAATGATTCTATGAGATGTAAAAATGCCAAATTTCAACCAAAAAACTAGAAGGTGCTGCAGCTACTAGACATAGTGCATTCATATTAAGCTTTGTTATGAACCTCAATTGATAAGGAGTCATGAGTTTTGGTGGCACCGTGTCTCCGAATAATGCTGTTTCCTGTGCCATCTTCAGTAATACTCTTCTCACAATTTCTCCCAGATACATTCCCGAAATCAGCTTCTCAAATCTCTGAGGCAAAACAGGATTAGGTCAAAAGCAGAAAACTTATGCGTTTCAATATATTGGAAACTTGGAGTACAAGGTTTGCCTTACCCGGCATCCAGGATTTGAGCTTTCAGCATCTAAACAAGTATCAAAGATGGTTATTGGAAGATGAGGAGAACTGAAATCTCCCCACTGTGTGCTAATTACCTGCAAAACCAAGCAGATATTTAACTGTGCCGTTCACTTACAATGCTATAAAAAACTGCCAGACACTAACCATCTCGCCTAACTTAGGCGATGGACCGTGCCACTGGAGAGCTGCATTTGCTGGTTCTACATAAGCAGCATCCGTGCCCATTGCTAGAGTAACCGCAGCCACGCTTTCTCTGTTATAGTATCTACCTCCTGCCAAATTTCCTACGGTATCATCAACCTGCTCCAGAAGATTGCTGAATCAATTGCAATTTGTGGTAGTGGAATCATCCAACATATTTGAATCACATAAACCAAGGGAGCTGCTTACCATCGCGTAAACACGCAAGCTTACTCCATGTTCCTCCAGAGCTTTGTTGAAGTCACTCACCAACTTCTTTCCAACCTGATCTCATTGGATTATTGTACATAAAAAGGTGGTTAAAGTTTGTGCAATTAACATGATATATTGCAATGAAAATGCTTCCCCAATTTAGAAACTTAAACAATTTTTTTTTGTTGCTTCATTTATTGTGAAGTACGGAAAAAGGGGGGTACATATAACCTAACTTTGCTATCAGCTGAGAAACTCTTCCATTTGATAGCGGTTCCATCGGAGATAACAGATGGTTCGACCGGACATGAGACAATACAACCCAGTTTGCTCATCTCCTTGGATGATGTATTGTTTGTACTCTCCGGATGTTCTGAGACAAACTTCCCTAGCTCGACAGCAATAAAATCAAACAGTTCCTGTTTAACCAGAAAATTTCAAATGCATCTTTGCACTATATAAAAAACATTTTGATCATCTTCAAGTTTTATAAGTGTAAATGTAAAATAAATGTGACAATGCATGATCTTATCTAAACTAAAACAAAAACAATTCACATCCTCTGCATTTGTTTGGTGCTGATATTACGCTTGTATAAAAACTACGTACCTTGTTTCATGCTTCTATCTAATCCGGCAATCCCTCGAAACTAAAGTCTAAACCCAAAAATGTTAACCCAATAATTAAAATGACGACGCCCTTTTGAACACAAACGCAATATAAGCACTAATAACATAAGTCGAGGATTCCATTTCTTCCAAAGAAAAGAAAGGAAAAAAAAAAAATCATCCTTGAAGGCTTGAAGCTGAAGCTGCTCCAAAAATGTAAAAATCTATCTACCTTACCTTAGAAGTAGCAGCCATGAGATTGGAGGGAATGGGAATCTCCTCCCTATGTAAATCGGAAATGGGGTTGTTCTTCCCTCCAAGTCTGGCACACAAGATTAAGAAATTCGTTCCCCGCAAATTTACTCCATAATAAAATCCTTCCGCATCTCTGCCACCACACCAAAACACATCTCAAATCAAAATTTAACACAAAATAGTAGTATTATTTCCTGTTTTTTACAACGCGATATTCTATTCTAAATTGTAAAGGGCAAGGGATTCCAACTCAATGCTTCCTGTTTTTCCTAACCTATATCGCGAAAATATTAGTACTGTCTAAAACTCAAGTGAACAATTGAGGATGTACCCTACCCGGTGGGGAGGGGAGCAACATAGGAAACCAGCATGTTGAGAGTTGTGATGGTTCCACTGGAAGCAAGGCAAGCTTTCATGTCAGACACCAAGGCATTTGAGACCTGCCAAAGCTTTGGCACTGGAGTGGCGCAGTCCCTTGCAAATTTGCGTAGTATTTTTTGTGTTTCTCTCCATTGACGCTGTGTCTTCCTCTTCCATTGTCTCAATAAAACTGCCGCCACTACCACTGTGGCGGTTGCGGTCACTGCTGCCACCACCACCACCTCCTTCCTCATTATTTTGTGTTGTCTCTCTTAGAACAATGTGGGCATCAATTAACAACTTGCAACAAAAAAAAATTGGCTTGCCATTTGTTTTGTTTTGTTTTCTCTGATGAAGTGTTGGTTCAAAATAACAGAAACCCGTCATTTGTGCAGGGAGGAACGAGTATCATGGACGGAGGGGAGGGAACAGATGCATAAATTATGTTGGAAAATCTTATATCGCTAGTAGAAAATAATGCATGCATTATGGTGATTTATATATAATTGAAGATTCTACATTAAACTAGGGGAAGAAAAAATCGAACTTAGGTGCAGAATATTGATAAGAGCATTTCCATCCGTTGGTGGAGGGCAAGGGCAAGGGCAACAATTGGCTTCCGTGAACAGTGCTTGCCCTTGTGCAACTCCACCCGTTCGTGGAGGGCAAGGGCAAGGGCAATTTTTTTTTTTTAAAATAATTTTTTTTTGCTTGGCCTTAAATATCCCACCGACAATTTTGACCGACACACTCCACCGACACCCTCCACTTAAAAAATTTTTTTTTTTTTTTTTGGTTGGCCTTAAATATCCCACCGACAGTTTTTTTTTTTGGCCAAAAAATCCCACCGACAGTTTCTCTCCACCGACACTTTTCACCTCAAATTTTTCAATAAATACCCTTCAAACCCCCCACAATTTCTCACACCAATCTGTTGCATACTCTATACTCAGCTCAAATCTTACTTCTTTCAAACATGTCTAACTGGAGGAGGTTCGAAGACAATGATGAAGAAGAACAGCAGCGATTACAACGGGAGCGAGAACAACAAGAGCGAGAAGATGAAGAACGAAGAATGCAACATGACCGCTTTCGGAGGCGGAGAAATCAATTAAACAGCAACATGCTTCATGCCGTTGCAGCAATCGAAGCAAGCAACCAACAAGCAAGTGGTTCACGACCCGGTCGTCGACCCAACCTTAATCGAAAGAGGGGAGAACGAGGTGAGAATCTCTTAGAAGATTACTTTATCCCTAATTCTTTATACCCAGAAGATTTCTTTCGAACAAGATTTAGAATGCGACCACATTTGTTCAACAAGATCATGTTTGCTATTTGCAACCATGATAATTATTTTGTTCAAAAGATTGACGCTGCCAATGTTATGGGTCTTCTTCCTGAGCAAAAAATTACGGCGGCCTTGCGGATGCTTGCTTATGGTCAATCCGCAGACTCGGTTGATGAGATCTGTAGGATGGCAAAGTCCACTGTCCTTGATGCCCTTGGTAGGTTCTGCTCCGCAATCGAAGAGCTATACACCGCAGAGTACCTTCGTCGACCCACCCCAGTTGACCTCCAAAGGCTTCTTCAGAAAGGGGAGAGACGAGGATTTCCTGGCATGATTGGAAGTATTGACTGTATGCATTGGCAGTGGAAAAATTGCCCAACTGCATGGCATGGAGCTTACGGGAATCAAAAAGGTACGAAGAGTATCATTTTGGAGGCAGTTGCATCATTTGATACATGGATTTGGCATGCATTCTTTGGTGTACCAGGAGCTCAAAATGACCTTAACGTTCTTGGTCAATCCCCTGTTTTCGACGACTTGTTAAGAGGAGAGTCGCCTCAAATTACCTATGAAATCAACGACAGAGTTTACTCAGGAGCGTACTACCTAGCTGACGGAATTTATCCGGCGTGGAATACCTTTGTCAAAACTGCTCCAAATCCACACTCAAAGAAGCAAAAGTATTTTGCATCGATGCAAGAAGGGTATAGGAAGGACGTGGAGAGGTGTTTTGGTATCCTCCAAGCTCGTTGGGGGATTGTTAGAGGAGCTGCTCGCTTGTTTGATGATGGGGCGCTGCGAAGCATTATGATGACATGCATCATCTTACATAATATGACTGTGGAAGATGAGTATGATTATGACATGGAAGAACCCGTGGATGAAGACCCACTCAACAATTCAAGAACGAGAATTTATACAGCCCATGAAAATACTGATGAACCTGCCAATCACGACCCAATAGAAAGGAATCCACGTTACCACGAGATGGTCATTCAACGTTACCATACGATGCATTCGTCTTTCCTCCACAAAGAGCGTCAAAGGGATTTGATGGAGCACATTTGGGCAAGGAAGGATGCTACTAATGAATGAAATGTATTTTTTATGTTTTCAAGTATGGTTTGTAAGTGTGTTTTTTATTTTTAATGTTTTCAAGTATGGTTTGTTGGTGTGTTTATGTGTAATGTTGCATCGTTTATTGTCTAATAAATTAAGTTTGGACTTCGTTTAAATTTGAACTTCAACTTATTTATTAAAAATAAACAAAGAAAACGGAATTTATAAATAAATATAAAAAGAAAGCATTACATCATAATAATTAATTAAAAATAACAACACCAATTAATTTAAAAAAAAAAACAAACATTATTCGTCATCCCTTGGAATCCAATTAGTGGTGCTTGGGCAGTCATCCCTTGGAATGTATGGCACTTGCTCGTCTTGCTCGGGAAAATGTCTTCTCATGACGGCATCGCGTTGTTTTGTCCAAAAACGCTTTGAATTAGGAGTCATTTGCTCAGGGCGTCGGGACATGATTTCCCGATCCAACTCCTCTTGTCTTTCCCGCCTTTTCAATTGGGCTTCTTGCCGCTGGAACTCCCTATCTCTTTCAAGTGCTTCATCTCTGGCTCGTGCTAACTGAAGCTGTTGTAGTTCGACCTCACAATTCTGTTCATGTTGTCTTTCAAGTGCTTCAATGAACCTGCCATATTCAGCATTCGAAGAACTACCTCTTGCGGCTCTTTTCTTAGCAGTTTTCCTACCAATAGGCCTCTCGGTTGGCTCGGTTGGTGCTACCGGTGCACTTGGGGTCCCCGATCCTTCCTCCAATGGCGATTCTTGCGTAGTTGATTCGTGTAAGGGAGTGTAATTGAAGACACCTTTTGGAGCACAATGAACAATTGTGTATTTCGGAGTATGCTTGACAAGGTCCCATAACTCATGCCTTGTGAATGATCTGTTGTTGTTAGCTTCATTGTACCACCTTTGTGCTTGTAGTTGCTGAAAAAAATTGTATGTAAAAACATATAATAATTTACATATTGAAATGCTTATTTTTAATTAGCTTAAGGAATTGTTAAACAACAAAATAAATTGCAATTACCTGGTTGGCTAGATTTTCGCCACTTCGAAATATGGTTTCCGCTTTTATGAGGGCTTCTTTCCAAGATTTCAATTCTTTATGTAAATGTCGGTACCTACTCACCAAGGCTTGCTCGGTCCGGCTCGTGCCTTGCAGTTTCTCAACGAATAATGCACGAATCTTCTTCCACATTTTGTCGACCCTCATCTCATTTCCGTTGATCGGATCATGAGTGACAATCATCCAAGCCTCCAGCAATGCAAGATCTTCGGCAATCGACCAATTTGACTTCTCACTCATAATTTTTTTTTTTTGATGTAAAACACTAAGAATTTGGAAGAGAGAAAACTAAGGATTTGGAAGAGAAAAAACCAAAATAATTGATGTAGAAAAAAAAATATTGAGTTGTTGTGTGGAATGAAGAAGAGAATTGGGGGTATTTATAAAAAAAAAAAAATATTTAAAAAAAAATATATATTTTAAATGTCAAAGTAATCCTGGCCGTTGATTTAAAAAAAAAAAACCCATCAGACGGTTACCGTTGCGCCCCGTGGCCAACGGTAACTTTTTTTTTTTTTTTTTTTACCGTTGGAAATCCAACGGTCCAGATTAAAGAGTCCAACGGCCTGAAACGCGCCACGTCAACTAGCCGTTGGTGGTGGCTGACAAAACCTGCAGTGGGTGGGGCCCACCGACATTTTCTGTCGGCCACTCTCCCCCACTCGCGCGTGATTTCCACGCGCCTGAATTAAAAAAAATTAAAACAGGCTGCTGACGTCAGCAGCCAACAGGCTCCTGGTCGGGCAATTCTTGCTCGGGCTGCTGCTCGGGCTTTGGCTGTCCCTAAGGCTTGGTAGGGCAATTGCATCCAATTGCCCTTGCAATTGGGTTGTGGGTGTAAGTGCTCTAATGAATCATGAATCACATATTGGGTTGTCTGGTGACAAGATTTTGGTATTACTTGCAACATTTTCTTTTGAAATTGGTATATATTTACGACTGGATCATACGTTTTGGGCTGAAAGTATGTGTAATTGGGCATTCATGGAACTGGATGGCCTGAATAAATTGAACATGGGTTAATAGAAGGGCTAAATAGCTGGTATGAGTTTTGTAAAATAAATCTGATGGACTGATTGCAGGATGTTTACATTCTGCATGGGCCTTATGCTGTTTCTAGACACCCAAGTTTTAGAAAAAAAGTATGAAAACTTTATTTAAATTGTTAATTAGTTAACCTTAAGTCTTAAACTCATAGTTAGTAAAATACAAAATATGTGTAATATGTGAAAAATAAGTATGTGTATTATTCAGTAACTTTATTTAAAAAAACGCATTGAAAAATTTGGCCATTGTTTATAAAATTTTATATTTATTTATTTCTTTAATAATATGTTAAAATACGGAATTTTATATGTAATATTGAAAAATGTATGAATAATGTGTATTGAACCTGAAAAGTATTACGTGTATTACATGTTTTAAAAAGGCATAATTTAATGAATTATTGAGACGCGTATGAAAAAATAATTTTTTTTATTAAAATTACGTAAGTACATGTATAATACACCTATCATAAGTAAGTTTACTAACTAAGCTTAAACATTTATACTTTGCAAGGAAAAAAAATGAATAAGAATTATAAAAAAGAGAAATAGAGTGAGGAATCAGAGGATGAGGGCACTAGCGGCAGCAGAGACGTTGGTGGAGGCCAGAAAGTGCATGCAGCAAGGTCGTGGGGACTCCACAAGCAACTTCGCCGGACTCATTAAGTAAGTACTAAGAAGTTGGGATGATAAAAAAGTATTTTTTTATTTAGGAATAAAAAATCATTCTACAAGAAATTTATTTTCATTTTTTCAAAAAGACAAAATCTTTACAGCAACCTAATGTTGATATATCAAAACATAAAACTTTCCAAGCATTTTGACCTAAAATAAAAAATAAAAACTTTATGAGCAGACCGATTTTCTACAAATTATTTGACAAGTTTTAGTGGTGACGGGTAAAAAAACTTTCTTGCATATTCTAGAATATATTTTTATTTTAAAATATCAAAATTAAAATTCAAAGATTAAAAAATTAAAAACACCCAAAAAGTTTTGGACCGGTAAGACCCTAAAGTAGATATGTTGGCTTAAGGTTGACAGGCTTTACAACTTTACATGGAACAAGATAAAGCACCGGTAAAGTTTACCAAGAAGTCAAATTCGTTGTGCTAATCATAGCGTTCATTGCTTGGATTTTTATAATATAAGTTTTGGTGGTTTCACTCGTATCTTTATATTATATAGAAAATGAAACCTCTTAGTTTAGGTCATAAACATTTTAGAACTAACTGTCACAACCCTTAATTTAGATTTGCATTTTTGAACTTTTGTTTGGAAAATATTGTTTTCACTTGTCGAGTAGTATATACTACAATCTTAATACAAGCCACTAGCATTCCAATACAGTGATATTTTCTTTTCACTTGTAAGTAGAAAGTTTAAAATTCGACTTACATATTTGAAACTTAATTATGGTTAGTTCATTGTGTGGCTTAATCCAAAATTTTCCTCTTGACCAGAAAAAGAACCCAAATTTCTCGTCCCCAAAATTGACTTGTCAAAAAAAAAAAAAACTTAAGATGCAAAATTTAGCATTTAAAATAAAATTGATGCAATGATAAAAAAAAATATGAAGCCATATTTCTTTTTGTTCTTATTTTGCAATTTGAACGGCATCCTACTCTTTATGAAACCCTAATTTCGATACAGCCTTTCAGCAGTTCTCCATTGAAAATGTGGAGATATTTTGATAGGTTTCTACGAAAATGTCAAGATATTAATACTTGCTGAAAACTTGCACTGTGTCATTAATTGTTTAGTACTCATAGGTTACAGCCTACTGGAAATATGCATAGCTTCACAGATAGGTGCATGCCGTTATTTTATATAGTTTCGATAGATAGCTGTTAAAACTTTATGTAGAGAGTGTGAGGTGTGTGGGGGTGTGATGGCAGTTTGGGTAAGTACAAGAAATGTATTAAGTCAATTTTTTTATTTTAAAATTAAATATGGAGAGTTTTTAATAGACAAATGTGTTTTCAACAAAATGTGCGTGAATAAAACTACCCTAACAAATTAAACTTTGGCAAAATTTGTTTGGTTCGTTTCTAGATGAAGGAGAAATGAAAGAGAAATATTTTTATTTTTATTTCTTTTTATAAAAAAACATCCAATCTCATGGAAGAGATCCATCAGAGCCATCACCATCAAAATAAAAGAGCATTAAACAGCAGAATTTTTCGTTGATTTAATTGATTCCATATGCATAATTTATACATATCATATGTGTTAATTTGAGTGAACTTATATTATCTAATAATGCACAAGTAGTGATATATATATATATATATTTATGTGTGTATATATATGTATGTATGTATGTGTATGTATGTATGTATGTATGTATGTATGTATATGAGTTTGGTTTAAAAATGAAGGGTTGGAGCTTAAGTTCTTTAGTTTATAAAATGTGTCTCAATTCGAATAAGACATTATTAAAAACTAGATTAGATTAGTATCAATTCATTTTATGTGGTTAATTAAATATGTTAGATTAAAATTAACTAATACAGAGATATAAACCAAAAAGGACATTTTATGACTTAATTAGCAAAGAAAAGTCAATAAATTACATAAAAGATTTGATGCTTTGTTCATCGATCTGTTTTTTTTATATGACATGGTAGCTGTAGTTTTACTCTTTATGTCAAGTGTGAAACCTAAGAAAAGTCGTTTGATTAATCATACCCGTTTTGTTTTCTATGTGTTGAAGGCTTTCAATAATTAGCTTCTGCGATCCCCTAACTATAAGACCACCGACTAATAATGGGACTAGCTATTTTGGTCAGAAGTCCAACAAAGTCCAAAAACCTTGGTATGGAAAGTTAATTACATGTTCGTGGCCTTTTATCTAACGAACACGTATTGGCCTTGGCTTTGACCACATTGTACATAACATCAATGAGTACAAATATACGGAGTAGGCTACAGTGCTCGCAAGTATTGAATGCTCACACCAATCTTACCATTAAAAGGAGGGAGGAGAGAGGGGGGGGAAGGAGGGTGAGATAGGTGTGAGCATTCAATGCTTGCGAGCACTGTAGCCAGTCCCTAAATATACAATCCTTATTACAATAGGAAAGGGACACCAGCACAATTACATGCTTTGTCGGTTTGGGTTGGCTTTGTTTCATCTACCCCATTGAAGGACTCTGAAGTTTCATGGGTGGCAAATATGGCAACTCAGTTGCTTGTTTGATTACTAATTGAGGCAATAATATACTCGGGTTTTCATATCGCTAGCGAGACTTTTGTACTTTACTACTTTTCTTCATCAGCTGGATGACGGTGCTGTGCATATATATATGTCAACTAGCTTATGGTACAAAGGGTTTGCGCTAAGTAGTGAGATTAATGGATAAAAAACATGATGTAAATTTTACAAAATTGATCATTCTTATAATAACTTAATAAGACATGAGTAAGAGTTTATTAGCAATATACTTATCCATGAGCAAATACTTGTAACTTCAGTAATGAATCCATTAAGTTCGACGTCTCAAGCCGTAAATAGATTAAAAATTAACTTCGACTTCTCACGTTCTAAATAGATTAGAAAAAAATTACCCACATGAAATGTAGCACATATGGAATTTATTAGTAGAACGAAAGCCTGTATAAATTAATTTACTAAGGTTCTCATTTTAGACATTAGTACAAGTTGCTAGACTATCAATTTGAATCATACCTTGTAAATATGAATTTCATCTGATCTTAAGATTGAGAGTTGATAATATGAGAACTATAGGTGAGAACCCAGAAGAGGAGAGGTTATTTTAATGATTGGATTTGGATGTATTCGTGTACCCTAACTTGGTCATCGTTACATCTCACAATCAGGCATGATTGGTTTAGCAGAAAAATAGTAATTAAGCTATCCAAAAATAAGATAATAGTTTCCCATGATGTAATCCCATCTTCTAATTCTTGTCTCTGAAGCAGTGCGTATCAGATAAATTTACATCAACAAGTCAATAGAAATTGGGTTGCTAATTAATTAGATTAGCATTAGGTGGCTCCCCGGCCCCGAGTGTTAATTATTTGCTCACGTTTGAAAGAGTAGCAAACTTCACATCTGATCCGTCCCACCAAACAGTGTCTACCAAGTTACAAGACATGATATTCTAATTAATAAGCTAGCAACATTATTAATTAATCTAAACAATAAAATTTGATATATATTAAGAAGACCTTTGCATTTAATAAATCTAAGAGGATTTTGATCCTAAAGACAGCAAGAATGTATCCAGAAGCCTACAAACTGGGCAGATCATATAATCTCTGGTGGTGGGACTAAGGTTGTTCCCTACCTAAACAATTATTGATCATATGATATTCCCTAGACCTCAATATTGCTGGTTTTCAGGTTGTCTATTAATCTGACAACTGCATGCAGTTTTACTCATCGCTACCAATTTCTGGCATTCCGTTCAACACAAATACATATACACCCATGGCGAATCCAACTGTTGGTGATAGAAAAGTTGGATTGCCTTGCCTGTATTTCTTTAATTTCTTCTCTGCATTGTAGTGAAAAGATCGCGGATTTCGTTGAAAAAAATTGAATAGTTTGTTCAACTTCAAAACCATAATGTGCTAATTGAATTAAACGTAAAAAGGACTAAAATAAAATTTGAGCGAGTTCTTTTTTGCTCACCACCCCATTTCATTGACTGTGGTGTACCATTATTATATGAAGTTGTCCAAGATGAAAACTAAGGGACTGGCTACAGAACTCGCAAGCATTGGATGCTCACACCGATCTCACACTCCTTTCCCCCTCTCTCCTCCCTCCTTCGTCTTTTTAACGGTGAGATCGGTGTAAGCATCCAATGCTTGCGAGCACCATAGCCTATTCCGAAAACTAAAACTAAAACTCAAAACTTTTTGTCTTTAATTCTATTTTTTTTGGTCTGAAATACAACTTGTCAGTATTGCAATAAATTATTAAAAGTGAGAATGGATTAGGGTATTTCTATTAACACCCTACAATCTTATGAATACACTCTGCACTTAAATTTCTTTTTTTACCCCTATTTCAATAGACAGACCAAAAAACCTAGCCACCTAACAATTCTCGGCAACACCTCAGGCAAACTGCAAACAGAGGTGTACGTTGAAAAACCCAGCCACTCATCTCTCTCTCTCTCTCTCTCTCTCGCATCATACTCCAGAAGAAAAGTGTGGCTGTTTTTTTGTTTTTGTTTCTGGAGGTCATATTTTCTCGTGATATCTCACCATGCAATCCATTTCAAAGCAAATCTCTGCCTTGTAATTCAAACTCTCTCAAACTATGCAAGCTCCTTGACTTGGCAACTCTATCTGTTAGAGATAGAGACAGAGAAGGGCCGAGACGTGGTCGCCGATGTAGGCCGCCGACTTCGACGACGGAGGTGACAGAGGTGAAGGGGTATCCAGGTGGGTGAGTTGAAGTGTTGGGTTGTATTAGAAATGGGAGTAATTGGTCATGCCAATGTCGATTACGGAGGTAATCAGGGATGCTTGGTCGTCGAATTGGGGCCGTTGTCTTTAGAAGAATGAGGGACAAAGTTGAAATTTTTGAGGAATTTTTTGGATGTGGGGTGTTTTTAAAATTGTGGGGTGTGTATAAAACAACCCATGGATTATACATGAAGAATATCCAACAAATAAAACAGCAATTAATTAATCATTAAGTGACAAAGAGATTACAAAGGAAGTTTACACAAAAGCCCTCCACAAAAAAAAAAAAACTGCAGCTAGGTTTTCATATAGCACGATCGAGGGTAATCGAACGTGGTTAACGGGTCAACCACGCAAAAATCACAAAGAAAAAACCCTCCTGCAAAATAAACCCTCCTGCAAAGAAAAAATAAAGCCTGGCTGGTGTTTCCTCCAAAGGTCTTGAAAGCCAGAAAAAAACCACGAAAAAGGAAAAAAATACATGCGTAAGAAACTGTCAGATTTATTCCTATTTATCTCCAACTCTAGGCCACAAAGCGAACCTCAAAACTTCAAATTTCTGGTCACACCAACTTGAGCAAAGCCTGTCTTAGGTTTTTTACAAGATCTTTCACTGTCATGATGAATTCAACATCCATCTGTAATTAAGAAATAGAGAGTCTTATTAGTTAAGGGTAAAAAAAATGTCAAGTTTAAGTACTAAATTAGCCTAACCAAATATATGTACCTGAGCAACTACAGTGATATCAAGAGTTGAATTGCCAAAGGGCAAGGCACAGCTGTGAACAATGGTGAGATCAAGCTTTTCTATTTCACTCAGTATGCTTGCCAAGCATCCTTTGGTTTTCTCGCAGTGGATTCGTATGAGGACCTCCTTGTCCGAAACTCTTGCTTCAATTTCTGGTAGTGGCTGGTTAGAGCAGCTCTCAGAGTTCTCGTCGGATGAGGATATATCATCATCCGCTGAGTACTGAGTCCTCTTCACAAACACCACTGCTTCCACAGTTTTCTTGGCTGCTTGTTCCTCCAGTATTTTCATACGTTCTTGAAGATGTTTCACGTACTTGATCGCATCTCCGAGGACCGAAGCCTTGTCCATCTGCAATTTTGTGAAAAGGGTAGTTTAGAATCTTTAATGGCAGTGACTATAACCAAATTAAACTACTAGAAGTGTTCTCTTATCAGACAACTCAACTGCCAGAATCAATCTGGGATTAGATAAAATCTTACATAAAATTTAGATCATTAACAATTTAAAACATGACATACTGTGCGAAAAGAGGTTACATTAGATCATAACAACTTTACAACACAACATACTGTCTAACTGTGACCACATTAGAATAACAAAAATAAAAAAGTTTAACTAATCAGTACCTTCTTTAGGCCCGGAAGTAAGGCAGATAGAGCAATGAACCGCTGGCTGAGCTTTTCTCGGCGCTTTCTCTCAGCAAGAACATGATCTTGAGCATGTAAAGGACTTCTGGTCACCGTAGCTGCCCTCTTGATCCCTTGTCCATGTTTCGGTGAACAAGTTTGGGGGTCATAGGAGCCTTGGGAAATCAAAGCTGGAAGGTTCAGTTTCCCATTGGAATATTCCACCTCATTCTTTGGCTTCATAACTTTGTAATCTAGACCATAGTACTGCTGAGAAGTGGTTGGGGGCGATGATGAGTTGGAGTTTTCAAAAGAAATTAGGTGTGAGGAGGAGGAAGAGGAAGCATTGGTAGTATTTATGTGGTCAGTGGAGCAAGGGTTCCAACTGGTAGTGTTGTTCTTAGGCTGTTTTGCTGGCCTTTCGTGAGTGCCGGTCTGATGGGGAGTTTCAATGGATGCTTTGCTGAAGTTGTGTGCAGCTTTCGGAGTGAAATTTGGGTAGGATGAGTAGCTCTCAGATGAGAAAGACTGGAAATTGAGCTCATCAAGTGAGTAGTCCAGAGAGCTCATTTCGTATTGATTGATAAAAGTGGGATCTTCCATTTCCTATAATATAAATCAAAACATTAATAGAGAACCAAAAATTTGAACAACTTTAAGATTAATTTTTTACTCTTTTGCATCCATTCTTTTAGAATTTCCATTTCTTTCTTGAATTCTCTTCATGTTAAGATGGGAAAGGAGTATTTAATAAATTGTATAATTAAAAATGAGACTTACGAAATCAGATACCCATTTTGCTGATGAGATCATGTCCATTAATGCACCTGGTTTCTTTCCTTGGAGTAGCAGCAGCGTTGGATTCAACTGAACAAAATAGTAAAATCTTAGTTATATACGAAGGCATGAATAAAACTTGAACAAAGAATATGTAGACTCTATAATATGACCATAAATATTATCTTTTCTAGAAACATGAGAACAAAAACAAAATTGCAGAAAGGTGAAGGTCAAGAAGTGGAAAGCGTGGATCAGATTTGTATATGTATGATCGTCTATGTATGAAATGTCAAAGACACAAAAGTACTAAACAAAATTTATACAGGAAACAATGACTAAACATTCACATCTCCCAAAGATTAATTGATTGGTTAAACAAGAAGAAACCCAAATCTCAAAAAATCAGTTTGATGGGTAGTAATAATAAACCCTCAAAAACAAGTTCAGGGAACTTAATTAAGGAATCAAAGAAGCCCAGAAATTAAGCGTAGCAACCCCAAGAAAACTCCTTGGAACTTGAAAAAAAAAAAGAAATAGGAGCACTGAAAGTTGAAAAGCACCTCACCTTATTAAGATCAGTGAAGACTATCCAAGTTTTTGTTTTTCCAGTTCTCCAGGAAAGATGAGTCTTGCAATCTTTTATGGGTGTACGAACGCGCTCCACATCGAGATGATGACTAAAAGGCAAGCAAATTAAGAAAATTGAACGTACCGATCCAATAATATACTATAAATTCTAGTGGCACGTGTGAAAATGTTTCCCGCATTCTGATGAGTGAACACTATTCATTTGGAGGCTTTTTCCTCTAGGTCAATTTATGACTCTTTTCTGCTCTGACCTATAAGTATTGCCACATCAGCAATTATTTTGGCTAATGATTGGGTGACCTGATTTTTGGTGGAGTCTGTTTTTCTTCACTTCCCTAACTCACGGTGACCGTTACCACTCATTCATATTTGCGTCACGTGTCTTTTTAATTAATCTATGGTTAACTATGCATTTAATTAAATTTTTATAAAATAAAAAAATTAAATTAATTAAGAAAAAAAACTTACCATTTATTCATTCCTTATTATTCTATCCATTAAAAATTTGATTGAATTATCTTATTTGTCTTTCTCTCTTCTCGGCAAATAGCACATGTCCACTTTTTTTTCTATTTTTTCATGAGATTAACTCTCGTTCTACACCAACATCCTACTACGCTAACAACAGATGAGAAGGAAAAAAAAGAAGCACCGAATGACAGAAGATAAGAAAAAGTTATAATTAGGTGGTGCTCCTGCTTCAATTTATTAATAGTGCGTCAAATCAGTTGGAACCAAATTAACATTTCTTGGTTATATACTTCATTTTTTAATTTTTCATATACTACAGTATTTTTTTCTTTTGCTATGTCATAGCCGAAGGAGGTAGGACGACAAAAGGGTATATTAATGCCAATCAATTGTTTAATTTGATGAGGAGATAATTAGAGAGAATAAATAGTAAGTTTTTTGCTTAATTAGTTTAATTTTTTTTTTACATCTATATATATATATATATAAAGGGAGCACCCCAAAATGGTAAAACATTCAAAATACCATAAATTGCCTCTCATGAACTCCAAAAATTACAATTGAATTAAAAATTTAAAACTTCAAATAAAAAAGAAATACAAATAAAAATTATACTTAATTCCTAAATCATTCTTTTTGGTAAAAAAAATTTAATTTGACATATAAACACTAGTAGAAAAAATAGCTTAGGCGACAAAACTTTGGGCGACGAAATAAAATTTTCGTCGCCTAAAGTTGTGTTTAGGCGACGCCCTATTTCGTCGCCTAAAAGAACTTAAGGCGACGACTTATTTCGTCGCCTAAACAAAACTTCAGGTGACAAACTTTAGGCGACCAAATCATTCGTCGCCTAAAATTTCAATGGGCGACGAATAAATTTATTCATCGCCCAAAAAATGGAAAAAGTGGCGACAAATAGAGAATGTGGTGCCAAACTTTTGCGTGACAAAAAAAATCATCGCCTAAACCTTTTTAATTTTTGGGCGACGAACTAAAAAGTTCGTTGCCCAAAGATACTTTAGGCGACGAATAATGTTTCGTCGCCTAAACATTTTGATGTTTTGGGGACGACACTTTAGGTGACGAATAAATTGTTCGTCGCCTTAACCCTGCTTTGGGCGACGAATAATTTGTTCATCGCCTAAACGTAAGAAATTTAGTCTACACCGTTCGTTTTTTATCTTCTAAAGAATGACTTATTCATGTCTGAATGAAGTAATTTTTGTACAAAATGATCTTGAAGAAGTGGTCTACATATTCAACGGTTCAAATTTAAAGAAATAAGTATCTATGTACGTTTACAAATTAAGAGTTGTACGAAAAATTAATTTACAGTGAAAAATTCATAATAAGTAATTGAGAAGGGGAAAAGATTTGTAAAAAATTTACAAACGCTCGTAACGAGAAGGCTTACAACTTTCGTTTAGGGGTCATCTCCAAAATCAAACACTAGAAACCATGAAGCCTATAATATTTTTTAACCGTCGATTAACGTTTACGTTTACCCTCGGTTATTATATCTGTAATTTATTTTTTTCATGCCGGTCCTTTTTTGAAAACATGATCTTTTACTAAATTCAATAAGATGAACGGTTCGGATCGTTGTTAGAATGTCTCCATAGTTACAGTTTAATGAAAATTGTGATGATGTTATATAGTTTCTATAAACTTTATAACGTCATACACAAATTTCACTAAACTGTAAATTTTGGGACATAATATAAACAATCTGAACCGTTCATCTTATTGTATTCAGTAAAAGATCATGTTTTCAAAAAAGAACCGAGATGAAAAAAATAAATTACGGATATAATAACTTAGCGTAAACGTTAATCGACGGTTAAAAAATAATATAGGCTTCATAATTTCTAGTGTTCGATTTTGGAGATGACCCCTAAACGAAAGTTGCAAGCCTTCTCGTTCTGAGCATTTGTATATTTTTTACAAATTTTTCCCCCTTCTCAATTACTTATTATGAATTTTTCACTGTAAGTTAATTTTTCGCACATCTCTTAATTTGGGTGACGAAATTAATATTCGTTGCCTAAAGTGTCTTTGGGCGACGAAATTAAAAAATTCGTCGCTCCAAACCTAAAATTTAACCGCAAAAAATTTTGGGCTGATTTTGAAATTTTTAATAAAATTTAGCGCGACGAAAATAGTCCTTTGGGTTTACTTTTTGAACCCGTGCGTTTTCTCCTTTCTTTTTTCTTTCTTCTTGCTCTATCTGCAGACTGCTCCCTGTCGAAGCAACCCCAGCTCCTCCCTGTCGAAGCAACCCCAGCTCCTTCCTCTCGAACCAACCCCAACTCCATCATAGCAAGATCTTGCGCCAATTTAGTCTTGGCATCGCAATTGGGTTCCGCATCACCACTAGAGTTTTCAGTTTGGGCCACCAGGTTTGGGATTTTTTCTTTGAACTACTCTCTCGCTTTTTTACAGTCCAATTTCTGTCTTCATTTGATTTTTTGTACCTTCTCGAGATGGTTCCATGGTGGTTTTGTCTCTTCGTTTAGATTTGTTATTCATTGGGTATTAGGGGTTCGATAAACCAAACATCATTCGATTTGCATGTACCAGATCTAAATGGAATTTCATGGGTATTTCAGGGGATTTCTAAATGGAATTTCATGGGTATTCAACAATCTTTTCAAGAACTTGTTCAATTGCCTACAGACACGGGGGATTGCCCACTCCCAAACTGGGTTTTTTTGGAGTCTCGGGATGCGAGAATTTGAAGTTTTTGTGGTGAACTTTGAGTGTTTACTTTGAATTTGAACTGTTTGTTCGATTTTTGTCTGCAGCTCTGAATGCAGAGGATCGTGCTGGTCTTGTGAATGCCCTCAAGGCAAGTCTCCTATGCAATTTTTTTTTTCTTTTCTTTCAATTGAATCTGTTTTTGTATTTCTGATGATGATGACCATATTGATAAAATTAAAGTTTCGGTAGAGAAAATAAAAACAAGTTTTTATAAAGGCTTCAGGTTGTTTGGATTGTGAATGAATTGAGCTTAAGCTCTGGAAACCGAAAATAATCGAAAAGATGGAGTTTTTTTCATGGGTTTCTTTGAAACTTTAATCACTTTTTACTGTGGTCTGCCGTTTGTACTTCAGTTGCTAGGTAGGCACGTAGGTTCCAGGGGTCCTCTTTTCTTACAAAAATTCTTGGGTGCTCCGGAGTATGGGATACTCCGAATTTTTTAACCGTTGGATCTTGATTTTTATATTTTAAAACAAAAATTCAACAATTAAAAAACCTAAGTACTCCGTACCCCGGGTATGCAAGAAAGACTCCTTTTCTTATTGGTAATTTTGTTCAGTTTACTTACTTTTGGTGTTCGAGAATGCTACTGACAGACTGAATGAATGGCACAGGAGAGAAGAATATGTCAACAGAGAAAAGAGATACTGCATATCTGACCTAGGGTTAGGTGCTGATACATTTAAACGATATAAAGATTAAAATAAAATAAAAAACAAATAGTTAGAGAAAGTGGCGACTGATATGGCAATAGGGAGGATTAGGTTTAGGGTATTAATAATTAAAGGGTTTTTATCACCCACGGGCCCTGAACTTTCACTCACCAGACTGATTGATGCCTGAACTTTAAAACCGATCACATAGATGCCCAGACTTATAAAAACAAGACTTTGTGATACTTCCGTCCCAATTCCGTTATCTCTCCGTCAATCTAAATGGGTTTTTATCACCCACGGGCCCTGAACTTTCACTCACCAGATTGATTGATGCCCGAACTTTAAAATCGATCACAGAGATGCCCAGACTTATAAAAACAAGACTTTGTGATACTTCCGTCCCAATTCCGTTATCTCTCCATCAATTAAGAGGGTAAATATGTCATTTCACACCATATGTTTGATGAAATGACCTTTAAGGCATTGATTACATGGTCTGATCCTTTCCCTCCTTCTCTTTCCGATTTTCCCTCCCAAATTGGTTGAAATTTCCCTCCTTTTCTTATCATTTCCGTCCAAATTGGTTGACCCAACCTCTTAATATTCTTCCGTATAGAACATTCAATTGATAAAAGGCTACGCCCAAGTAAATTAATTCGATGAATCAATAATTGATTTAGGTCTATTTCATCTAAGAACACATATTCCTTTTGCTTTATTTTGTCTATTTCAACCTTTATTTGATTTAGGTCTATGAATTCTTAAGACTAAGATAGTATGATTAGTTGGTATTATGACTATTATGATATTTTAATGATATTATGGATGTTATGACTATTATGGATTTTCTTATGGATGTTAATTTTGTTATGTTTCTTATATTCTCATTTTTATTTTTTGGGTTCTTTAGATATAGGCCCTTGTAACTCTTGTTTCCTAAACTTAAATCCATCTATCTTTAAACATCCAAATAAAACCCAAAATTCAAAATTGTTGACATGTGAAAAAATAAGTAACATATTTTTTGGTAATGAATGATTCCACCAGTGAAGAAGGCACATCCGAGCACTAAGATCATGTTGGACAAGATTGATCCCAATAAAGATTGATGAACAACCCTTATCATTCTGTTCTTTAATGCATATATAGATATAATCATTTCCGTTGCATTTCCAAATGTGGCATTCAACAGACCCCCAACTGCAATCCAACAACGAGCTCACTTGAGACAACCAAAAACAGATGCACAAAGGTATACGATTTTTTGAATAAGTAGGTAGGTTAACAAAGTTCTTAATTTGAAAACAAGAGGAACTACTTGTCCATTTTCATAATCAACAAAAAGAAGTGTATCAAGTGAAATAAAAAAAGAACGGGTTATCCGGCACTGGGAAACTGTGATAAAGTTTTTACATTATCTGAATCACTATTTATAACAACTAAAACATCTTTTGGGCTGTCCAATAAACACTCTAGTAAGCAGACATTATAATCAATCAATGGCACAAAACTTCATTAGACTAACTGATATGAGCAAAGTCCAGTACAAAAACAGGGTATAGGAAAGAACTGGCAAGAGACACTCAGGTAAGCACTAACAACCTGGTAAGAAATTTACTTAAGGCCCCTTTTCGTTCTTTAAAAATCATTTCCTACCAAACAGGAGATAAAATTAGAGCCACTGCTAACTTACAGCTACATAGCTCTTAGTGCAGACAAATTTTTGGGATATTTAAATTAGGACATATTGCGGAAAAGAACTCCCTTTGACATAAGTTTCATATGCTCATCAAACAGGGCAAACATATGATGGGATAGTCATCCGAATAAGAACACAAAAACTATAGGATTATAATAAAATGTTTCTACGTCATATACATACCTAACTGGTTGTAAGGTGATTAACAAATCTTAAGGTTATAAATGTTGTAATCCAAAGCAACTAAGGTTTCAAGCAAGAAAAATGAACTACTACCTATTAAACAATAAAGTCAAGAGCATACATTCACGTATGTGAATATAGTTGAGTGAAATTTAATTGTGATATCCCATGGGCATGAAAGTTCAGGAATGGTGCTTCACAGCGAGAGAGAAAGAAACAAAACTAGAGACAGACATTCATCTGGTCATCAATCTTCACATCGGTTCCCTTGTCATTGACATTCAGTTGGACAATGTTTTGAAGGAAAACAAAATTATAAAACCACACATCACATATCAATGAAACAAAAGTTTGTGCCAACGATAGCAAATCCTCCTTATGAATTCTACACACTAAAATATTCAGTTGAGTAATAAGAAGACCCAGTAAGTGTTTAATTAGTAAAATAAATAGTCACCACCCTTTATTGTCAGTAGTCAACTTGATCTGAAAACAGGGGCTATGCAAAAGAGCCGAGTCATGCCTTCATGCTGCAACAATATGGATTTCCTCGATTTGTTCGGTCTTCTTCCCACCAAAATCCCAATCTATGCGGCAAAACTAATGAATGAAAATTAGGGACGTACAGAAATTACAACCCAGCAGTAAATCATATACAATTCAATTTGACAAGTAAGGCACAAAGCTCCAGCAATTAACTCCAAAGAAATTAAACAACCTGATCCTTAATTTAACACAAAGAACTGAGCAACGAATATGATATAAGTTAAGCGACAAACACACAACTTCTTATGATCAACATCGCGGTAATGAAGTTAAGCAACAATTATAATTGTCTCCCCAAAGATATTATACTGAAAACAAAAACCATGACTTAAAAGAGACTAATATTGTGCAGGAATTCACACCTTGTCGGATTTCTCTTCCATAAGCCTCGATAAATTAGAAAGAAATATATGAAAACTCCTAAAGAATTATAAATGACCTAAAATTATGAAAGCATAACTTTTCTGTATAACCCTAAATCAGATAGAAATTTAAAAGCCCATAGCTAGCTTATGAAAATTGGAGAAAATAAAAATCTGACCTGTACTCTTGGAAGCCAAATCCTTGTAATTAGAATCATCGGCATGGGCTTTTTTGTTCAGCTTCTCCCAAATCAGTAACTGCATGTTTACATAGCTCAGATTTCCTTATCAGCCGCCGTCAGTGAGGAAGGGCCCTTTTCTTCACTTTCACCGGAAATCTCGGATCTCGGGATTCACTGAATTGTTGTTCTCACTGCTGCGGCAGCCGAATCAGTGGAGGACAAGTTTGCAGAAATTGGGAGGAGTAAACCTAAAGAAGAAAGATAGAAGAAAGATATGAAGAAAGATAGAAGAGAAAATGCACGGGTTGAAAAAGTAAACCCAAAGGCCTTTGGGCGACGAACTATTTTCGTAGCCCTAAATTTTATTAAAAATTTTAAAATCAGCTCCAAAATTTTATGGGTAAATTTAGGTTTGGGCTGACACTTGATTTAGTCGCCCAAAATACTTTAGGCGACTAATAAATTGCCGCCCAAAGACACTTTAGGCTTACAGCAACAATTTCGTCGCCCAAAGACACCTTTAGGCTTACCTAACAATAAAAATAAGTCACCAAATTAAGATTGTATGAAAATTAATATGCTGAAAATTTCAAAATAAGCAATACTTGAAAAATATACAAATGTTTGTGAGTGAGAAGGCCTAAAACTTCGCTTAGGTCATCTCCAAATAATACTAGTTCATGAAGAGGAATCGTCGATTAACGCGTTTACTAAAGTATGTTTCTGCAGCAGATCCGTAATTTATTTTTTGATCTCGGTTCTTTTTAAAACATGATCGGTCAAAGATGAACTAGTCAGATTGTTAATATTATGTCCCAAAATTTACGCTTAGCTAAATTTGTGTATGACTCGTATAAAGTTTATGAAACCATATAACATCATCACAATTTTCAAGAACCGTAACTATGGGGACATTCCCAACAACGATCCTAACAAACATCTATTGAATTAGTAAAAGATCATGTTTTCAAAAAGAACCCTGGCATGAAAAAAATAAATTACATATAATAACCGAGGGTAAACGTAAAACGTATAATCGACTAAAAATATTATAGGCTTCATGGGTTTCTAGTGTTCAATTTTGGAGATGACCCATAAACGAAAGTCGTAGGCCTTCTCGTGCTACGAGAGTTTGTATATTTTTTACAAATTTTTTCCCCTTCTCAATTACTTATTATGGAATTTTTCACCGTAAGTTAATTTTCGTAAAACTCTTAATTTGTAAACACACATAGATACATATTTCTTTAAATCTGAACCGCTTGGAATATGTAGACCTCTTCTTCAAGATCATTTTGTACAAAAATTACTTCATTCACATGAATAAGCCATTCTTTAGTAGATAAAAAAGAACTATGGTGGGAGTAAATTTCTTATGTTTAGGCGGATTTTAAAATTATTCGTCAGTTCAAAGTTTTGTCGCCCAAGCCGTTTTCTTCTACTAGTGACTGCTGTCCACCTTTCAAGTTACGAGCGTTTCTGTATTTTTGGCTGCATTTTTCCCACATCTCAAATAATTATACGATTTTTTAGTGCTAACGGGATTTTCGTGATAGGGCTTAATTTAATATAGTTTCGTCGCTCTCATATATCTTTGGGCGACGAAGTTTGTTGGTGGCCTCTGCTCCTAATTTGGGCGACGAATTGTTGTTGGTGGCCCGGTTCCTACTTTGGGCTTACTTAATATATTTCTCGTCAGTTTAAGGTGTCATTCATTTTCGTGACCGAATCATATTTGGGCGACGAAGTTTGTTGGTGACCCGTTCCTACTATGGGCGACGAATTGTTGTTGGCAGGTTTGTTCCTACTTTGAGCAACGAATATATTTCGTCCCCTAAGATAAAGTCTCCATTTTTTTCACAAAGAACATACAAATAAGTTTTTTTTTTTTCCCTTGTCAAATGAAGTAATTTAGTTTTTCAATATCTCTTCTTAGTAATTTACAATGTTACAAGTTACAACATCAATGTATGAACTCAATAAAGTTTTTGAAATTACAATTTCAAGACTTTCAAACTTAGAAAAGAGAGGTTTGCAGATTTTTTCCCCGCAAAACCGCCTGTAGAAAAGGATTCTAATAGGGTTTTGGGCAACGAAATTTTTCGTCGCCTAAATAAAAATTGGCCGCTTATAGTCCAAAGTTTGGGCCACAAACCAATGCCGTCAGTAGGTTTAAGGCTTAATTAATAAATTCGTCGCCCAAAATTCAAAGCAAAATGTTATTTGGCGCCGCTTTCCATCTTTTTGGGTGATGAAGAGGGCTATTCTGTCGCCTAACTTTATATGGGCTATGGTGTAATTCTCGCCGTTTAAGTTTTGTCGCTTAAGGTCCTTAGGAAAAAATTTGGTGGCCTAATGTTTGGTCGCCTAAACCAAATAAAGGCGACGATATAGTTTTTTCGTCGCCCAAAGTTCTTTTGGGCCACGAATTTCTCTTCGTCGCCCAAAATTTTGTCGCCCAAGCCATTTTTTCTACTAGTGCAATTGCCACACGCGTAAGCGTGTGGCAAGAGGCTAGTATTAAATAATTAAAGAGAATAGACTAACTATAGTTAGATTTTTAAATACGTAGAGCAAATCTGGAGGGGAGGTAACGGTCACCCTGGGTTAGGAGGGGTGAGCAAAAATGGACTCTATTAAAAAACAATTTCCATTCCACCATTAATTATTTGATACATATTCACACATTTTCAAAGTCAATTATATTTATAATTCTTTTCATTTCTTCGAACTTATAATTAAAAAATTAATACCATCACCAGTCCAGATGAAGAAACAAAGTTTCATACTTCAATTGATAAGATACCAATGTTACATGATAGAAGTATGATGAATAAGTACAAATCCACCCCAGTACATAAGGTTCTGCCAAAATCTAAATCTAATCAAAGCCTCCATCCCTTGATTCAAACACACAACAGAAGATTAAAAGTCCGTCTTCCATCTTCCCTTGATGCACAAAACACAACATGAAAAAAATTGTTACAAAGTTTCCCAAAAGAAAAATACACACTGAACCCAACTTAAAAATGCAGTATAGAACAACTATACTTAAATGGAACGGACAAAAAGAAATGAAGAAATACTGCATTCCCTTCCCAAATGAACGTTGCAGAACAAGAGAAAAGAAAGAATAACAAACTTCAGAAATCAATCAAAAATTTCAACTTTCTCAAACCCTAATCATCTCTCTATCTTGATTTCAATGGAAGGGAGAAAGAAAAATGGGAGGAAAAGTGTTAGAAAGTCAATGTTCTTAGTTCGGCAGTTATTCATGTCATTGATTTATATTTGATTTTATATTTGCCATTGTAATTCTATATTTGATTTTATATTTGCCATTGTAATTCCTAGATTGTAGGTTTACCTATTGTACAAGGAAAGCTATTGTATATATTCTTAATATAAGGAACTAACTAATTAAGAAAAGACAAGTGAATTTGATGTAAAATATATATAAATATGAGCTTATCACCCTACACCCAATCTTTTACATATTTGTTTTCTGTTTACTACCATATTAAAATTAATTGATTGCATGTTGCAAGTATTGGTACGATTATCAAATTTATTGCAAATGTTGTGTGGATGTGGATGTGTTGTATTATTGTTTGCAAGTTATGGAAAATGTTAGACTTTTAGGGAGGTTCTGCCGATTTTTCTGTAGAATTTTTAGTACAAGTTTTAACCATGAATTTGTTCATTATTTTGGCAGGGAAGAAAAAGACCTGGGACCCTTACAGACAGTTGAAGTCTGCGCAAGTCACATGTGTATCTTCTGATTTCCAGCCACCGAGTTCCCAACCCCTTCCCTCACCATATTTCCCGCCAGCATCTCTATAGCCATTTCGTTTTAGGATTCTAATTTATTTTCAATTGTTATTTTGTACGTACATTTTTTTATATAATATAATTTGTTTTTCAAGATTGTTTGTTATATTTTGTTGTCTTTTAAATACCAATTAATTCATTAAATAAAATAATTAATTAAAAAATTAAATTGAAAAAAAAAATTAAAATAATTCAATTAAATTGAAATAAAATTATTAAATATTTTGCGCGACGAAACAAACACCATTGCCTAAACCTTTAAATATTTTGCGCGACGATAAAATTATTGAATATTTCGTCGCCTCAAGTATAGGCAATTAATATATTTTGTTGTTGAAAACTTAGGGCAACGAAGGACTTTTGTCGCCTAAAGGTTTGTCCGACAAAATTTATTCGTCGCCCGAACTCTATTGCAACGCATCTATTCGTCGCCAAAAGTCGTTGCGCAAATGTGCATTGAGCGACGAATGTATTTTCTTCGTCGCGCAAATGCTTGCTCCAAGGGCTTTGCGTGACGAATTAATAGTCGTGCAAATGTTTAGACGACGAAAATGTGTCTTGCGCGATGAAATTTGTTTTGTCTCTCAAGTACTTTTTTCTACTAGTGGGAGAAAGAGAAAGAAAAATAGAAGGAAAGAACGAAGAGAAGGAGAAGAGAGAATGCTACTGACAGACTGAATGAATGGCGCAGGAGAGAAGAAGATGTCAACAGAGAAAAGACATACTGCATATCTGACCTAGGGTTAGGTGCTGATACATTTAAACGATATAAAGATTAAAATAAAATAAAAAACAAATAGTTAGAGAAAGTGGCGACTGAGACCAACTCCAATGGTGGCCTATGGCCAATAACAAATATTGACCTTGAGATTCTGCCGATTTTTCTGTAGAATTTTTAGTACAAGTTTTAACCATGAATTTGTTCATTATTTTGGCAGGGAAGAAAAAGACCTGGGACCCTTACAGACAGCTGAAGTCTGCGCAGGTCACATGTGTATCTTCTGATTTCCAGCCACCGAGTTCCCAACCCCTTCCCTCACCATATTTCCCGCTAGCATCTCTATAGCCATTTCGTTTTAGGATTCTAATTTATTTTCAATTGTTATTTTGTACGTACATTGTTTTATATAATATAATTTGTTTTTCTAGATTGTTTGTTATATTTTGTTGTCTTTTAAATACCAATTAATTCATTAAATTAAATAATTAATTAAAAAATTAAATTGAAAAAAAAATTAAAAAAATTCAATTAAATTGAAATAAAATTATTAAATATTTTGCGCGACGAAACAAACACCGTTGCCTAAACCTTTAAATATTTTGTGCAACGATAAAATTATTGAATATTTCGTCGCCTCAAGTATAGGCAATTAATATATTTTGTTGCTGAAAACTTAGGGCAACGAAGGACTTTCGTCGCCTAAAGGTTTGTCCGACAAAATTTATTCGTCGCCTGAACTCTATTGCGACGCATCTATTCGTCGCCAAAAGTCGTTGCGCAAATGTGCATTGAGCGACGAATGTATTTTCTTCGTCGCGCAAATGCTTGCTCCAAGGGCTTTGCATGACGAATTAATAGTCGCGCAAATGTTTAGGCGACGAAAATGTGTCTTGCGCGACGAAATTTGTTTTGTCTCCCAAGTACTTTTTTCTACTAGCTAGTGGGAGAAAGAAAAATAGAAGGAAAGAACGAAGAGAAGGAGAAGAGAGAATGCTACTGACAGACTGAATGAATGGCGCAGGAGAGAAGAAGATGTCAACAGAGAAGAGAGATACTGCATATCTGACCTAGGGTTAGGTGCTGATACATTTAAACGATATAAAGATTAAAATAAAATAAAAAACAAATAGTTAGAGAAAGTGGCGACTGATACGGCAATAGGGAGGATTAGGTTTAGGGTATTAATAATTAAATTTTAATGGAAAACAAAACACAATAGGGGCGGAATGTAAAAAATAAAAAAAAAAAAAAAAAATTATAGGCGGTTGCTTCGCCCAACTAGTTATTGAAATTTACAGCTGGAAATTGTTCTCATATTAAGGGCTATGCCCCTAATAGAACTAATAGGGGCAAATAATATTACCGCATCTAATAGCTTATTAATGGGGGCGAATCCTTCCATTTGCCGGCCCCTAGTTGAGCGCCCCTAATAGTCACTTTTCCTCTATAGATCGTTAGATTCCTCCTTGAACATCTAGTAGCTCTTCTCTTATACGAGCCAACACAAATTCTTCATAAAAGTCATCAGAATTATCGCGAGAATCGAAAATTAAATAAAGAAGTGTACAGAGAATGAAGTTGAGATATGAAGGGGTTGGAGGAGAAATAAGTTTTGGTTAGAGATAAGTGAAAATTAAATAAAGATTTAACAGTTGTTAGAGTGGTAATTTTCACACACTTCATTTTTTACCTTTTTTACACCATATTCAATTGTTTAATAGTTTTTGAAGTTGTGTGTGAGGTAAAATAGGAGGTGCGACCACCCTATATATAATTACATAAATAATTATTAAACAATTGAAAGCGTGTGCGAGCGATAAAATGAGGTGTGTGAAAATCACCACCCCTAGTGTAATTAGATATGTTAAATCAAACTGGCCAGCTAGCCAAAATAGCTTTTCAGATCAAACACTAGCAAAAATAACAAAAATATGGCTAATCTCTTGTAAATACTCTAAGGTTTTCGATTCGAGTTTTGGCCGACTCACAAGTTTGAGGTTTCCAGACTGGAGTTGGGTCTTGACTCTCGAGTCCTAGGATTAAGTGGATTAGAATGGATTGACATTTCTATTTACAAGTTTTTTTTTTTTTTTTTAATAATGTCCATTTATCACATTGTTGAGGATCGGGGATGCCACTCCTTTAGCTGGTTGGAAAAGCGCCATTAGTTTCATGTTAAAAGTTGGTCACTTGTGATGACATGCTCATGCATGCATGTACGTACATAAGCAAAAGTGAATTCATGCTCAAACTATATTCGGATGAGGTTGAATTGAGGCGACTAATTAAGTCGGATATGTGTATAAAAAACGTGGGATCCAAAATAGCTAGATGGCAAGAGTATGATCCCACGTTGTAACTTATATCATTAGCTATGTTGTATTATATGAATTTTGTTAATTAGGCACATGAGAATTGGGATATTGGGAAGGCAATTTAGAGGAATACAAGGTAGGGAGCTTTGACCGCAAAAAAAGATTTAAGGTAATTTCTGTAAGCATTTTGCAGCTTTTTGGCGGCGACAAGGTTGGTGGTAATTGACATAGTCATTGTAATTTCTCTTCCACTTTCTCATAACTTGGCTCTTTTAGAAAATAAATATTTATATTTATGTATTTTAAAAATAATTTAAAAAAAAAAAAAAAGTTAGTAACTACTCCAACGTGGGATGATTTTAAATCACATGTATAATCTTTTTTTTAAATTTTTTTATAATTAATTTAGTTTTTCCAATAGTTATATGTAGATAAGGACAAATTTGGTATTACGAATGTTTTACCAAATCGGTGTTCTCCCTTTATATAGATAGATGGATTATGAGAATTTTGTTTTATGAGACCGCAACACAATCTCTTAATTTGAACAATACATCTATATTGCCCCTTAATTAATGTTATGGTCTACAAATATTCTTCTTCACTTATAAGTGAGAGGCTTTAGATTCGATTTTCGTGAATGACGAGTTCAATACTAATTTTTTTCTCCCACCCCTTAATGTAAGTTTATTGTTGAATTAGGAAAAAAAAATCCATTCATATTAACATGTCTTATTTATTAATTATTACTATATTTTAAATATAAGCTCGGATCATACAAGAGGTGTGATGGTCCCAAATAAAAAAACAAACATTATGATCAATCACATCATGCTTATGTAAATTAAATGACTATTGAACGCACAGCCTAGCAAAGCAAAACATGAGTATAGATAAAATGCATGGAATGGGTTAGGAGGCACTGTGTATCACAAAGAAAGTATGCGAGGATAGTGGGGAAGAAAAACAACTAGATATAAGAGGAATAGAGGATGTAAGATCTATATCTACTAGATATAAGAGGAATAGAGGATGTAAGATCTATATCTGAAAGATATTGAAGATTCATAATTTCATACTAACCACCAATATTATGTCATTTACGAGGATGATGACTTTGGCAATTGTTTGAAGCAACGACTTGTGTGTTCCTTAATTCATTTCTTAGTGCTAGTGGCTGTTGGCTGTCTTAGTAACCCAGGCAATGACAACTTGAAGCAAACCATGCATGCACACACGTTTAAGGCCTTAAGCATCATTAATATTCTATTCATATTAAAACCTTTAACTAGTAATTGTAAACCCTAGTCATAAACTGCTACATAAAATATTGCATCTTTAAAGTAGGCATGCAACATTAACCACTGGTAATCCAAAATATTCTAATAAGTTGGTGCTCAATC